>CM026065.1:23169541-23727041 GCA_014839685.1 Anableps anableps
GGCGACTAAGATGAGTGTTTCCAGTATGACTACAACAGAACATACTCAGAAGCATATGAATTGATTAAAACAGCTTGTAACCAAAGCTTTTTTTTTTTTTTTTTTTTAACTCAGGATGAATAAATGCTTGTAGAATAAAGTTAAAATATATTAACTAGAAAATTTCTGAAGAAATTTAGAAGGGGCCTGCCAAAGTGTGCGTATCGATGCTAACGTAACGTACAAGGAAGTTGGGAGGATGTGGAACATCACTGACATCTTCACTAACTGTAACTTGCTCCACTCAGGGGTTAAAAAGTAGTGCAAAAGCTAAAATTAGCTAAAATGTTAACGCTAGCTTAAATGCTATCAGTAGCATGTGGACTTACATTGACTTATTTCATTCAGGGTGCAAAAAGTAGTGCATAAGCTAAAATTAGCCAAAATGCTAATGCTATCTTAAATGCTATCAGTAGTATGTGGGGTGTCACCACCCTGTTGACTAACATCCACTCACTCCATTTAGTATGCTAAACTTAATTGTTATTTCAAAATAAGGCTAAAATGCTCATTTTAGGCATAAGGCTAATGTTAGCATGACGGCTATCAGTAGCATGTAGAGCAGCTTGCGTGTTGACACTACCAGTAGACAGTGTGTCATCACAGTAATGTTGATAATAATGGACTTACTTCATTTAGTAGGTCAATATAATGCTTTTATATTAAACTAAGCTAACATGCTAATATTAGCTTAAATGCTACCATTGGTCTGTGGGCTACGACTAGCATGTTGTCCCACTGGAATCTTGACACTACCATAAGAATGAGGGCTGTCACGCGCATGGATCCTTGGTCCTAATCCAACATCCCAATATACTGTTTTGTCATCTTAAAACATAGTGTATGGAAGGGACTATGAGGCTTTTATTTTGAAATTTTCAGTGAGTGTCATTTTCCAAGGCCAGACCAATCCTACGTGTAACACAGCTTGGGTGAAATCTGTCATATTTTGCCCAAAGCTGCAGTTATGTGCTGTATAAAATGTGAAGGCTTTTATTTTGTAGGGTACATGTAGCTCTTATTTTGAAAGTCCAGTGCGGTTGTCAGTTTAGGCTGGTCAGGTCTCATCACTGAAGTCAGCCAAGCCCCTTAGGAGAGCAGCCATGTTGCTTGTAGGCCTGTTCTGCTCCCCAGCTGCAGCCATCATAGATCAATGCTGTGGCTGCCCCACTAAGTGATTTGTTGCTATGGTAGTTAATGTCCCTCTGCCAACTGACACTGTCAGTGTCACTCACTTTGGTGCAGAGAAAAGCTCTATATGTCAGAGGCAGGCAGCCTGAGTGAAAAAAGTTTTCCGAACAACTCCTTCCCGTTCGGGAACCGTAAGAGGTATCTGAAAAATTCTCGAAGCGTGAGCAAGGGCCGTCTTTCGTCTTCCTTAGTCCCGCGTTTCACATCTGTACCTCATTCAGAGCCAGAGCAGGGACGAGTGAAAGATGGTGTGGGAAAGGTGCCCAGCTCATGAAAAAGGCATGAAAATGAATGGCCGAGACTCCCCTTTACCCCTACGCGAGTGTTTGCTCTGAAGCACCGTGACAGAAAACCATCAGGCCTAGAGGAAATTAGAAAGCATTTTATGAGAGCCAACGAGCGGTTCTATGTCATGACCGAAAATCATGCCGTTTGAGCAATATTTGTAGGCGTGACGGCGAGTTGAAAATAAATCTGGGGTCTGAAATCCTCTTTCTCCCACACTGTAACGGAGCAGCAGTTAATTGATGTCACACTCTAAAATCATGATTTTTCCTAAAACTTTAGGTCGCTTAGAGGCACATAGTGGGAAAACCGTGATAGGTATCAACATACCGTCTTCACTTCTGAACACAGCACGGGCGTATCTACAAACTGAGATTTAAATGGTGTTTGTAGGCCATACCATGATGACACAGTAAATCCTCAAAAATAGTGGTTTTTTAGGATGTCTTCGGGATGTCGCTCCATTGACTTCAATGGGATTTTGGGGGTCGGTTTTTCGGGAATTACGTCGCCATGGTAAATCGAATCGAAAAATTGAGTAATAAGCACACATCTCGAGATCGAGCCGCACGTTTTGATGTATATATTGTGGGGGTGCACGCCACGGTTTGGGCCACATTAACGCAGACGGAAGAATAATAAATAAAGATGCCTTATTGAGTGTAGAGTAATAGGTGCCTGCCCATAGCAAATGCCTCCTATGCATTTGCTATGGGCAGGCCCCAATTATTGTAAAAAAAAAAAAAACACTTTAGATTTAACATTTAAATACTGTTTATGAAAAATTATTGGGTCCCAAACCTCTCAAGTAACACAATTGTACATTTCATACAGTATTGGAAACCAAAAGTGTCCTATAAAATGGAATAAACTAATAAATATAGAAAATGTAACAACATTTTTGAAAGAAAATATTTTATTTGACAATAATCCTATGCTTTCAAAGACAATTTCACCCCCATCCCCCCCTTTATACAAGAGTCATAAAAATGTGGCAAAGATTTTAACATGAAAGAGCTCTTAATGTATTGAGTTGTGCAAAGAAGGGCTCTAAATTGAAATCAGAAGACATTTTTGTTTTTACACAACTTAAATAAAGATTTCAGACCATCAATGCAGGACCTCTTGATGAGTTATGCTGTCTTCCAGAAAATCATTACAAGAAAACATCTTCAACATCTTTCTGACATGTGATATATATATATATATATATATATATATATATATATATATATATATATATATATATATATATATATATATATATATATATATATATGTATATATATATATATATATGTATATATATATATATATATATATGAGTGATAAAAAACCAACTTTAAACTTGATAAAGGAAAGTACCGTTTTTGTAAATATTAGCAGCACGTCTTTAAAATTTACAACAGTTAAGTTTTCACCAATTTCATCAACTCAAAACAAATGATTTTGTTAGAAACATAATTCAACAAAATGTTTCAAATCACTTCCATTACAAAAAACATCAGTTTATAATTTATATTGGCTAAACTGTTTCTTATTAAAAACCTTCTATCAGAAAAACTGTTAACTGTGTTGTCTTGAGTTAATTGGTTTAATTCTACTGTCGTGCACACAGATTTAGTAAGAAATACTTTTATATGTGAATAAAAGAAGCTGAACATTTAAAATGATACTATATTTGATCCACTGCACTTTATTATCAGTCTTCAAAATGCATTTACTGTTGTATCATACTTTTAAGTTATGTGGTTGAGTAAGCACATTGTTTTTCCCTGCAGATGTTGGACAATACGGTGCAAGGACTGCAAATGTATACTACTACTTTAGCAATACATTTACCTTGTTTATTTAGTTTTTTTTGTCAGAACATTAGATTTTTGTGTTTAAAAATGACACTGGGGGAAGCTCAGGTGTAGAAAGCTATTTAACTGGAAACTGTGCTGTCCATGACATGTTGAGACATGTCTGAGAGAGAGCAAGACTTTTAGCAGATAAAAGGAACGCTGAATATATTACATTAAAGTTGTTCTGTTTAATCTTTTGAGCTTTCAACCTGTCATGAAACTTCCTGGATCTGGAAATGTTAGCAGCTCTTTGAAAACCTCAATGGATTACATAAGAGGTTACATTATGTTGAAAATACAAAGCAAGACTGTTTTGTGCTGGGTGTGCTAATCATGACTGTAGCATGCTAAAGACCATTCAAGATGTCAGATTTGTATTCATTTTCTCTTTGATTAAAGCCTTGTTACAGTGGCCCCCACATATGATGTAGCGTTACCGCTGCTTCATTCCTTTTGTTGTATCTCTTTATGCTTTGGCTCCTAAAGAGAAATCAGGATTGGCTAAAACTGGTATCTGCAGGTCAAAGCTGTACAAAAACTAATTATCTGTGATTGGTGCATCTCTGATTAGAAACACTGGTGATATTGAGAATAAAAGCCTCGTTCTCTTAGTTTTATGCTTGTTACAGCATCAACTTAGAGATGTGAATGTCAGTCGTGTTTTTAAAGACGCTGTATTCTACGCTGCTTGTACAATCCAGCTATATTGACTATTTTACATGCACTATACAAAAACGAAGCAAAGGCACATAAACCCAAACAGACTCTTAGCTAAACTTCACTTTATACATCCTAAAAAAAAAAAAAAAAAAAAAAAAAAAAAAAAAAAAAAAAAAAAAAATACAGCCTTCAATACTGACACACAGGAATGCAGGAGATTATAACTAGAGTCTCAGACATGCTATTCTGCATACAAATATAGTTTTCCAGCACAAAAACTATTTACAGGGGTGATGATCACATTAAATACCAACTTAAATAGTTCACCAAATTATTAAATAGCTTGGTATATAAATAGTTATGGCTGAGTCCTTGTAAAAGTTCTTTAAAATGTTTTATCCAAGAATAGAAAATAGCAGACATTATTTTAGGAGCTTAAATTTTCTGGTTGTGAAGGCACGAGGAGCTCAGTTTTTACCTTTGTGATTTTTTTTTTTTCCCCAAGAATTCCTGTACAATTTTTCATCAAAATAAGATATTAAATTGACATTCATTGTCCTATTTGTTTAAAACAGCTCCTACAAAAGTACTGGAATTGTTGCCAGGCAGATGAAATACTGAGAATCTCCTGAAGAAATGATTTGGTTGTTTGTGTGGCCATTCTGTGATAATTCCTCAGTTCTAGCTCACATTTTGATTTTTGCATAAAGTTCATCAATCTGCTCTCTGAAGTGATTTCGGAGCTCGTTCCTCTTGGCCTTCAGGGTGGGGGTCAGCAGACCGTTTTGGACAGAAAACATCTCAGGATGTAACGCAATATCCCTCACCTACAGTGGAACACAGATCAAAACACATGAGTAGATGGGTTTACCTTGTGTTATGCATCTTCAAATGCATTCATAAATGGCTGCTTTGTGGCTGTATGTAAATTCAAATTGGTGAAGTATGTTGTCACATTTCTTCTACAAAGGTTTTGTTATTTGACAAAATTTGACAAAACTGACATGAGTTACCTGTTCAAAAGACTTAAGTCCACCCTCTTTGCCCAATTTCAGGATGTCCTCCATAATGGCTGCCTTTACATCCTTAAATAAACAAACAAAACATGTCACACCTTAAATCTAGAGCTGTGATTAGATTGCAGCTTTTATTAAATCAAACCTTGTTCCTGCACAGCTCGAGGTAGGAGCCTTCAAATCCTTTCTTCTTGGCCCAGATAGGTAAAAAGTCAGGATCTGGCACCACTATCCCCACCAGGCATGCCTAAAATACAAGAAAGAAAGTTCAATGGAACAAAATATTTGGAGCATTATAAAAACAAAGGCTAGTTTCTTTAAAATGTAATGCATCTGGATGAATAATTAACCTTTAAGCTATCGCCATGAACAAATATCTGAGCCACTGGATCGCTGCGGTTATAAATGGTCTCAATTTTCTCCGGGGCGATGTACTCTCCTTGTGCCAGCTTGAAAATATGTTTCTTCCTGTCAATGATCTTCAGAATGCCATTCTGCAACAAATCCAATTAGCATTTTTATAGTTTAAAACGTCAGAATTTTTTTAATCTTAATTTTATGTTGTTACTGTGTTTTGCTTACTGGAAGCCATTTCCCAATGTCTCCCGTGTGCAGCCATCCATCCTTGTCGATTGCCTCTGCTGTTCTTTCAGGGTCTTTCAAGTATCCCTTGAATACATTTGGTCCTTTGACACACACCTGCAATGAAACACAGGTTACAGATCAAATCACATCATTACAGATCAATGTAACTTTCCAACAGGCAAATAGTCACTTTCTGTCATTGTTAATAATAGAATATTAGTTATATAGCTTTTACTTGCATTCCATTTACAATATACAAAATTTTAGACAATTTTATCTAAATATACAAAGAATTAAGCCTTGTGACTCTGTACCAAACCACTACTTCTTTACATTATTTAATCTATTCAACAAATAAATATCCAACTTCACATACTTTATAATATCCTCTGTTTTTTTACAACGATCATCCTGTAATTGTGTTTGAAGACTAAATATTGATTTCTTTTTACTGGTGTACAATAAAAATGCACCAATACACCAATTATAATGGTTCTTTTCTTTGACCTGCTGATCTATGATCAACAGTTCAAAGATTTTTTAAATAATTATTAAATATAAGAACTCTCACCGTTTTTGGTCTATAAATACCTCAACCAACAGTGTGTACCTTGATGCACTTTGTTTTTGGATTTAATGAAAACCAGGTAAAGATTAGGGATAAATGTTTTAATGCATAAATGGCGATAATCTTGCAATTTATTCATAGTCTGTTGGATTCAGAACTCCTATATCTATCAATGAGCTATAATGGTCAATAGTTGCTAAACTTAACTGATGAATTAAAAAAATGTTTACAAAAATTAATTTTGTCTTACAGTCCTTTAAGGGAAAAAAAAAAAAAAAAAAAAAAAAAAAAAAAAAAAAAAAAAAAAAAATCAGCAGCAGATCAGACTTCAAAGTACAACTGACCCTCTTCCTCACTCTGCTACTTTCTTCTTCTGTTCCTCTCCAATTTGTATTATTTGCTGTTATTTCAACTACTAACTTCATGTTTTTTTCTCTGAGTTCCCCCCCCCCCCCTTCATAGAAGTGACACCTAATCTGACGTTCTGTTTGGCTGTGATATCTTCCTGAAGGGGGGCATCGGCTGAGATAATGCTGCCAACAACTAATCGTTGTCCCTCTCCTGCTATTAACTTATTACTTTTCATTAACATAGAAAGTACTCCTAACGTCAGTTCATCTGTTTCTTCTATGTCCATCTTCTCTGTCTTCTCAAACCCCCAGTCGGTCATGGCAGATGGCCTCTTGTACTGATCCAGGTTCTGCTGGAGGTTTCTGCCTGTTAAAGGGCCGTTTTTCCTCTCCACGTTCCTACATGCATGTTCGATATGAGGGATTGCTGTAAAGTCAACGACAACGCAAGCGATTTTCTACATGATTGTCCAGGAGGAGTGAATGCTGCAAGTCAATGACTCGATGCAATCTGCTGGGTTTCCTTAGGTAGAAACTTTTAAACCTAATTTGAATAATAAACTGAACTTGATGTTTTTGATAACTGGGATTAATAGGAATGTATGTGTGACTGAACTGAACTGATTTTTTTTGTAAAATGCCTCATTTGTTGTGAATTGGTGCTGTATACATAACTAAATTGAATTGAATTAATAGGCTGATCAGTGGCTCTCTATCCTTATTTGGACTAAAAATGTCATGTGACATGCAAGTTTTTTTTTTGTTTTTTTTTTGTTAATGAAATTTCTTGTTTGTAAGTTAAGTGCTAATTTAGACATGTTAGAGAGAAAGGTCTTAAATTGCAAGCCACAATGATATATTACACTTTTGTCAGAATAATTAAGCTTGATCCTCACCTCTCCTTCTCCGTTGGCTGCTAGGTAATTCATTTCTGCAACATCCACCAGCTTTACTGCATTGCATGGCAGAGGAGGCCCAACATGACCTGATGACACAACATTCATGTTTACGTTCAATTTTTTGCACATTCTTGTCCTCAGTGGCTACATTTACTCATTACAGGACCTTCTTAATTAAAGCTTAAGTAACACTTCGTGAAGACTGAAACCCTTACCTGCTGACCAGTCTCCAGGCATGGAGATGGTGCACCCAGCTGTGCACTCGGTCTGGCCGTAGCCTTCGTAAAACTGTAAGAAATGCCGATGTTAGTAGTGGCATTTGTGAAGTAAAGTACACTATGGTAGTTCAATAAATAGTGATATCAGTGAGCAGTCGTGATTATATGGCTCACTTACTAAACATTAATGGACGAATTGGAAAAAAAGCCTCATGGAAACATCTCAGTATAATTTGACTGCATTTATATTCACATTACTTTAAACGTTCTGATAACCAGATCCACAGGAACATACAACACAATCTACAGTTAATCTGGTGCCTTTCTATAGCTGCTCTCTTGAAAGCTTTCTGACTGATAGCTGGGTGTGAAAACACATCTGCACAGATAGACGGTAACAGATCAACATCTTCCCATCCTGGAGGACACAGTTGGCTTACATAAAGCATCATACATCCTCAAACATCTCAACCTGCTTATGAACTGTTTAAACATCTCTCCTCTGGGAAACAGTGCAAGTCTTTATACAACATAAAATCGCTCTGAGTATATGATCTCTGTTTACTCTGTTATTGCCATATATAACTAATCAGATCTCTTTACTTAGTGTCCACAAACATATTTGAGCCTTTAACCAGAATGATAAATACATTTCTATCCAGATGAACACGGAGGGTGTGATGGGTATGACTCCGACTGACCTGACAGCCGAGAGCAGCTCGTAGGAAAGTCAGAATGGTTGGAGACACGGGGGCTGCTCCGGTGATTATGAGTCTCACTCGACCGCCCAGGCTCACCTGCGAAGATTAAATACATGCTTAAGTGTAAATGTTTCAAATTTGTTGATCAAGAGGGATACTTTAAGTGGTGTTGATAATCTACTACTGTGCATGCTGTGATCTTAGACCTGGCTAAATGTTTTAAAGTATAACTGTTCATGAGAACAAAGAACAGCACACAAAACCTGTCAGTTTTCTTACCTGTACTTTTTTGAAGATGAGTTTGTCCCACATGCTGTCCTTTCTCATCACTCCATTTTTCAGCTCTGCTTCCTTCCTTCTGAAGGCAAAATCCAGCAGCCATCTTTTCAGAGGTGTGTTGGCCTGGCTGAAAACCTGTAGAGAAATGAGAATATCTCAACTACTCTACATCAAGACAAATAAATTCATTAATTCAACACCCCAGATAAAGAAAGATGAGACAGAGTAACAGAAGAAACACCAAAGACCGCCTGACCTTGTCAAACATGCGGTTGAGGAGACGAGGAACGACAGGGAAGACTGTTGGCTGCAGAGTTTTCAGATCATCCATTAGGAGTCGGATGTCCCCTTGAAAGTAGCCTATTCGTGCTCCGTGGATGAGGATGACACCCTGAGAAAGAAAACACGCGACTCATTTCTACTTTAAATCAAAACTGTGATTTTTTTTTTTTTTTTTTTTGGACACAAGAAGGCAGCATTCTACAAAGCAATTTTGATCTTGATCTCTTGATGTTTGTGGACAAACAATGGCTTTATTCCACCACACCCGATTTCTTTCTTTAAGTCAGTCTTTTATGGTGGTTTTAGTTTACTCTGGTGCTGTCACAATACCTGAAGGTTGAGAGCAACCAATTCAGAAATTATGAAAAACACAGATTGCTTAAACTTTGCTCAGCTGGCCATATCATAAAATAAAACCTGCCTTAACACAGACATACAATTAATTGTTTTAAAAAGGCAGCACAATGGGGGCGCCACATGGCTCGGTGGAGGAGCAGGTGCACCATGTGCAACGGCTACAGCCCCTAACGCAATTGTCTCCAATTCAGGCTCCAGGTCATTTACTGAATGTCTTCCTCTTCTCTCTCTGTTCCTCTTCCTGACCAGAACTACTCATGAATAAAGGCCATAAACCTTAAAATGAAAAGCCACTCCTGCTTCAACAAAAGTATGCACATTTTGGCTGAAGGATTTTTTTGGTTTTCATTGGCGAAGACATTGAAGAAAAGAATTTGGCTGTACAGACGCATACGTGTACATACTGTTCCTTTTAACCTTTATTTTACTTCCTCTAAAGTCTATATATTTATACTTAATGTCTGTATGCTGTGAGTGCTTTAAACAGAAATCAAATTCCTTGTTTGTGCATGCAGTTTTGTCCATAGTGACATATTAGGGAGGAAAAGCCGTGCATGAAACTCCTGAGAAGGCAGCCAGCTGACTGAGTGAGAATGCACTGAATGTGATGTGCTTGGGGAGGGAGGCTGGTCAGCAGAACGATTAACCAGGCAAGGCTTAGAGCTGAGAGGCAGTTGCATGAAATGGCTGCATCGCTGCTTTTTCCGTTTAATGTATGTCCCTTGGATAACAGGATGGGTTTGTTACACAATCTACACCTGAAAGTTAAGGGAAATAACTGATGCGGATCCACTGATGTGGTGCAATATGGTGCTGGTGATATGAGTTCCTCTAAAGGGACTGCTGTTTTTGCTTTAATTGGCTCCATATCAGCATTTTCTAATGCAGCTATATGTGCTAATGGGCTGATAGCTAACATCCTTGCATCCAGGAGACAAAGCATTGGGTCTGCAGTGAGCGTGGCCTGGTATGACATTCTCAAGGTAGCATAATCTTGAGTAAAAATACATTTGAAAGCAGTTAATTACATGCAGTGTATGAAAAGACACAATCATTTTCCTCACATCACTGCCTAAAATTAAATCAGACTAAACTTTTCCTGTTTTAGGTATGTGGCAAAATAATGAGAGAGATCCTATTTTACAAAACGTTTTCCTCAAATTAAAAACTTTACCACATGCCTGGTCTGCTAGAAAAGCCATGTTCTAAAGCTGTGGTGGATATCTGGACGAAAATATGAAGTGGTGATGAACTCCCATTACCCGTGGGCCAGTACAACAATTAGTTACATGGAGACTTTGAATGCAGACTGGTGAAGGGATACTGCTGCCCAACAAATCACACCGATTTCCAAGTCACATCCCCCAGCTGCTTGCTTGTGACGCTGCTCTCCTTCCAAGAGTTGTTTGATCTCCTACATCTTAAGTAAGACACTCTTTGTCGATATCTTTCAAACAAGAACAACACGACTTGTTTTATTTGTATATTTTTAAAATATATGAAGTGGCACACAAAATACTTGCTTGCTTGCTACCACATCAATTCTTCATTGTCAGCCATGCCAGAATCTAGAGGTTTTGCATATTAGACAAGACTTCAGATTTCTACACTGGTTAAAAAAAGACTCAAAACCGGGGCTTTGTTACCCTTACTATCATGCTAAAAGTAGTTCTCCACAAATAACAATAAACTGCTGCAAATATTAGTTTAAGTACTGTATATTAGGTCCACAACATACCTGCACAACCCGTTCAAACATGTGAGCTAGTGGGAGATAGGATATATGAATGTCATGGAGGTTCAGCATGCTGTGTATCTGCAGGGGACACAAAGAAAACACATGCAGGTATGCAAGTCAGATCTCTCAGGTACTGTACCTCTACCACCCTCTCAAACATGTGGGCTAGAGGGAGGAAGGAGATGAGCACATCTTTGGGACTGGGCTTCAGTGTACCCTGAACAACCGGTCACAGGGGAGGAGGGTGCAGGATAGAGAGGGAATCAGAGAAGGTCAAACAGAGGCAGAAAGCATAAAACTTCCCCATGTGCTTATTAATAATGTCTTGCAAAAAGGTGTTAATACCCCTGAAAGGTTTTGACATTTTGTCCTGTTGCAACCTTAATATTCAGCGTATTTTATTTACAATTTATGTGACAGACAAGGCAAAGTAGTGCAGAACTATGAAGTGGAATGAAAATTCAGTTTTTTACAAATATAATTCTGAAAGGTTTGGTGTACACATGTATATGTGTACCAACATGATTATGCTTTGATCTATAGCATTCGACTGAAGCGCTTTCCATTTTTAGATGTTAGGTTGAACAGTGAAGTCATTGAACTTTATCCCTGACCTGTCTGCTGTGTTTCTTTGATGGTGCTGTTTGTTCACTAATGTTCACTAACAAACCATGGAGGTCATCACAGAACAGCTGGATTTATATGGATTTTAAAGGTGGATCCTGTTCTCTAGCAGACTTCTGAAGGTAGTTGGTTGCAGTGTTAACTATTTAAGGGGAATCAAATTAAGAGGGCTGAATACAAATGGATATCGCACTTCAGATTTTTATTTATAAAAATACTGAAAACCATGTATAACTTTCCATCCACTTCACAGTTATGCACTACTTTCTATTTGGTATTTCACTTCACAATAACAAGTCTGTAGCTGTTATGTGACAAAAAATTTAAAAGTTTAAAAAGCATGAATAGCTTTTCAGGGCAATGTATTATAACAAAATCTTAAAAATCTAGTTCTTAAGGGTACATTTTCTCCATTTTACTTATTTCACCAATCAAACTGCGAGAGGAGTAAAAGTGAAAGCCTTGCAGGTGAATTTTTTTTTTTTTTTTTTTTACCTCCGTTACTTTAATGAACGCTGCGGTGTTGGAGATTACATTTCCGTGAGTAAGCATTGCACCTTTAGGGTTTCCTGCATTGAAAATACAAAAGCTCAGAAAAAAATAGGGATAACACATACTGTAATGTGAAAAGAAAACCATTTTTTTTAGATATTAAAGTGGCCTGATTTCTGGCCGTACCTGTGGTTCCAGATGTAAAGCAGATGATTGCCAGGTCATTTGGTTTGGGAGGCTGTAATTGGATCACAGATATTGCTAATTTTTTGGATCAAAGTGTGCATAACAATAAGAATTTCCAATAGATGGAGTTTTGACATTAATGTCAAGCGTTTTTGTGTTAACATATTAAGAATTAGGAGACATTTTTTGTTTACCAGGAGGATCTGTACTGTTTCTACTCACTATTGGTCTCTGATGATTATCTTTGCCAATGGCCTGAAAAACAAACATCACAAAAATCTCTTTTGACATAAATAAAATAGTTAAATTTTTGTTTTTGCGCCGAAAACTCTAAAATGCAACAGAAACAAGCTAAACCCTTACCTCAAACTCCTTCAGACTGAGAATTTCAACCCCGCTCTGTGCTCCTCGGCTCACCAAATCCTTTTCAAAAGCTTCCATGAGAATGATGGTCTTCACTGTCTTTCCCTGCCCACTGATGCAGTCCAGAATCATCTGAGCCTTGTCAGCTACATCACATATCACTGTTGACATGGCAGCTGAAAAAGAAGAAGAAAACATATTGAATGGTTAACCTTTTCAGATCCTGGTTCATAATATGTGATGGAGGAATTTGTTTGTACCTTTGTCGATAATGTAGCCAATGGCCTCTGTGCCGAGCGTGTCATACAGCGGGACTGCCACCAAGCTGTATGTGTAACAGGCCAGCTCTGAAATTGTCCACTGAAGCAAACAGACCAGAAGGGTTTGATTCATTTAAATCAATATTATCATTGCACTGAAGAAGGCCTGTCATGTTAGGAGCGTAACACTGAATAATTGCATATAGTTGTATAGAAAGAACATAGGCTTGAAAATAAGCTGCATTATACATGATCTGTGAATTAAAAAATTGAACTTCCAAATAATCAAAACATGTCAATAATTTTAAAGTTTATAGTCTCAGTAAATATTCTACATGCAGATTTCCACCATCACTTATTAGCAGCTTTTGGTTGTAGATCAAAGCTAAGAGCCTGAAAAGAGTATTATATTATTTAATCTAAAGGTGTGTTCAACACAAGATGAAAGGCTAAATGGAAGCAGAAAAGTTAAATAATTGGTTAGAAGACAAAATGATCACATCTACCATCTTAGGTTTTAATCATGCCATTTCTTCTGGTTGCTTTAGTTGCTGTACAACATTTTTGTCAGTGAGTATAAAAACCAGATACTGAGAAGGGGACTAAACTGTTCTGCTTTGGAGACTCCATGACATTCAGGCCAGGATTTTTCTACTGTTGTGCTGCTGTAGCCTTAGACTACTGACAGTTAAAGATGACCTTTCCTCCCTTTGTTATTTTATCATGCTATTCTCCATTAATGCAGTCCCTGCAACTATTCCTGCCTTTAATTTTCTGGTTTCTATCTGGGCGGTTTTCCATAGAAAGTACACCGGGTCCAGGTTTTCTGTTACTAGTGGCATTGCTATTTCAGATGGAGCCATTGATGGAGGTATTATGGCCAATAACTTTGTGTGCTCTTTTTGATTTTCATTCCCATATAAAGTACTGCTAGAACATTGCTTCCGTGTTCAGAGCAGTCTGTATTCTGGATGGAGCCAGTGATGGAGCTTTAGCTGACAGTTTTCTCCCATAGAAAAATACACAAAGGTGGCAACATTTTTTCTGCCATTACCTGTGTGTAATATTTATTCTTCTCTCTCATAGAAAGTACTCTTGGCCCATTTCTTTTTTTTTTAGCTGTCACTTTTTCGAAAAGATCCATTAAGGGTGCTATTGCTGCCATTAACTATGTGTACTGTTTGTTCATGATTCTTATTAAAAGTACAGCTGGTTCAGCGCTTCTATATTTTTTTTTTGACTTTCTGGTCAATTCATCACTTAGCCAATTCCTATCCAAAAGCCTTTTCCAAAAGCAGTGGCTTGTTAATAAAAAAACAAAAGCATTTGAGTTACCTCGGGTCTGTTTTGTGAAAAGATGCCAATAAACTTGTCGCCTGTGTGAAAGTGACCTCTGTGAAGAAGAGCAGAGCCAATGTTCTCTCCTCTATCCACTACCTGGGCAAAAACAGGCCGTTTTTTTTTTAAAAAAATTAACATATTTCAGTTTAAACAGCTGTTTATTTACAGCAGTATGCTGCAGCTTACCTCTTGATAAGACAGCCACTCATACGGTTGGTTTGGTTTCCTCGACCCAAGGCAAGGTCCATTATCTACCACAGAAAACAGAAGCCATACCTTAACTCTGTTAAGTGTCTTCAGGTGTTTTCCGAGTCAACATCGAGCACAGGTACTCACTTGACACTCTGAGTCCTCGCTGGAACACCTCATATATTGTTTGTGCATCGCTGTAATAATGTGTCATGTACTCGGTGTCGCTGTCATTTAGCACTGACCTTCTGGCACGATCTCCCCCCTAAATACAAAATAACATCCACAGACACATGACATGATTGCTCCATCCCCGCACTTAACCGATACTATAAACACATGTTTCTCCTGAGTCAGCAATAATATGGAGAGTGAAGAGTGACAAATTACAATATATAAAAACTTGTGTGATTTATTTATTAAAAACTGGAAATAAATACAGAAATAATTTATTAAATATACAATTAATCATATTGCCTCAATTAAATTTTTTGATTTCATTTTAAAAACTAGATAATTATAGTCATATAAATATAATTATTTAATGATTTAATACATCACTTCATGTTTCTGTGCAAAAATTGTGCATGAATTAATTTAAACTGTCAACTTCAGCCATCAAACTCAGTGGGCGGGATTAGGCCTGCTTCTATAGAGACCCTGACGTCTGATTGGCTGCTTCAAATAGCAAGTGAAGACAACTTCTTCCAAGTTTGCTATGACTCTGTGGTCAATATCTTCCCTGAAAGTGCGATTATATTTATTGTAATTTGGCACTCTTCACTCTCCATATAATAACTGACAATCCTTTTCCAAGGAAAGGCACTAATAGACTGGATAACAGAATCTGACTATTTATTCCTGGTCATCAGATCAAAAAAAAGCCATCAGATTTTTTTTCTTCTATTCTTTAAATGCATTAAAGTTAACAACCAACCACATTTTCAGTTCTATGAATGTTCCAATCAACAACAGTAAAACTGTAAAAGAACCTGCAGCACATTCTTTTCTGTTTTTGTGCTATAGTTCTTGAAATAAAATCTGAATCAGCAGGTATGACTTTGAAGAAAACCAGAAATCGACCAAGAAAAACATGGTTGGTACATCTCTAAGTTTTACCCCTCAAACCCAATTCCAACAGAGTCCACCAGCTGTGAGATAAACTAATCCTCATTCCTGCAGCATGAGGTCAGCTGTTTTCTGACTTATCTTGCTGGACTGAGGATTGATTTTTCCAGGACATTTCTCACTGTACTAGTGAGCAGAAAGAACATCAGACTAAAGGAATGTTTAATGGTAGAAAATGTTTAAACTCACAGGTATTTCCAGTGACTGCAGTCCAAGATCACAGGGTGGTTTGAGGGCTTTCGGTCGGGAGGCAAACCAGTAAGTGGTGATGGCGGCGAAGGCACCCATACCCATGAGGGCGTTCGTGGGGAAGCCTCGGACATACTGTCGAAAGTCATCCAGCTCGGGAATCCGCAGCTGTCTGAGGACTTCCTGAGCCTGCATGGCTGTTCTGCAATGAACCTGCACAGAAACAGAGAAAACAGTTCAGACCAAACACAGATCCATTTGAGTGTGTTTTACATATTGAGACAGATAGGTTTGGGTTTTTGAAACTTGTTTTAAAAAACAAATCTACTAATATTAATTATGGCTTTATCCAAATAGTGCAAGTCTTTATTTTTTGAAATGGTGTCCTTTGAACTGACAATGCAACCACAGAGCTTAAATAAAGTCAGACAATGTTTTGGTGATTAAAATGTATAGCTTCCTCAAATAATGCTGTATAATATAACTTAAAAAGAAGAGGTACCTTGAGGTTCAATCTTATCCACAGACTTTATATGGTTTTAAAATATTCCTGTAAAAGTTTCATATTTCCAAAATAACATGTCTGCAAATTACCAGGTATCTCTGGTTTAGTTTATGTTGGTAAATAATGCTGGAAATGAAATGTAAAACCTACTTAGAATTTTAATTTCATCCAAAATCAGAACAACAAAAACAAAACAAAAAAACCCCCAAAGAACTGCTCCTTATTGGAATTTACATTTCACGAAATAAAAACACAGTTTTCAATAAACAGCAACAAATGATATCTTCCATAATTAACAAATATGGTGTGAAAATCTAAATACAGTATGTCCTATAATTGAACAGCTTCTCAAACTAATTATAGCTGCAATTACCTTGAATAACAGTTTTTCAGTGTGACTTTATCAGCCCGTCAGATATTTATTGAGATTCTCTTAATTGATGTTTGGTTCATGTGAAGGTTTAAAGTCCCCAACAGTACTAAAAGGTATTAAAGCGAACTTTGACTGGGCCAATGGATCATCTTGCTACTGTGTTTGGGATCATTGTCCTGTTGATGACCCAGTTTGGGCCAAAACTCAGCTGTCGAACAAATGGAGTCACATTTGGCTCTGGAACATTTTGGCAGACAGAGGAGGTTATTGTTCATTCAGTGACCAGAAACTGTAGCTGCTAAGCAAGGCCAATTTTTTTTAAGGCCGCACCTGGAACACACTGCTTTCTTGTTTGACACAATGGGAAAGTCAAAACAAATAAGTCAAAATATCTGAAAGAGTGGAGTCTGGCTCATCCTTGGGAACAATTTCCAGATGCTTGATGCATGCATCTGTTCAAACAATTATATGCAAGTATAGACATGATGAGAATGTCCAACCATCATACCGCTCAGGAAGGAGACGGGTTCTGTGTCCCAGAGATGAACATATTTTGGTTCAAAATGTGCCGATTGACCTCAGAACGAAAACCAAAGATCTTGTGAAGATGCTGGCTGAGGCTGGTAAGGTAGTGTCATTATCCACAGTGAAACATGTCCTGTATCGACATGGGCTGAAAGGCTTTCAGAAAGGAGGAAGACATCACTCCAAAAGAAACAACAAAAAACAGATTGCAGCTTTCAAATGCACATAGGGACAAAGACCTTCATTTTTAGAGACAAGTCCTGTGGTCTGATAAAACTAAAGTGGAACTGATAAAACTGCCCATAATGACCATCGTTACATTTGGAGGGAAAAAAATCAATCACAAAGCTCTGATCTCAATCCTAAAGAGAATTTGTGGATGGATCTGAAAAGGCGCGTGAAAGTGAGGCGCCCTGCAAACCAGATTCAGTTCCACCGGTTCTGACAGGAGGAACAGGCCAGAATTCCTGTGGGGAAGCTGTGTAGGGTGCACCTGAAACACTATTCATTAGATTTTATGATTTTCAAACCAAAGCACTAAGTTTATGAAGCAGGACACTCTTTTCTCTGTAAGTTTTGACTGCACACGATTAACTGGAACTGCACAGAGCTTTTTTGAGCAGGACTAAACTTGGGGGAAGTCTGTGTTTGGGTGATTATTTCTTTGTTGTAACAATGCTTCTTGGAAATAAAACTTACATTGTTTTACTTGTACTTTAAATGGTGCCACAGTTGTAAGAAAATGAATATGTGGGTCCTGACAATAAAAACCTGCCAAATCCTCTCTACCAATGCCAAGCAAACCTCATTGATCTGTTGACTCTTGTTCAGTGTTCTTTATTGGACTGGATGCCTGCTGTTTGAAGAAACAAGACATACTGACAATTTAACAATTTATTCACCTCCTCCTCATGCTGGTCAACAGCTTGGCAACACACTGCTGTGGGATGGCTTTCCATCGTTCAACCAGAATTTGTTGCACACCCAAGCAGAACTACAAGTACTCAGTGGAGTTGAAGTGAGGACTGCAAGCAAGCCATTCCATCCTCTCCGCTCCCAAATCCTGTAGGTAGTCTCTGATAGACCCTTCTGCAGTGAGATTGCCTGCAACACTTGTTTTTCCTGTGACAATAATACAGTCCCACACCATCTCACTGCTGCCACCAAAAGCTGTTTGCCGTTGGCAGAGAGGATTTGACAACTTTTTCATGGATGCAACCCACATAATCAAATCTACTACTTAACCGACACGTGCATTTTCATTACAAATGTGACACCTAGGGGAAATAAAAAAAAACAACAAAAACAAACCCATTTTGATCTCAATTTATCAATGTGTTAGAGAGCGTGCTAACATTAGCCTAACACTTCAGCAAGCATCAGCCAACTAATCTGAATGAAACCATCACCAGAAGGAACAAGAAATGACTAAAGACTGTTGCTTAAAGTTTTGAGTCTGGCTTACCTAAATATAAGTTGCTGTGAGAAAAAACAGATACTACAGCCTCCTGAACATCATTTGGTAAGTTAAGTTAAGTCAGACACAATTTTAATACTAAGGTAGATCATGCAATACTAATAAAATCTAGTGTTTCCTTTTACTACACTTTTAAAGCTACTGAGTTTTTAAACATATACATGGTTTTGACTTGCAAATACCTATAAAATGACTGATTACTACCAGGTACAAAAAACAAATCCTGATAGAAACATCCTGAAAAGAACTTAAACTGAACTAGGGGGTACTTTCTTTTTACCTTGACTGTGTGACATATTGCATTATAGCTAATATGACCTCCAAGTGAGACTTCCTAGAATATTATGTTTGTTTGGTGCTTTGATGATTGTCAAGGTGCTACAATCTAAATCCTTGAAAACCCCTGCTGTTTAAATAATTTCTTAAGCTTGGATTTCTTTTTGTGACATGCACATCTATTCCTGACATGCTGATGGAATAACACAAGAATTAGGACACAAGAGCAGAATAAAATCAAGCTTCAGATATAAATCCACAAAGAATTGTGTTTATGATTCAGTGACCATTCAACAGTCTGTTCTTGAACTTTCACAAATACCTCATCACATAAACATCTGATGATGCAAACTTTATGTCCTCCTTTTTACAGCAATCATGCTCCAAAATATTTGAGGGCTGAATATTGAGCAGTTTCTATGAGTAAGCTCTGGTGATACATGGGTCAGAGATCGGAATTGGACAATTTTCCCTTGATTGGCAGGTGAAGCACTCAAAAATCTGAATTTTTTAACTCATTAAATTCCTCAAAAACAGGAACACCCACTATTTTCTGCTTATAAACATATCAACCATCAGGATGTACTTTAATGCACTTTTCTGAGATTAATAAACATGTCTGAATAAAGGTTAGGTCTATGCTTTGATGTATAAATCTTGTAGTTCCCTTTATTTTATTAGTGGATTCAAATGTAACTCTATCAAATATCCTGAATTACTTTTTTCTCTCTTTTTTAATTGTTCTTGAAAAAAAAAAAGTCTCAAACTGGTCAAAATTAGTATTGGCAAAGGAAAAGCCTGATCAGTGCATCTTTAGTATGCCCATACTAGATTAAAACACATAATCAGCATCTTTTACTTATTTACACTTCTTCTCGAGCCCTCTCGTTCACATTGCTCCATATCAATTGTTGCATTTAAAAGGGAAGATGTGCTCTCCCATTTAACAGCTGTGCATAGGAAGGAAATCTGACTCCACACACGTTTTCTGATCACAAGCCTCTACGGAGATATCAGGAAACAACCACAGACATTCAACTACTTACTTCTGGAAGGGGAAAAAGCTTTCTACATACAATATTTTTGAGATGAGGTCACTGGGCTGAATTTTTTTTTTTAAGTTCCTGTTGATATGCTGCAACAGGGCTAAAAATCTAATATTAAAATCAAATATAACTGAACTGTAACAGCTTTTGGACTTTTAATCAGACAACTATAAAGCTCTATAGCTGTAGCAATTTTTGAAGCAGAAATAATATAGTTAGTAATACAGCTTAAATAACTGTCTCAGAATAGGCTCAGACTTTTTAATAATGTACTCTTCAATTAGCTCGTATTTTTCTAATTAGTTCTGTTTGTTATAAACCTCTGAGGACATTCAGGTCAAGTGATCTAACCTCTGCAGTGAAGGTAAATGAAGTCATGGAGGTAACAATTGACTTCTCACCTACTTCTATTATTACCCTGAAGCTCATGACAAATGTGACTAGTGCCAACTGGAGCAAAGTACTTTAAAGCAGATGCAAACAAAGCTAGATTAAAGAGATAAGGCTGTAATAAATAAATAACAATAAATTATACTAACTACAAAACAGAGACATAAGCCACTGAAGATTGTTTAGTTTGTCAAAAAAAGAAGAAATATAAAGACTAATGAAAACTTTTCTTAATCCCACACATGCTACTTTTTTGCCCAATGTGAGAGGAGAGGAGTGATCACATTACTAAGTCAACTAATTTAAACTTAAATTCACTTAACCGGTTATCAGACAGCACGGCTCAGATTATTGACACACTGACATTTAATTCATGTCTGTACTCACAGAGCGTAAATGAAGAAGGGTCGAGGCTGTGTTTCAGAGTGGAGAAGTGCAGTTATCTGAAAGGCCTGGCAGTGCTGCAGTTGCTATTAGAAGGTCTCCAACTGTCCTCTAATAAACCTCTGAAGTTCTCACAACTATGAATAGCAAAAACAAGCCCCTCCTCAAACTGAAACACAGACGCGTGAGACGCAGCCAGCTGCTCGTTGCAGAGTCACGCAGTGAGCAGGTTGAAGCAAACCCACAGATTGGATTCCCTTTTTTTTTTTTTTTTTCCTCCAACACTTCTTGTTCCACAGGTAAATATAGGGTGTTGGTTTAAACTGGTTGTAATTTCACAGAGCAAGAGCTGGCGAAAGGGAAGTTGTTCACAGTGATTTAAAGACTTTTTTTTCAACAAATGTTTAGGAGTGCGAAACAAACATCAGACGGTATTTGGACACTGTGTACAATTATCATGTTGCAGGGAGGGAATCCAAAGACCTGGAAGTAGCCCAACAAAGATGAGACAGGAAGCCATGTGCTGTGTTAGATAAACATGTAAGGTAGTATTTTTTAGTTGGTCATATTGATAAAGACAGTTTCTATATAACACATGGATATTAAATTAAACACAAAAAACACAAAACTAAATATTGTCATCATTGATTAGTAATCTGCACTAATGTCAACACCTTCATATTAGGACATTTCAGTAATGTTTGTAAAATTAACAGCAGGCAAAATGAAGCTGATTAAGTTTATACAGGATTAGATTCGATGTAAAAGAGCTGTAAAATTATAACAGCAGCTGAATTATACCTGAAAATTGGGGGGGAGGTTGTCCCAGAACAGCCATAGCTTGTATGAATGTTACAAATATGTTTGGAGTGTTCTCAAAGTGCAGCCACCATGAAGCCATGACATGTTGGCACAATTATTTTACACTTGTTGACATCCCATATTCAAACAGTTTAAATTGGGTTTATTACTTCCAGAAACATACAGGTACCATTGTAGAAATGTGTATCACTATGAATTAACAAATCTGCAAAACACTGCTAGCCAACTTCCTAAGGATAAATAAAATAACCCCTTTTAGTATTTTGTTAATGGAAAAAAATAGAAACTATCTTAAGTCGCAGATTTTGGAGATTTCCATAATAACTTTTAAAGTCTTAGTTTGCCTGGAACAAAACATTATATAGATAAACACCTCACATGTTGTCACCAGTGGTAAAGATGCATAAAAAGCTTTAAAAATTTGTCTTTATTCAAGTTTTTTATGTTGTTTTAAACTTTTTAATTGTTTGCACGATGGACAAATTTCAAGAAGTAATTATTAATTTACAGAAATTTGCTAAATTATGAACATTGCCACACATCTGCCTTCCTTAAAAGACATGTTCTTTTGTTTTTCTCATTTTGAAGAGTAGGTAAGAAGATCACTTTGTCACATCGTATTAAGAGACCAGTTAGTCAACTAGAAGTCTATTACTAATTTAACGCATAGCATTATGATCAATGTAAAAAAGTATATTTTTTATGGAATTGTCAGTTGTTCAACTAGTGGTGGCATCAGTAATAAAAAAAAAATAAAATAAAATATAAAAAAAAAAAATTATTTCTCAACATGTTTTTTTTTACCCACTAAAGAAATTGACTCAAGATAAAGGTTGAACTTTTCTACATCTTCTGTTAAAGATTATTTATTTTAAAACTTTTTAGCCAAAGAGTGTGGAAAGCGCTGTAAGACACAATTACACAAATTTTGCTCTTTGGGAACTTAACAATTTAGCATAAACCTAAACAATTTTATTTTATTACTTTATCACGTTATCATTTCCAACCGAGAAAAGAAAGAAATTTACCGGCTAGGAGGTAAATGAAAATACGAGCAACAGATTAGAGACTGCCTCCTTATGCATATTATTTGTGCTGAAAGTTATTGGAGGTGAAAGGTAGTCCTAAAAAACCATCCCACCCACCTCCACTTTCCATACTTGGCCTGGAAGAATGACAAGCCAATGGCAGAGCAAGTTCACAAGTCACACCACACTCCAGCACAAGACACTAAGGGGTGGGGGGTAATATTGGGGAGGGCAGCAAGGTCATTTGACACACAGAACATGAAGACAGGCTGGCAGCACCCTGCAGCCGCTTGAAGGCATGTTATAGCTTTGCTGTTAATACGAGGCACTCCAACCACAGCCAGGAAATTAGTAATATAGCACAACGCTGGTCAGACACACTTGATTTCCTCCTAAATATTTTACTTCCTCTTGGCAGGAAGTTGCGTAAAATGTCTGAGTGACATCTCAGAGGTAAAATGTTATAAATCTCAAGTAATTTTTCTTTAACACAAAAATCCAACAGCAGAAGTGTGTTTAAATCAGGGCTGCAAAGGTGCTGTAGTTATGCTTTAAAACTGCGAAGCCTTGCTTAGAGCTGACAGTTTCAGTAGTAAGAAAGAAAAACTGGGAACCATCAGCGGCAGCTTTTAGCTAAATATATTTGATATGAAAACATCATATCTGTTATAAAAAGGAATTACATTTTGGTGCGAAATAAACAACACAGTTAAGATACAGTGCTTCAGTACCCAAACCCCTTAACCTTTTCTACATTTTGTCAAGTTACATCCACAAGCTTCTATGTATTTTATTGGGATTGTATGCAATAGACCAATACAAAGTAGTGCTTAACTGTGTAATGAAAGGAAAAGGAAGCATGTCTTTTTTACAGTCAAAAATCAGAGAACATGACATGCTTTTGTACTGACCCCTCCCTAGTCTGATACCCCTAAATAAAAGCCATGTACATAAACACACAGCAACCAATTTGCCTTCAGGAATTACCTAATTAGTAAACAGAGTCCACATGTGTGTAATCTAATCTCAATTGTGGAAATGTTTAAAGCAGATTCAGATTACAGAACAATATCCCACGCTTTAAGCATCTCACTTGGTGAAGCTGCAGAGATCCATGGCTGAGGGAGGAGAACCTGTCAGCTATGTCACCTTTTGTTGTGCACTCCACAAATCTTGCAATTTGATAGACACAATAAATATGTGGAAGAAGGTGCTCTACTCATATGGGCCCAATATTTTTGGCCTATATGCCATCCTAAAATCCTCTATATGGAGTAAAATTTAAAATTTACACTGCACATCACCATGGGAAACATGGTGGTGGCAGCATTGTGCTGTGGGAATGCTTTTCTTAAGCAGTGACAGGGAAGCAGACTGGAGCAGCTGGAAAGACACCTTCCACTGCCACAACCACCATACATATCGCTACAATAGAGTGGTTTTGATGGTATTATTTATGTTAGAATGGCACAGTCAAAGTCCAGACCTAAATCCAATTGAGAATCTGTGGCAAGATTTAAAATAGATGTTCACAGATGCTCTCCATCCAATTTGACTGAGACAGACTCATTTTGCAAAGAGGAATGAGCCAAAATGTTTGTTTCTAAATGTGCAAAGCTGGTGGAGACATACCCTGAAACACCAGCAGCTATAATTACAGTGAATGGTGGTTCTACAAAGGGTTGCCACAGGGCACTGGAATACAAATGTGTGCCAAACTATTCAATATTCTTTTTGTGAAAATTGTAGAGAATCATACAATTTGTTTCTTTGACTCTTCAAATATGCACAGCATTGTATGTCTATAACCTAAAATCCCAGTGGCTATGATGTGACAAAAGCCAGAAAATTGAAAGAATACTATAACTCATTACACCATCTTGTGCACCAGCGATAACCAATGACTCCTCCATCTTCTTGTTCTTTTGAGTATCAGTTCCAGCTTTTCTTTTTTAACAGAACCTAGCTAAAGAAGCCACTTCAGTCAGAAATCAAATCACATTACACTCAGTCTGTGTGTAACTTCCTCACAGAGTCAGACATATCAACCCTGGTTGACTCTTAAAACTGTGGTTCAGTAGGGACACTACTGAAACTAACGGTGCACCAGTTAGCTCAGTGATAATTCAAAACATTTACAACTAGCACACCCTGCCCCATGGGAGACATTTCAATAAAAAGAGTAAATGGCTATAATCATGTTTAAATCTCCTTTCATCTACATACACAGGCTAATGTTTCAAGCCAAAACCAAACCAGTTTAGCTTGTTTTCCAAAGATGAGCGAACAGAGGCTCTCTGACACCTTGCAACGAGTCAGGCAGAGAGACACGCTGTTTGTCACTGCGTGGCTGTCAGATGGCTGGTAAAGCTCGTGGCCACAGTGTGACGTCTTTCTTGTGCTCCCTGACTTGTGTCCATTCTTCCCCAATCACTTTCAGCCCTGGTTTGAAGAACCAAAGGCTGACCTTGCATAAGACGACGACACTGAGTAGCGCAGGTCCTGCCCCCAGTGATGAAACCTCACACTGCTGGTCACACGAGGCACAGCATGGAAACGTATAGAGCGGGAAGGGTGGAGGCGGGGTTTGTGAAGTGGAGCAAAGGTCACATGTCTGTCAAGAGTCAGGACACACACTATTCCCAGTGCAGATCAAAGAGAGGGTACCATCACACTGATCTTACTATCCAGTAAGAGTTCAGCCATCTTCCTTTGAATCACATTTGATAACCAAGATTCTTGTCTGAGAATCCTGTGGGAAGTTGGCGCAATCAGCCAGTTAGTTTAGCATAGACAGTGAAAGCAACTACCTTGACCTGCTCCTCATCCTCTGATACATTTACTAGATTAACTAGTAATGTTCTGTGATAAACACCTTTTTTTTTTTAACAATGTTGGCACCTTCATCCTGGAAGCCACAGGCTTTTGCAAACCAGCCAGCATGAGCTGCCACGCTTAAGAATGATCAAACACTTCTTCACTGAATGTTATTCTGTCAGTCAGATTTGTAGCTCTGTCTATGATGTAACTATTACATACTCAAACTAGGGCAGAGACTTGAACGCATTCATTTTGATTTATTAATTACATAGATTTTAATGTTTTAAAAATTTTAACGCATTTAACCGTAATTTTTTTAAATTTTTTTTACAAAGGTTCTAGCCGGAACCTTTGTATTCACGTGTTTTTGGTAAGCCCGTAAATCTGACAAGACCTACCAGGTGGCATGGACTACACTTTTTGGTGTGGAAAGCGTAAATGACTGAATGAGTTTCAAAGTTAGCTATTTTTAGTATCAGTAAGCTGTTTGAAAAATAAGTAGAGAAAGCACAAAAGGTATTAGAAGCTTCAAGAAAGGAAAAACATTTTATTGCAAAGACAGCTGTTTTTGATTTTACCTTAAAGTAAAAACAATATTTTGTTCTTAGATATAATTTTTACAGAGAAATCAGAATCAGCTAAAAAATTTTTATCAGCAGGTCAGACTGTTACAAAATCAGTCATCAGAAATTGGCTAAAAAAGATCTCTGATCTGTGCAGCCACGTCAACTTTTAGCACCTGACATTGAATTGAATTCAGAAAAGATAAAAATAAAACAATTAATTTCCAAGAAAAGAACACTTTAGGATTTCTAAGGTCGTTCCACTTAAATCACCATGCAGATCAGATTTGTTTATCCTACAAGTTTCATTTCTGGTCTCACATTATTCTTTCAAGTTCTTGTAGTTATGGGACATGAATGAAAAGTTGTTGGGACAACAACGGTCAGTCTTCATATGTGGCCTTAATTTCCTGCTTTGAAGGTCACATATATGAGCTGATTGTGTTGTAAACATCAGCGCTTCCAGCCTGCTGCAAGTCTCACAACAGACAGAGTCATGCTGGTATTGTCAAATGACTGAGGACAGCGTGATGACAGGGTCACAGAGCCACAATCTCTCCCTCTGTTTGCTATAAAGAAAACTGCTCCTGTGCTCGAAGGGATAACACGTGACATCTGCTCCATCACTTTACTGTGTGTCTGTTGACCACGGATGTAAAAAAAAAAAAAACTGCACTGCGTGGTCAACTATAAAGAAGAAAAAAACAGGACACCTCACTCACTGCATTCCACAGATTCCTGTGAAAGGATGTTTACTGTAAAATGCTTGCAGTGCCTGCGCCTTTTCTGTCTGAATCTCTCCAAAATCACTGAGGACACATCTTATCACATCTTTTTACATTTTGTCTAATAAAATGCTTTAGACCTGGCAGATCATTTCTTCTGAATGATAGTATGGTGGTACTAACATTTAGTACTGGCCCAGCTATAGTTTCAACTTGAGTCTAACGGAGAATCTGTGGAGGGAGCTAAAGATTAAGATGATGGTAAGGAGGCCTTCCAACCTCAAACGCTTGGAGCTTATCACCAATGATAAATGACCAAAAAAAAAACAAAACAAAACAAAACAAAACAATGAAAACATGAAAAAAAAAAAAAAAAAGCCTGTCAGCAATTATTAGAATGGCTCGATTGATATAATGCAACATTTTTCTATTGATTATTGAAACAGGTGTAAATTAGTTTTAAATAAAATGTAAATAAAAACAGGGTTTTTTTTTTTCCTAAATTAATGCTCCTTTGACATTGCTTTATTATCTTCTGAGAGAGGCCTGTCTCATTTGTATCAACTACAAGTTTCTTGATTGAATGAAATTAATTTTAAATCTAAATCTGTCATGTGTATGAGTAATTTTGGGCTTAACAGCATATGTTGGTGAATGTTCAGAGAATACAACGACCAACACACAACCCACAAAAAACCCAGTAAAATTAATTTTTATTTATCAATTATCAACAACAATGAAGGTTTTCTACTCAGCAGAACACAAAAATATACGATTGCTTATGGCTTAATTTTTTCTGTTGTACAGGTTTTTGCTAAATTACATCTTGAGTTTCTCTGTGGTAAAAATCTCACTATATTCACTTTTGCTCTGTCTCTTTGTGTGCTTCAAGCACATCTACAAACTTGGTCTTCAGCAGCAAAAAGAAGGTTTCAAACCTGCTGCGCCCCATGCTCAGGCCTGATAATGCGAGCCACAATAGTTCAAAGAACAATAACCCAACAATTTGTTGGGAAATATATTGATTTTTTTAAACATTATGAACATTTTCTTTTCTATACGTTACTTATTTATGGTTAAATTACCTCATGTGACAGTTAAAAAATATTATTGTTGTATTTAGTCCATGAAACGAAGGTTGAAACCATTCAAATGAAATCATTATAAATCTATATCCATCCTTTCCAGGACTATTTTTAAGTTTTGCAGCAGTAACAGCACAATATTGGTATTAATCCTGGATTTGTTGAAATCCAGATGATCCTGCTGTAAAACACACCAGTTACAGGCTGTAGCTATTTCAGTGAAGGAATATAATTTTGTGAGAAGGGAGGGGCATGGGCCCCTGCATTTATGGCTCACTACACCCCTGTCTTTGAATTTCAACTGGTTGCTTAGCAACTGCATTCACCAGGAAATGCAACAATGACCCTGAAAGCTGAATATTTCTCGCTTGTTTTCAGTTAAGTGAAACATAAAATTAATTTAGACTCTTCAAACTCACAAGGAAGGATGCAGATGCCAGAAGCATTTAGACTTCAGCAGTTTATAACAATGAAGCAGCCTTTGCTGAAAAACATCTCCAGATATCAACAAGCACATTCCTACCACACTCTAAAAACTGCTGGGTTGATTCTTTAACCCAAATGCTGGGTTTATTCAGGTGGGACAGAAGTTGGGTGGTTGTTACCCAAATATTGGGTCAAAAACGGTGACCCAGTTTGTTTGGTTAGAGAAGAAACTGAAAGGAGCTTCATCATTCCTCACAGTCCATCATTTTTTAACATCAACCAGATCAGCAATTAATGAACCTCTTCCACACAACGCAATGAGAAGACACTAAAATGACCAGTTGTTTTATGGACTTAGGTTCACACTAGAATATTTGTTCAATTAATAATTAGTCTTTTACCTGCTAAGTAGTTAGCTAGTGCCAGCGACATTCAACATTTCATTTTTGACCAAAGGACTGGTCATATAGCCAATACATTCAGGCAAAGTTTTAAGAATTTTATTCATATGTTTACAGTGTATGAATTTTGATATTCAATTGCAATTGTTTATCAATTAAAGTATTATTTGACATTATGAGGTTAGACAGTTGTAACTTTAAGCATATTTTTGATTTGAAAACCTAACCCAGTATGGTGCATCAAGCCTATAACCCAACCCTGTTGTATTAAATCAACCCAGAGATGCACCTGTCTATAACTTACACAAGACCCGGAGAGCAAAAATAACCCGTTTTCAACCCTGCAGTTTTCAAGGTGGATCTGTGACTATTATAGGTATCTGAACAAGAATTCCTACAATAAGAAACTCACATGTTATAAATTTGCCATCACATTCTTGTAAATAATATTTCCCTACTTTTTTATTTAAAGTATAAAAAAATAGGATTAAAAAGAATATTCAAGGATCTCTAATATTACTTAGAATAACAAAACAATGAAAAGAAGAATAAATATGTTTAATTTTACAATTATAAAGGTGAAAAACATGGCATTTAAAAAAAAAAATCTAGTATCAATTTTATAACAGTAACCAGAAGCTATTCCAGTAAATATATTGAATAATATCTAATAACAGTGTAAATGCACACGTCTGATGAATCTAAGAGTAATGTAAGATATCTGATATAAAACAGGTCAAATAAACACTACGTAGTGCAGACCACTGCTCTGCTGTTAGTCACACCAAACTTCCTTTCTCATGTGAGGACGACATGTCTCACATGAGACCACCACCACCACACACACACTGTCTTGCTATCTTATATAAGGACTTTGTATTGTCTTTCACTCATTTCTACAGCCTAACTCTATACCTAACCTAACCTAAACTCAATTCACACCTTAGTCCTAAACCTAACCCCTTAACCCTAAAACTGCACTTCCTATTTTGGGGCCCAGGCTTTGAGCCCTATAAGGGGCAGTAGATCCTCGCAACGTATTTGTTGGAAAAATGGCCCTTACAAGATAAGAAATGCTAAAACACACACACACACACACACACACACACACACACACACACACACACAGTGATAATCGAAGAGGCGGGATGCCAGCACATTAGCTGGAAGACAAGGATTTAATTGTTCCTCTGACACACGCCTAATATTAATTAATAAACTAACAGCAAACAGAAGGATGTTATTTATGCAACAAAGTCGGAGAGAGGGAAATACGCCCCTAGCAAAAAAAAAAAAAAAAAACCCGGCAAAGTTTGCAGAGTTGATCATTGCACACTGTGTATCAAACCATCCATGATGCTACGTGTCCATCCATATCCATTTTCATTTCATAACCCTCCTTTATGCGCACGCAGGTTCTTCACGCATTTAACAGAAAGTAGCGTTTTGTGTTTTAATCAGCTGAACATGGAGTTAATGTGTAAGAAAAATGGAAATGAAGACGCGTCAAAAAAGGAAACAAAAAGTGTTTCACTTCTAATCAACTGAAGATAATAACATCAATCTTTTAAATCCTCGCATCCTGCTTCGTGAGGCGCAAACGCGCCATTTTAACCTCGAATCTCATCCATAAGCTGGAAAACGCTTGTTTTTTGAGCGCTAACGAACTAACCTGTGAGCAGCTGCAGACTTTAGTGAGATTCTTCAAGAAGAAGCAACAACAGCGGCAACAGGAGCGGCAGCGGCGGAAGGCTGTGTTTTAGTTTCCCTACTGCGGCTTACAGCCAATAACAGGCGGAGTCGCATGTTGCTTGACTAAAATACTGAGAGGCGTTCACTCATTGGCCAAAGGGTCGCGATAGCTACGGCTGCACAAGTTTCCAAAATATGTGGTTTATATAGCTGTATCTGCTCAACTTAAAATGTATCTGTAATCTCAGTGAGAGAGATTTCAGTTGCACTGCAGGCTTTCAATCAGCTATGTTTTCAAGAATCTTAGAATAAATCTCCATATTGATCACTGGAAATGTCAAAATATGAGCCAGTGACATTTAGCCTGTTCGTATCTGCACCAGATGTCCCTCAACTGGCAGCTTAACTTAATGATAAGAGTGTCAGCATTCACATCAGCTGTCTGCAAAGGGGTCCATTAGTAGGGCTCCACTCCAGAGCCTCTGCAATAACCAGCTCTACTGTGGAGTGAGTTTGGACTGTACGGTTTCTGCATCGAGCATAACATCATGACCGCTGGGATGAGAGATTTAAACTGTTTATTGCTACATCATGGTGTCTATAAGTGTACATGAACCGTGTTATCCACATCTGTTTACCTGGGAAATACAGGACAGGATGCAGTATGGGAAGAAAGCAATCTGGTGGAGGAAGTATTATGGTTTAGGCAATATTCTGCGGCAAAAACCTTAGCTCCTGCCATGACTACCATGACAACTTCATGTCATGTAAATGTTGCTTTGTCACACACCACCTACCTAGCATTGTTGCACATTCAGCTCGCTTATGGACACCATAGCCCCTGCTGAAATAGAAAGTACTGAACTGAGTCATGTAGATCATGATCTCATGCTGCAGGGTGACTTGAAATGGACTGAACATGCAAGAAACCCATAAAAATGTCTGACAGCTGAAAGTGGTGTGGGTCAAACCTTCCTCAGACTGATTTCAGAGACTGACAGATGGAAACAAGGAGCCTCTCACTGAAATTATTTCAGTTTAAGGGGGTAAGAGTAGCTATTGGGGTTTGGCCATCCAAACTTCTTCCACAGCAAAAAAGCAGTTTATTGAGCAAAACAATCTTATTTTTTTGTTTAATTGCAGTTAAATAACTATTTTCCAAGGATACATAAACTATCAGTTCTATTCAAATCCTCTAATACATGATGTAGATCTTCAAAAGGAGCTGCATCCATGTTTTGCTATTAATATTTGATAGGTTGGTGCATTTTACTGCTAACATCTAAGGGGTTGGTGTCTGTCTCTGATTGGGATAGGATGTGGATGAATGGGTGGAAGAAACAGGACAAAGTGTGTAATTTTGACATTTTAAACCATCAAACAGCAGCAAAAGTTGTAGTTTTTATCTAAAGGTGAACTATTCATGTTGGTGCACAAAAAGGTCAAAAGATAAGCAAATGAAACCTTGTTCCACATGATAAGACAAACAAACTTGTTAATTTCTCTGTTAAAGCTCCAGGAAAGAGTTCAGCAGCGAGGTGAATGTCAGTTTAAAATGAAATTGAAATAAAATTTATTTCTGGTGACAGTTGTTGTATTTTACTGTACGGATAAACAAAGTTTACATGTAAAATGTGCTGTTTGGTGGACAGATTTACATTTACCATGTATCTCAATGTACTGCCCATGAATTTTCCTGGGACATCCTTTTTTCACTATGGAATCACCGCTTTGATCCATTAAAAAACCCTTCACCCTAAATGAAGAAATTACTTAAGCTGTCATTCATATATATATATATATATATATATATATATATATATATATATATATATATATATATATATATATATATATATATATATATATATATATATATATATATATATATATAGACACACACAAACACACAAGCCTTTGCAGTTCCCAAAAAACCCAGAAGAGGGTGCCCTTGCGCTTGAAAAACATAGAGCTCCTTTATTTACAACAGTCATCTTTAAGAATTCCAATGGTTTATAAAATTATATATAAAGAACAATATTGAAAATTATGAGTTGTGCAAAACCTTGGACAGAACCGTTGTTTGTACCGTTTTGGACAGCTACACTGATAAATATCACAGGAGAAGTTACAATTATTCCATTACAAGAATATGTGCAGTTTTTCTATATGTTTTGATAAAACACCGACAATGCCTCTCTAAATTCTTAGCTCTAAGCGTTGTTTTCAGGGGTAAGCCTTTTTCAGAGGCCTGAACAGACTCAGTGGGGACCGTGTGAACTGTCGTGGTTCAGGCGGAGGGTGGCGCACCAGACCAAAGGATTGCGTTGAGGCCCTCAACGGTGGTCACCACGGGTCAGAGCGCAGCGCCTGACAACACAAGGGGCCACAGCGGCGATCGCTGCTGCTCCTGCACTGAAAGGCGGTATGACTGTAGGCTTGTTTATGAGTCAGTGTTTGCTTTCCACAGATCATAAACTGAGATCATGAATAAAGAAAAAATAAAGTAGTTTCAGCTTTTTAACAATTACCGAAACAAAAGTTCAGCAGAGAACTTAACTTGACACTTGAGGATATTCACGTCTAAATCAGATGACAAACAACCAAATATAAATAAATAAATAAATAAATAAATAAATAAATAAATTAATTAATTCCAGGTCTTTGTTTGTAAAATCATTAATCACATTTTAATGCGAGTGGGTATACTTTTTCACTTGACTTTCCTCAGCTAGGTACAACTATGTAGTCATCTGGTTCATGTAGGTCAAATTCCTTCTTTAATAAAAGTCTGCGTTTTAATTTTACGTGTTTACTAACAGAATAAGTCTCTTGTGGTATAATCTTATAGGTTTCAGATCTTTCTTTTTCTCCCAGAAGGAAATGTAATTAAAGGCAGCACTTTGATGATTCGATTTAATCAGTGCCAATATCATAGAAAAAGAGGAGATACAGTAACACATAATAATAATAATAATAATAATAATAATAATAATAATAATAATAATAATAATAATAATAATAATAAGTTAGCAGAAAAAATCTCTGCAGAGAGGATTTTGTTGTTTAGCATGAAAGAAAAATATCTGTGTTTTGCACTAAAAAAGGTAACTTTTCAAGTTATAAGTGCGGTTTTGACACTCATCCTGAATGCGCAAAAATGTTCCCCATCATCTGCGTAGAGTTATCAGTCAGTCTGCTCTGGCGTATTAAGTCAAAGAGTAATATTTGTTTTCTAAAGTTAAAATGTTGCTATAATCTCATTTTCCCCTATAACGCAGCAGCTATCCACCACACTTTATGGGTCAGGAGAAACACACTAAATAACCAGAGAAAGACGCACCACAAGTTTAATATTAAACAGACAAGGGAAACAGAGAAATATTGCGCGTTTCATTCAATAAATCCGAGATTTATTAGACGTTTAATAGATACATTGAACAGAAATTACAATTGTCACATTAAAGTGGGAACAGCATGGGCACACAAAAAAAAAAAAAAAAAAAAAAAAAAAAAAAAAAAAAAAAATCCAGACTCAGGGTTTGGCTCCGCTCTGACGCAACATTCAGCGTAACCAAGTCTGATGCTCAAAACATTCAGTGTTTAATTTAGTCCTTAACAAAAGCAACAACCCACAAATCTCTTTACATCTTAAAGCACAAACACATAAGACAAGTGTTAAAAACTCCACACTGGAGTAATTGGATTTTCTGCCCCCATCCCTCTTACTCGCGACAGACTCTTTCCATGGTGCTCCCAAAACTTTCCAAAATCCTTAGATGTCTTGTGAGCTTTTGCTTTTTCCTAATTCGTCCATAGGATCAAATATACATCGAGCATGTCGAAAGTTTCCAGATTAAAACGTTCTCAGTCACACACAAAAAGAGAATAAGAAGAAAAACTGTTGTTGCGCATGAGAGCGGTTGGAATCTGTGCGCACACAATAAACCTGTTGTGGACCTTGCTGTGGAAATATGTTTGAAGAAGAAACAGCCAATTGTTGTATGAAATGTATTCAAGTATAAAATAATGCCCTTTGTTTGGGGGGAAAAACTTGACTAATGTGAGGGTACAAAAGTCCCCCTGTGGCATTTACCAGCAGCCTTTGTGCTGTTTTTGCGCTCTGGCGTCTCCACTTGGCGCATTACTCAGGCCCCTCTAAACGCGATTGTTTCTTTCTTTCTAATGACATTTACCGGATCAAAACGTGCTGTTAATTCGATCAGAAAGCTTCACCCTTCGCAACAATAGCAGTATAATTTCTCCCAAAGTTTGTTAAGTTGACCGAAATTAGGCAAATGAATAGAGGTCTCCAGGCTACGCATCTCGCAGGTGACGGGGAATAATGCGCGCTCACACCAGCTGCATTCTTCTTTATTTCTCCCTTTCTTTCACTGCATTATTAAAATTTAGGCCAATGAAACTATTCATTCCACTGAATAGACATTTTCTTATAGGATAATAGGATACAAATTGAGCCTCTCCAAAGAGTCTCCAGTGGTGGGTAACCCTCGTGTGCCAGAGGCTGCAGGAGACGCCGGGCCTCGACGCAGACGACGCTCGTGTGCCAGCGCTAATCACACACCTGCCGAGGAGTCCTGCGAAAAATAAAGAGGCGTAAACAAAAAGCTTGCCATCTCTCATAAAAGATGGACGTGTCAGCAAGTCGTGTGAGAACCGGCGGGAACAAACGGGGGGGACTCCGTCTCCAAAAGATCTCCCTTGAACTTGGCGGAACAGCCTATTAAAGGCTTACTTAATTACTCTAATGGTACTGGACAGGCCTTAAAACTCTGACCGGGGCTTGGATGGGAGTTAAGATCGCTTGCTGGGATTTGTAAACAGGCGATCGTGTGAGAAACGCGAGTTGGAACAGAAAGTTTTTTTTTTTTTCCTCCTCTTTTTCTTTTTCTTGCCCGCTTTGTTTTGAGTGCGCACAGTGCGCCCCACCGGATCAGACCGATCCCGAAGCTCGGTTCTTATTTCCCGCCTGGGTTGTTACTATGCAAATAATATTCCAAACATAATCACGTGTCCTTTGAAGAGCCACGTGGATTAACAAAGCAGGTTAACCCCCCCTGCCTGTTTTAGATTTTTTTTTTTTCTATTTCTTTAACTGATCCTAAACGCACACATTTATCCAAATGCATAGCTTTTTAATCCCATGGAATAATTTACACCGTGAATGCCAGAGTCCCCTAGGATAGTCCCTTTATAAGGGGACAGATTCCCCTGAAATTTCAGTCTGCTTCATCTCCCACCAGACTTTCACACCTCTCTAATTTACAACTGAACTAATTTTTTGGACTTTTTCCTCTGATATTCGTCGATGGCATCAAAGATGAAGGATAGGAAGGTACGCGCTTCTTGTGCGCTCCATATTTTGAGGACTAACATATTTGTGTGATTTATGACTCGTGTTCTGGACGTTTTATTTCAAGAAAGAGTTTTTATGCGCTGTATCTGAAGTAGAATCACTTTCTACTTCTACTTTGACCCACGCTCGTGGGTCAAAGTTATGAAATGATCCAGCTTGCTGCGAGCGTTCTGGGTAAACTTTGGCGCACTAATGATGTAGATAAGGCATTTAAACATCTTTATATTATTTTTGTGAAAACTGCATTACAAATACACACATTAACGTGATATATTCTTAACATACTCAATAAGATAAGAGCATCTGTCTCTGGAGCAGTGGCGCTACTGCGCGCCAAGGCGCACGGCCCTGATTAAGTACTTTAAAAGTTTCCAACTTTATTTTTTTTTTATCGCAGAGTTTATTTTAGTGTTTATTTGAAACATTTCAGGCGCATGCTAATTTTGGTTTTCTGTAATTTTTCCACAGAGAACTCCCATTTCCCATAAAGTTATTGAGAAAAGAAGGCGGGACCGCATTAACCGCTGCCTAAACGAGCTGGGGAAAACCGTACCGATGGCGCTGGCCAAGCAGGTACTGTATGAATAATTTACTCTGTTAGAATTATCATTTTATCGTTTGAAAATTGTAAAGAACAAAGCTGGAAAGAGATATAATTCAAAATAAAATTTAATTTCGATTGAGAGATTTTATAAGACCTGCAAGTCTTTTAATTAATTAATTTATTTGTTGATTTATTATTTGTAGAACTCTGGAAAACTAGAAAAAGCTGAAATCTTGGAGATGACTGTTCAGTACCTGCGAGCTCTCCACTCGGCGGATTTTCCCCGTGGGAGAGAAAAAGGTGGGTAAACCTCTCCCGTCTCACTTGTCCAGCAGTACTAAAGGCTTCCGTCTGTTCAGCTTTACCCAGATCTGCCAGAAGGGTTCTGATTTTTCCTAACTTTTTGTTTTACTCCAGGCGAGCTGCTGGCCGAGTTCGCAAACTACTTCCACTACGGATACCACGAGTGCATGAAGAACCTGGTGCACTACCTGACTACGGAGGACAGAGCTGAGACCAAGGACATCAAGTACGCGCGGATCCTCGCCTTCTTACAGTCCAAGTCCCGCGCGGTCACCGAGCCCGTATTCGGCTCAGTGGGCTCGATGCCAGATCCACCCGATTATCTTGGCCAGCTGCACTCCTCCCCGGAGCACCAGAACCACAGCCCCTCAGACTCAGTGTACCAACAGAGCCCACCAGGACACTTTTCATGGCACGGCTCCGGCCGCAGTCCGGGCATCTCCTATCCGGCGGTGCCGCTCTCCGCGCACACGCAGCAGCACGGAGGATACTTGTCACCTGTGCAGGGACTCGATCACCATTATTTCAACTTCATAGGTCACACGCACGCAAACACGTTCAGTTTGCATAGCGCTCAGCATGCCTTGTAAAATAAATTAGCCTTATTTTAACTTATGTTTTTAGATCATGTATATATGATGTGGATAAATATCATTTATATGTAGCAAAGAAGTGAGATCAAAGATCTGCACACCTGTAAGTTGTGATCGCTAAGCTAACACTTTAACCCTCTTATTACCAGAACTTCATGCAGGCTAAGCAGCTTCTTTTGATTTTATGGCTGTAGAGTACTCCAAGAGACTATTTCCTCTTTCCAAGACAACTTTCACTGTCGGCAGTTATTTTAGCATTACTGTGCGGGTTTGACAGTGCAATAACAGTGAAAAGGGCAGGACAAAAACGCACACATCTGAGCTGACGTTATGGTAATAACTTGAAACAGGGCCGGTCAAAGGTTGTAAAATGTGAGACATGTTTTTCTAAAATTAATACTAATAAAAGTTTTAAAAGTGTCGTTTGCTTTTTGTCTCCACCAGCTTTGCATATCTAGAGAATGAAATTTTTGATCATTCTTTGGAAAATAGCTCAGTCTCATTCAAATAGGATGGAGTGCATCTGTGAACACTAGTATTCAAGTCTTGCCACCGATTCGCAGTTGGATTTAGGTCTGGGCCTTGGCAGGGCCATCCTTACACATAATGTTTAGGGTTGTTGTCCTAAAAGAAGGTGAACCTCTGTCACTGTCTCAAGTTTCTGACGTCTAACAGGTTTTCTTCCAGTGTTGTGTGATATTTAGCTACGAAAACACTCCTGCAGCATGATGCTGCCTCTAAAGCATTTCATCAAGGGCATGGAGGGTTCAGTGTGATGTTCTGTTTGTTTCGTGCCACACAAAGTGCATTGCATGTAGCGAACAGGACTTCTTGTAATATAATCTTCTCCACAACTTTATCCTTGATCTGCCTGCCGAGTTCCTTGATCTTCATGTTCTTTAACAAAGTGTTTAAGTCTTCACGGAACAGATCCATTTATATTGAGATAAAATTACACACAAGTAGACTGTGTTTAGTAATTTGATGACTTCTACAGGGAATATGACAGCAATAAATGGTTTGTTATTTAGGAGTATCAAAATATTGGGGTTGAATACAAATACATGCCACCATTTTTTGTTTTTATTTGTAAAACACGTTGAAAACTCTGTATCTTTTTCTTCCATTTTGCAGTTAAGCACAACTTTGAGTTGGTCTATCAGCTTAAATCTTTGAAAATACGTTGATGTTTTTTTTGCAAAGTGACAAAACATGAAGCATTTCAGAGGGTGGGAATACTTTTGTAATGCACATGAACAAATGTACTGCTCTGTGTAAAGATTGCTTAATTTGTCAGCCAAAGACAAAAGCTACAGAAAAAGTACTGAATGAATTATTTAAAGCGTGATCTGAGTGGAAAAGAGCACAGCGTTAATCTTCTCTTTGACTTGGTCATATTGAATCCAGTAACTAGACCCCATTTGATTTCAACTGAATGAAAAAAACTGACTCATATCAAAAGAGGTTTATTTTTTTAGCCAGCTGGTAGCTTCTATATGTGACCACGGTGTCTCAATAAACAGCGTTCAGGCTTCTTTCTGTCTTTCTTTACATTTACGTAGGTCAAATTTTAATTGATTTAAAAGGACAGGAAAGGGAGAAATGAAGAAATGTGGGAAGCTCCAACTTGTTTTCTAAACCAAGGCGCCTCATTGTGGTGCATCTGAATAGGGCACAATCTCAGAGTCCTTGTGCTTCATCCTTGAATGATTATGAAGAAAAATAATCAAGACCATGAAATCAAAGTTTCTCTCTGAGAGGAGAAAAAGAAAACAGTTTCCATGCTTCTTCCTTCAGAGGCAAAGTTAAAATCAACACACAGACCTCTCACCTTTCCTGTTTTAGGCTTAACAATCAGAAAGATGTGCAGGTGTTCTCACATGAACGTTAGTCTATGTGGATTGCTAGTTGCAGAAAAGGGAGGATGGATAAGGCCGCATTAATCGGCTCGGTGGCTGGATAAACCCACATTAACCAGTCTCTGACCTTAAAGACGAGCAACAAGAGAGCAAATGAAAGACAGTGTCCATGCAGATGGAAAAGTGACAATAAGATAAAGCAGAAAAAAAGAGTCTTTGAGGGAATACTTGGATCCCGACAGCCTCAATATTGGTTAAATCCTGACTCCAAACAGGAATAAGGGGCTCATGTTCAGCCACATGAGAAAAAATTAGATGAAGCACATCACATGAATAATAATAAATTAAGCAGGAATAAAAACAGACTCAGGACAATTTATTGTCATGTAAAATGAGCACAGTGGTAAAGCTCTGGCTGTTTATCTTTCACATTAATATCACATGCTGAACATTAACAATAATATCTTTCAGAAAATATTTATCACTGGCTGTCAGCTCAGAGAAAGACATGAAAAACTCACATCTCTGACTTTAGCTCTGATGGGAATGAAGTCGAGCAAACTTAAAAGAAAACTAAGACACTGAAGAGAGCGAGGCAAGGTTTTATTATCTCAAAAACTAGAAAAAAAGTAGGGAAGTTGGGAAGTCTTTGTAACTGAATCTTTTTGATCTCATGCACAAACGTTATTTGTGACAAGAATTTAAAAACAATGATTATTTAGAAATGGATACACATTGTATTTTTTATCATATAATTTTGAATTTCTCTAAATCTGTCTTCCTTAAAATTCAGAAAATGTGATCAAGAGTGTCCAAAAGAAACATATTTTTTAATGAAAAGACAAGATTAAGCCTGATTTTACATTAAAACGTTACATCAATTTTTGACAAAAGTATTTTAAAGTCTATTCTCTGAGCCAGTGGAAGGACTTTAGAACTCGGGTGATGCTCTCCATAAAAAGAGAGGAGAAAAAATGAGAAAAAATTAAATAAATAAAAAAAAAAAATTGGAAAATGTGATCAAGAGTGTCCAAAAGAAACATATCCTTTAAAGAAAAGACAAGATTAAGCCTGATTTTACATTAAAACATTACAGCCATTTTTGACAGACACACTGAAATACCTAAAGTCACACGTGGAAGACAGGGATTGTACAAATATTTACCTATTATTAATACAAGGGGAACCAGGTACTTCTTTGAAATCTTGGAACTTACTGGATACTTGGTCCAAAGTCTTGGAACTTGACCAGTATTTACCACGAACCTTTCAAGCATTTTCCTGTAACTTTCCTGTTAGTTTCCAGAATATTCCAGATATCTTCAAGGACTTACTGTGTGGATTCCTTGATCTCGCCATTTTTCCTGAAACTTACAGACTGATTTCCACAAGCATGTGGAGCTGTGGGTGAGGATGTATAGGATCCAATGTGGCTAAACTTAATTATAACCTGGAAACTGCTGGAACACCAGTCCCACTGTCAGCAGTGAACCCAGTTTGACGTCAACAGGGATTGGAAGGGTGGTGATCATGAAAAAAGCCCCAGCTCTGAAAATGACATCATCAAGCACGACTGAAATGTATTGTTTTCCACATAGATAAGCCTAATGCTTGAACAATGCCTTACAGTCAGAGAGCTAAAGAGTGATCAATTTGGGCACAGTGATGAGAAAAAAGTTTAACTAAAGTAATCTGCTTTCTGCAGTTTGATTTTTATTTAGAAGTGCAAGAGTATTCATACCCTTGCAGATTTAGGTTTAAAATAATCTTTTGATTTAACCAGCCATGTTTGGTGCTTTTTCCCGCACCAAACATGTTACTTTTGACTGAACTGGGACTGAGCGGTTCAACCTGAATCCCAACTTGAATCTGATAGAAAATCTGTGCAGAGAGCTAAAGATTAGAGACAGCTAAAGATTAGGGTGATGGCAAGAAGGTCTTCCAACTTCAAAGACTTGGAGCTCATCACCAAAGATAAATCATCAAACTACAAGTGGAAACATGCCAAAAAAGCTGTTTAGCAATAATGAGAAGAGACTGATTGCTGTAATGCTAATGAAAATGCTCCATTCATTACAGAAAATAATTATTACATGTCATTTGGTTTTACTTTTACTTTTGTCTTTTTCAGAGATGCCTAATTTTCTATCTGAGAAAAGACTTCCTGGTTGAATGGAAATCATTTTAAATGTAAATCCTCTAGACAGACAAGAAGAAGTCTATGTTCCTCTTGAATCTGGTCATTTTAATATGTCATAATGCAAGAATTTTAGAAAATCTCTTTGTAACCTAAATGTTGGGTGTGGTCTGCAAGTGTGTGAAAGCTGCTGTTTGATCTTTGCATGTGTGCGAGCCCTGAATTCAGGCTTTGCTAAGCTTCTCAACAGCAAATGCCCTGCTGCTGCGGGTTACAGTCGGTAGTTTGGAGCGAGCCCAAAGAAGTAACACAAGCTGTGACAGAGCCAACAGTCAGCACTGGTTGGTAATCAGAGTGCCCCAGTGGCACAAGATCCAGAGCCAGCACACCTCAGGATGGTCGTCTGATCTACAGCTTGAAAAGAAAGGGGGGTCTGGGGGGGGTTAAGATGGGGGTTGGGGGAGGTAGACAGTAACAGAAACAGTGAGGGAAAAGAGAGAGAGGGTCTAAGTCTGAGAGCAGGGGGAGAAGGGATGGAGATCATTCCCACAGCAGATAGCACTATCTCACAGGGTTTAAAGGGCCCCCTTTCTGTACAGTCCCCTCCCCCGTGCTGCCCCCCACTTCTTCCCGCACCAATAATGCCAAAACTTGGCAGCCAACCCAGCACGTGAGCAACAGTTTCCCATCGGAGCGAGGCAGCCATCCTACTGCCTTGGCACCAGCCACGTCTGAAGAATGGCGGCCACTGTAAGAAGACATGAATGGAGTCTGTTCAGGAGGAAAGAAAACAGCACTTATCAATGCCCTTTGATTGTCTGGGAGCACATCACTGAGCAATGGCTCAAAAAAGGGTTCATGTTGCTTCATAGTGGAGCAGAAATTAAACAAGTCCCAAAAAAAAACTTCTTCAACACAGAGGACTGCAAATATGATTCAAAGTCAAATATGTTGAGTTAGTTTCCTGAAGAAGGTTATTTTACTCTTGTTTCTACCCCCTGCTGAGGGACGATAGCTTCACCTTTCTGCACTTGGCACAACCCTCTATGTGCTCACCAGCAATGCCATCAGATTATGCAAATCCATGGAGATGTTCTATTCATCACTTACCACCTTTTAGAGCAAAGATATGTGAGCCAAAAAATGAATAGGGCTGTGAAAGGGGCAGTGTTTGAAAAGCGGGAGAGCAGAGAGGGGTTAAAGACACTTCCAAAATAAACAGCAGCATAATGAATACTGTACAAAACACCCCACTGGGGGATCATCATCTCTGTCGCGCCCTGAACTTTCTCTCTCTTTGTCTTTTGGTGGCAAGTGAAGATTTTCTTGCATACAGCAGTCATCTTTGCTTAAACAACAGAACAGCATGGGAACCACACAACAAGTGTGCAACTGTATGATCTCAGCATGAAAGAAAGAAAAATACAACACAAGAAGTAAAAAATGCTGAATTAAATACTTTGTTAGTCATTAAGAAAAAGCAGGCTTGTTAACTTGCACAATTAAGGCATCATTTGGCAAGAGAAAGTGAAGTCTTTGTCTTTTGAGGGACAAAACATTGAGGAGTGTGCATTTTAGGCTGCTGCTGTTTGCTTATCTGGACGGCCACAACAAGGAGCACTTTTGTCACGAGCACAGACAGTGTGACATCAGCAGGTGCTTGAGATAAATCTGGTGATTTTGCATGGTAGTTAGACAAAGAACACCACACACTCATACACACACCACTAGTTCCTGTGTGTTTTGAGGCAAACGCAAACTCTGTCTGGGTAATTTCATCGGACGCCCCCCAGTGGAGTGGCATAATTTGTGGTCTAAAACTTTTATTGTTAAACATTGCCAATGAATTACTCAGATTTGGAAGAATATGTCAAAGATGATAAAGATGATAAAGTTATTAAACAAGCAAACAAGCATCCAGTTTTGCCACGTTTTGCCTTTCGCTTTTACATGCGATTGTTGTCATTTCTGCCCCTGGGAACCCTGGAAAGAATAAAGCGGGTACAAAAAACTGATGAATGAATGTGGTCATTTTTTCACTGAGTATTGAAAATGTATTGGTCCATATTGTTACAAGCACATTAAGATTCAAACCTGAAACTACTCCTGCAAGCGTTTCAGAACTCACAAAACTTTAGATTAAGGTTTTCAAAAAATGCTACACAGTATATGGCTTATGGAGATGCACTTAGAGATGGGTCTGTGACTGGAATCATCGTATTTTCAGCTTGATTAGCCCTAATCGATGAGTGGCCTGTCAGAAACTGAAATGAGATTACTGAACGCATCAGGTGACAACAAAACTCTTTATAGTGGAAGATGTTATCGAATAAAGATAAAACAAAGTTATCTACTTTCAGCATCAGTAATTTGTTCAGTCTGAGGAAATACAGAGATGTAGAAATCTATCAAAATATATACGTTTTCTTACATGTCTGTGGTTCATCTGGGCCGCAAGAGGGCAAAAGAGCAAAAAGTTCTGTAAATACCAGGAAGGGTAAAAGTATTGCAGCAAAGTTGCTCTGTTTTTTCCTTTGAGCTTCTAATCCCTGTCACTTATAGAACATACTAGATGATGGCAGCTTTTTGGAAACCTTACAGTTAAAGTAGGGAGTTACATTCTCTATGGAGTGTACACAGATGCTTCTATTTCTGACATTTCAATCTTCACTTTGTGTTTGTTTTAAAATTATAGAAAAACCCTGGTTTACAGTGACTCCCCTCTCACAGACAGTGTAACAGCGTTTTTGCTCCCAATAAAAATAATCAATGACCCATACAGGCAGGAAGGTAAGAAACAAATAATTAAAAATGTAGTTTTCATGTATTATAGTTGGTATAGAGAAATCAGATTCTGGTGAAGATTGTATTAGCAACCCTTTAAAACCAGAGATCTGGACCTAGCCACAAATTTACAATCTGTGCATCTCTACTAAATGAGTTTTCTCCACAGGGTGGCTGAACTTGGCCTTAGAAATGAGGTGAGGAACTCCACCATCCAGGGAGCGCAAAATAGAGCTTTTGTTCCTCTTTAGTCTGCTGAGGTGTTTCAGACATCTGATGGCGAAGCCACCAAGGTGCCCGACTTTGAAGATTTTCTGGTCATGTTCTTCTAGAAAAAGAGAAACTACATCATTCCTGTCTGACACTAAATTTTCTTGTTTTAAATTCTGACAAGACAGAAGTTGTTATTTTTGAACCAGAACCTCTGAAAAAGACACTGCTTAGTCAATCAAATGACCTGGATGGCATTAAATTGGCCTCCAATAATAAAGTAAATAACCTCAGTGTTATTTTTGACCAGGATATGTCATTGAAGTCCCATATTGAACAAGTTTGTAGAATTTCCTTCTTTCATCTCTGGGATTTTACCAAAATTGGAAACATTTTGTTCAGGAGTGATACTGAAAAACTAGTCTGTGCATTATATACTTCAAGGCTGGACTACTTTAATTCTTTACTATCAGGAAGTCCACAGAATGTAGTTAAAAGCCTTCAGCTGATTCAAAATGCTGCAGCAGGAGTTCTGATGAAAATTAAAAAGAGAGATCATATTTCTCCTATTTTAGTTTCCCTTCATTGGCTCCCTGTTAAATTCAGAATAGAATTTAAGATTCTCCTTCTCACATATCAAGCCCTTAATTATCAAGCCCCATCATACATCAGAGATCTGATTACTCCAGATGTTCCTAAAAGAGCACTTCGCTCTCAGACTGCAGGTTTACTGCTGATTCCTAGAATTTCTAAAAGTAGAATGGGAGGCAGATCTTTGGTCATCAGGCTTCTCTACTGTGGAACCGGCTCCCAGTGTTAGTCTGTGAGGCAGATACCCTGTCTACTTTTAAGACTAGGCTTAAAACGTTCCTTTTTGATAAATCTTACAGTTAGACTGGATTAAGTAATCCTGAGTTATTTCTGTAGCTATGCTGCAATAGCCTTAGGCTGCTGGAGGACAAACTGACCCCTTTTTCTCACTTTCTTCTTCTACTACTCTCCAATTTGCATTAATCGCTGTTGTTTCAACTGTTAAGTTTTTGTTTTCTCTCAGTTATTTTTCTCTCCATAGAAGCTAAACCTGGTCTGGCGTTCCATTTGACTGTGATACCTTCCTGGAGGCATCAGCTGAGATAATGCTGCCATCAACTAATCGTTCTCACTCTCCTGCTATTAAATTTTTATTTTAATGAACTTTGAAAATAATCCTACATCAGTTCATCTGTTTCTTTTTGTGTATCTGCTCTGTCTTCTCAAACCCCCAGTTGGTCACGGTAGATGGCCACTTGTACTGAGCCAGGTTCTGGTTCTGCTGGAGGTTTCTTCCTGTTTAAAGGGGAGTTTTTCCTCTCCACTGTCGCTACATGCATGCTAGGTATGAAGGATCGCTGTAAAGTCAACAACACAACGCAAGTGATTTTCTCCTGTCGCTATGTGCTCGTCCAGGAGGAGTGAATGCTGCAAGTCAATGACTCGATGCAATCTGCTGGGTTTCCTTAGAAACTTTTTAAACTACGTTGAATAATTAGTTGAGCTTACTGTACTGTTTGATAACTAGGATTAATTGGAACATATGAGTGGTTGAATTGAAATTATTATTTTTTGTAAAGTAGCTCGAGATGATATTTGATGTGAATTGGCGCTCTATAAATAAGCAAAGTTGAACTGAATTGAATTGGCTTGGGAGGACCTTGGGATCCCCTTGAATGTCTGGGTTTCCCTTCTGGACTTGGTTGCCTTGCAACTTAATCTTAGATGAGCAGAGGACAATGAATGGATAAGACAAACGCTGATAGCCAAACTTGTAACAGGTACAAAAATGACATTTTAGATAACAACAGAGAAAAAAAACCCAGGAAAGTTCTTTAACAGTCTATTTAAAATATATTTTGTTCTATATGTTAGTAAAACACCAATACACACCTATTTTCAAAATAGCTGTGCACCCCTTAAAGAGAAAATAAAACATTTAAAATTAGTTTGAATTACTTTGTTACTGAATTTTGATGTACTGATAATATAATGAATGTTAGGATTTTGGAAAGGATGTTTGACTCCCTGCAAACTAAACACATCTGTTTACCATGTGCAAGGAGAGGGCTGTTTTCTTTTCAGCTTCTATCCCACTCATGCTTGTGATGCTGCACTGATGTGTAAAGGTTTCTTTCAGACAGCATTTTGGTTGCTACCAGGCTGGTCCACCTCTGTCATAAGGTGACGCTTCAGTGGCATGTGGAGAATATGAAATCTGACATTGTGAATTGAGAGAATGCAAGAGGTGGTACTTTATAAATGTGAAAAGCAGTGTGTGTGTGTGTGTGTGTGTGTGTGTGTGTGTGTGTGTGTGTGTGTGTGTGTGTGTGTGTGTGTGTGTGTGTGTGTGTGTGTGTGTGTGTGTGTGTGTGTGTGCGCGCGCATGTGATATGGTCAAGTGATCACAGATGAGGCACCTGACAATCTTGACGCCCCTATCAACACTTTGCAGAGCAAAAAAAAAAGAGTAAATAAAAAGCAGAGGTTCTAATGTGCTCCCTGTGCGCTTGGCTGGACTCACAAGGATCGGGCACAGTGTGTTTGCCTTTTTGTCCGGCAACATGACGGACACTCCTCTGCATTTAGTTGCTCCTGGGGGCCAAAGAGGGTGGACCCCAGGGCTCCTAAGGTCAGCGTCTGAGGTCACCGTGTGAGGAACCAGTGGAGAGAAGAAAGTCAAGCAGAGGTGAGACAGGCACCCAGCTGGACTCACAGACTTTATCTGAATGACTGGGTCCAGTCAGACTTAAAGAAATTCAGCGAATCAGTTTTCAGGAATGAAGTTTATAGTGTGACCAAAGCAATAAAGTATTCAGAGGGAGGAACCTTGAAATTCTGCAGAAGAAATGTTCACATGGTGCACATGGTGAGGAATGGAGACATGAGTTGATCCTAATCATGCAAGTCAACACTGTCTGCTGAATGACTGTTTTTGTTGCTGACCAGCTGCAGAAGTTTTATCATGAACATCTCATTTTCTCAGTAGCTTCAGGAGCCAGATATCATCTGAAATTACCGTGAATCTCACAACTGGACGCAATGTCCAACAACACCGAGGCAGACTACAGAATATCAAAAACAAACAAACAAACAACAGTTGCTTTATTCTTTATTTTTAATGCTTTTTACTTATTGCTCAGACAGTTGATATAAGCAAACTCTGGTGAGTATGTTGTTATCTATTAGCTGTTTTCTGGCACTTGAACTCTTGCACAGGAACAAGCAGTCTCATTTGGCATATTCTTTTTCATTTTCCCATTTTGAAGAGTGGCAAGACAAAACGTGCTTTTTGTCTTGCCATATTTATACCCTGTGGACATTTAGAGAAATACTAATTAAGATTTTTGAGAGATGTTCATTTTAGAGGGATTGTTAAAGAGGGTGATGAGCCTAACATAAATAATCTGAAAACCTTAATTACTCAATAAAAATTGTTTACCACTGAATAAATGTAATCACATCAAAGTTAGTATTTTTATGAATTTTTCACTAAGATATCACACTTCTGCAATAAAAGAGTACTTTATTTTGAGGTTGAAACTTCGGTTCTGTAAGAAAATATTGCATTTTAGATGTGTCTTAGCCTTTTAGAGTGTGTAGAACGAGAATCAGGCAGTGACTGTAATTACATAGACACTTTCTGTGAGTGACAACAAGTGTGTGAGTCTTAGTATGCTGTTTATCAAAGTGTTTTGTTAAGAATGAGCTGCAAAGATGATTAGATCTCAGTTGCCACCAGAGAGCAGTATTGATTCTAAAATTCAATAACATCAAAACCCTAATCTCACACCCTGTCTTTGAGTCTAGGTGTAAACAGAAATGAACACTCCGGCCACAATATGGTTGTTAATACTCTTTATTGTCTTAGATTCTTAATTTCATACTTAGAGTGCCAGATAAATGTGAAAAAGTTTAAGAGGTATGACAAGTTTATTAGGCATCTTCCATGAAATTTTATCACAGAGCAAAACAACACATTTTAAACTGGAATCATTTGAAAGGAATATGTTGTGCATTTGCTGTTGTTTAAAGGGAGGGAGAACATTTTCCTTAGTTTAATAAACCACATGAACTTAGAAACAAAGCTACTTACTTTGCTTTGTGAAATATATAAAAAAAGTTATTGTTAAAATGAAAGTCCTGAGAAGCCAGAATGCTGACAAAAAGAGAAGAAAAATCAGATGTGCATTAAAGATTTTTCAATATCTGCCCTGTTTCCTTTTTTTGATGGCTCACTAACAATGTCAAATGCATGAAAGAATAAAACAAAAGACAACCTTAACTTCTGTCCATCTTCATGATAATGGTGGGTATTCATTCATTTTAACATAGATATTCAAATTAGTGTCTTCTGATTTGTTCCCTTTTTATTATGGGAAGTAAATGTAATTGCTGAGAAGACTAAGGAACTCTTATACTTCAACCTTCACCTGTGAGTGTATGTTTATACCTTCAAGAAGCATAGATTCCTTGTTATTGAACTTTTTTCCGGGGTTACCCAAGGCTTAGTAATGGGACCAATGTTACTTGTTTTAAAATATAAATTGTATTCTATTAAAGAAACTATATTTGCATCATACTTGCCTTAATGCTGGATGACTCAAGTATGCTTTTTTGTAGAAAGACTAACAACACTTTTTGCAAAAAAAATGAAGACGACCCTTTTCAGTCATCTTGGAGAGTCAGTATGTTTGTTCTTGTTTTTACAGGTCTTTACTAATATTCTGACCATTGGATGGTTCAATTTAATGTTTTTCTTCTCATTTTATTTAAAGCAGTTTGGTAGCTTTAAAATTAATGAATTAAATAAATAAATAAATAAATAAATAACGTGAATGTTTCTATTTACTGAGCTGATGCGTTTGTTGAAACACTGTCTGAGAAAAATGCCAAATTAAATAGCACAGAGAGAAATAGGAGGATTAAAACTACAACACAACAAGCCAACTTTTGTGGCAAGAAGACACCCACAGATAACTTTCCTGAATGACTGCTTATTCTCCTTTTCTCCTCCCATCCTGAGACGGGAGACGAGAGAAAGGGACTAACAAGATGCACATTTTACATTGAAAACTGTTATTGTTCCCCTCCTAATCTGGCCCACCATCTGAGAGGAGGGCTGCGAAGAGAGCGTAAGGGCTTTAATGGGAGTACGACAGCCAATTCGGATGGATGGGAGGAGAGAGAATTGTGGGGTGGCTTTACACAGGGGATCACTTGGGAAATGTAGAATAGATGTTTCTTCTTCGCAATGGGGGAAAACTTTGTGTTTGACTGTTGATTGTATCTGTCTTTCAGGGGCCTGATCCCTGTGGGCTGGGACTAGGAGATACCTCGATATGTGTCTGTGCGTGTGTGTGTGTGTGGGGGGGAGTATGAGAGAGAGAAAGAGAGAAAGAGAGAGAGAGAGAGAGAGAGAGAGAGGGAGAGAGAAACAGAGAAGACTGATGGTGGGATCTACCCTTCTTCTTTCCTACAGCTGCAGCTCAGCGGATTAGCCGTCATCCACAAGGCAACATTACACAAGTAGCCTTTGAACAAAAGTCATGGATACTATTAATGATATGTTAATCCGTAATGGAGCTACCTCCCAGTAGTGATTATACTGACATGGGAAGAATGTCCAAGAATCCTGGACGCAACAACCTAAATAACACTGTGGCCATTGTTGCCAGACCTGGTCTAAGGTCTGCACCAACATCCATTTCCCTTCCTCCTATACAGACACACACACACACACACACACACACACACACACACACACACACACACACACACACACACACACACACACACACACATACTTGACACCCGTCCTTCCACATCGATCACCCAATGAATAAAAATGAAAACCCAAAAATGGATGGACAAGGAGAGAGGGAGGGAAGGGTTGGGAGCAGAGGGCAGAAAAACAAAGTATCTTGGCCAGGATCAGCCGAGGATTTCTTCCTTCATGGTTCCCACACACTGACTAGAGCTCTTCTCTCTCACAGCCCAAACCATCCTTTCTCCCCAAGAGAGGACCACACAGACACAGAATGATTTCATGATGCAGCCTTGGTCAGAAATTTGTGGAAAGGATGAGAGCTGAGTTGGTGTTCTTCTTTTTATTCATACCTCTGTGGTGGGTGTGTTGGATTGGATGTGGAGATGGAGGAGGGTGAATGGAGTGTTTGTAGGGGTAAATGTTCTCTGTTGGACAGGCTGGGCCACAGCAGGGATGTTTAACCCTGAGAATGTGTTTCTTTTTACTTACAATAACACATTTATCTGTTGAGTCACCTTACTAATTCTCTCTGATGTTAGTCAACTTTGAACTTTTTTTGTGTAAACAGAGCATTACATGTTGGTTTGTCAGACTGATGGATAACCAACTGATTAGCTCGTTTGTATTAACTGTACAGCTTTTACCAAACAAATCTGAAAATTGTGGTGTGCATTTAGATTTACCCTCCCCTGGGTTATTACCTTGTCTACAATTACAGCTGCAAGTCTTTCAGGGTATGTCTCTCCACCCTGCACACCTCTGCACATCTAGAGGTTAAAATATTTGCCCATTCATCCACTGTACCTGCTTATCCTTGTAGGGTTACGGGGGGTTTGGTAGCAGTCACTGAGCGAGAGATGAGGTACACCCTGGACAGGTCCAACACAGGGCAACACAGAGATACACAGGACAAACAATCAATTAAACCAACAGTCATGTTTTTGAACTCTGGGAGGAAACCAGAGTATCTTGAGGGAACCCATGTGTGTACAGAGAGAACCTGTAAACTCAATGAAGGATTTAAACCCAGGACCTTCTTTGGGGGGTGGGAGGGTTAGAGAACATCTAATATATCTGAAAGAAAATGCAGCTTGGAAAGCTTAAATAGACAGTTCACACAAGACTGGACCAGAAGTAAGTTACCCTGGAAATATGCCATCTTGATAGGATACCGGTAAACAATGTTACATAGGAGCAGCATTACCGAAGTTTAAATTCATTTTTTAAGGCTTTTTCTGCTCTTTGGAAGAACCAGTTCAGTATTCTAGCAATAGCACATCTTACGAAAATAGTCAATAAGTCATTTGTGTTTGCTGACAGACATACAATGAAGAAGATGATAATGTGATTGACTGTGATGATAACAACTGTCCATATGTATGGTTGCATTTTAAGCGCATAAAGTAGGCTTTTTCTTTTGCACACATTGGAAGTGTAAATGCCAGAAACGGCAAAAAAAAGCATTAATAACAAGATGAAGGCCTGAGTGTCAACCAGAAAGTGCCATCTACTTCCTCCTTCTCTTCTACCTGCTATGTGTGACGCATAATCAAGTGGGTATTGTTTATTGACATATGATTGTAAATATGGTCACATAAACAGTAATCGCATGTGCTGAAGTACAGCAGTGATTTTCTTTTTTGTTCAAGCGCAGGTGTTGCAACAAGAAGAAACGTATATTAGCACGTCTACATTTTATAGATACAGTTCATACTTTGTACAAAAGTACACTTTGTGCATTTTTTTTTTTTACCGCAACCCGTTTCATATGTTATTGACTGACTAACAGCATCACAGCTTTGATTATTTTTAGAAACATTTGTAAATGTCCTTACCACTAAAAAAGTGATCAGAGAAAATCCTTGCTGTATTGGATGACTTCTATTTGTTTCCTCTGGATATTAATTAGCCACACTCATCGACGCTCGATGCTTAGTAGCAGTTTGCTCACCTTCATGGGATGTAATGAAAACTTCTCTGTATTGTTTTACATGTTTTACTGTTCTTTTGTCTTTACACCCTTGAATTCAACAACATCCAACTATCACTGTTCTCTTACGTGCGATCAGTGAAGTGGAAAGCTGCTTTCATACTATCAAGATGGCGACAGAGCACCTGGATGTAGAAGGTGTGACATCATGTGGGAACTATCTACAGTTGAAACCATATATTTACATACACCAAATAAAAAGACACAAGCATTTTTTTTTTCTCACTGTTTGAAGTTAAATCAGACCAAACTTCTCTTGTTTTAGGTCAGTTAAAATTACCAAAATTATTTCTATGTTCTAAATGCCAGAAAACTTAGTGAGAACATTTTTTAGAGATATTTTTGTAACTTTCTTTGAATTCAAAAGCTTACATACATTTGGTCAGTATCAGGGATAATTTCTCTTTTAAACTGTATGACTTGGGTCAAACCTTTTGGGTTTCCTTCCACAAGCTTTTCATGATAGTTTGCTGGAGTTCTGGTCCATTCCTCCTGACAAAACTGGTGTTACTGAGTCAGATTTGTAGGCCGCCTCACTTTCACACTCCTTTTCGGAACTACCCACAACTTCTCCACTGGAAGAAGTTTTTCGGCTGAACAGAAATAAAACTGAAGTTATTTTCTTTGGTTGTGGCCTTTGTTATCTTTGGCCTTTATCTTTATTCTCATTGATTACTGCAACAGTGTTTTAACAGGTCTGCCTAAAAAGTCAGACAGCTGCAACTGATCCAAAATGCTGCTGTTTGAGTTCTCACTAAATCCAGGAAAATAGAGCACACCAGCCCAGCTTTAAAGTCCTTACACTGGCTCCGTGTAGCTCAGAGAATAGACTTTAAAATACTTCTGTTAGTTTATAAATCACTGAATGGCTAAACACCAAAAATACAGTACATTAAAGACTTGTTGTCATTGTATCAACCTTCCAGACCACTCAGGTCTTCTGGTTCTAGTTTACTCTGCATCCCCAGAACCAGAACCAAACATGGAGATGCAGCTTTCAGTTTTTATGCTCCACAAATCTGGAACAAACTTCCAGAAAACTGTAAAACAGCCGAAACACTGAGTTTCTTTAAATCAAGGCTAAAAACCTTCCTGTTTAGAGTTGACTTAATTTGGGAAATTTGAGTGTAAATCAGTTAAATAAAGTAAGTGGATCATTGATCAATATATTTGAACTATATTTGCGTCAAGATATTTGCTTGATGATCCCTATGATTTTGTTGCATTGATATTTTCCTAATGATTCTGATGTGTATTTTCTTGTTGATTTTTATGATTTTGCTAGATGATTTTCATGTTTTTGATGATTTTATTGTATACTTGATGTTTTTGTGATGTGAAGTACTTTGAACTGCCTTGCTGCTGAAATGTGCTATACAAATAAACTTGAAACTTGAGCTATCTGTGGTGTATACCCATGCAATATGGAGCATAATGCTGTTGAAATCCCCCCTTGAATTAATGTGGTACAATCCCTATTGACAAGTTGACAATGTAAGGATGTATAAAATCCTTCACCTTGGACATTAGAAGCATATATATTTCCTAAAAAAATATTCTCATCATATAGCACCCCTCTTACTAGGACACATCTCCCTCTTTATCTTTGTAGTACACAGTGATGGTACATGGCAATTTTTTAGGTGCTAAAATAGTCACACCTCTCATTTCAACCTGGAGAGACTCACACAGAGAGATAGAGACAATTAGAGCGTTTTATTGACTTAAAGTTATTTGGTGCTCAGATGCTGACAGAAGACGAGTATGCTGAGAATCACCATGACCTTGAATGAACAACATAGGGTGAGGATTTAGGGTCGTCCTCCACCCAGGGTCCAGACCTGGTGGTGGAGCGGAGGTCGGAGAAAGGGAACTCGAACGAGCCTGAGAAGGCGAGGGTGGAGATGGGGTGGAGGTAGGACAAAGCTTGGCTGGCAATCAGGTGGAACCATGGATTGCAAACCTTATCACAGGTAAGCTGGAGAGAGTTCATCAGGTTGCCTTGATATTAGTTGAGTAAGATGAGAAAAGGTCTGACTCTACAGCGTCTACAATACTTTTTGTGCTCATTGTAATTTGAATGTCTCCAGAAGAAAAGCTATCAGGACTTGTCTTTTTAAAGACAGTTTAAAATACATCTTCCAAATTATGCATTTTTGAAGCAACTAAATGAAGTATAAATAAAATATGCATCAAGTCTGTTTAAATAAAAATAAAAATCAGTTGAATGAAATCCTTTAAAATCTACTGAGAGCGTCGATGTCAATTCAGTTTGTTTATTTTAGTTACAGCAATAGCTGTAACTAAAATAAATAAATAAATAAATAAAGCTGTTTTTAAAATGTCTTGTTCTACATTTGGGGACTAAAAACCTCCGTCCGGAGGAAAGAAGCTGAAACTCCCTGTGGAGGGGATGAAAATCATCTTTTAAAACAGAAGAGGCTCTGCTGTACCTTGCTGATGTACATGGATGCAACTGATTGTTGTGTCTCTCCAATCAGTCAATACAACAGTTTAACAATCTGCTCACATTAATTCCTGTAACGCCAGAAGTATAACAAAATGCTGTGTTACAAGCACAGTATTTTGTATACTTTGTGCACAGTAACACCTTGGTTATTGAACCAATTTTTGGTACCTTTTGGCAGTGTGGGCAGATGCCAAGTCCTGCTGGAAGATGTCATCAAAATCAGCATCTCCACAAAGCTTTTAAGCAAAAGGAAGCATGAAGTGCTTTAGAATATCCTGGTAGGTGACTGAGTTGACTGTGGACTTCAGAAAACACAGTGGACCAACACCACCAGATGACATGGCACCTCAAACCATCACTGACTGGAAATTTCATTCTGGACTTCAAGCAACGTGGATTCTGTGCTTTTCCACTCTTCTTCCAGACTCTGGGACCTTGATTTCCTGATGAAATGCAAACTTTACTTTCATCTAAAAGGACAAATTTGGACCACTGACCTGAAGTCCTGATCTTTTTCTCCTTAGCTGAGGAAAGACACTTGCAGTCCCTGTGTAGGATTCATCTGATTATAGTGGCTTTTAATATGCTCCTTCCAGCCTCAGTCCACCTTTTCTGGAGCTCTCCAAAATTCTTGAAAGCATTTTGCTCTACAATTCTCTCAAGGCTGCAGTTATCCCTGATGATGGTGCAGCTTTTCTTATCACACATTTTCATTTCACTCAACTTTCTACGAATATGCTTGGATACAGCCTTTTGTAAACAACCAGCTTCTTTAGCAACGACCTTTTGTGGCTTACCCTTGTGAAGGGTGTCAATGACTGTCTTCTGGACATCTGCCAAGTCAACAGTCTTCTCTATGATTGTGTCGCCTACTGACCCACAGTGAGAGACCATTTAAAGGCTCCGGAAACCTTTGCAGGTGTTTTGAGTTAATTGGCTGATTAGGGTGTATGCCACAATATTCTAATCTGATGAGGGCTTTGGATGAGAGGTCCTTACAATCTGAGAGATTTTGGCATTTGCAAGGTAGAGTGGGTATTGTCAAGTCAAGATGTGGCACACAGACAGACGACTATTACAGAAGACTGAAGGCTGTGACTGGATCAAAAGGTGGTTCACTAAAGTATCAGTTTGAGGGTGTGCATACTAATGAAACCAGACTGTTTTATTATGTAACCCTTCAATCATTTTTGTTTGTTTGTGTTGTTTTGAATTGTAGGATAAATGTTACACCAAAGGCAGAAAATGATTGAAAATGATTTGTTAGGGTCTCTTTTTTTATATCACAAATATCTGGTTCTTCAAACATCAATGCATGCCACTTGCACACACTTTAAGCAAGTATCAAACAGTGGATCACTTTCCTATAAATCTGTAAAGATTCTTCTTTTTTTTCAGATGTAGGGCTAAAAGGGGATGTCAGTTCACTTAGAGCCTGGGTTCTTGTTTAACTGTCTGCAAAAAAAGAAGATGCAGAGCTGTATGCAATCACCAACAACAGCTGTCACATTTGCAGCAAGAACAATACCAGGATCTTGTTGATGGCAACAAAATTGGCTTTTCTCTGTATCTTGCAAAAGAACATTTAACCCATTTACAGCTGTGTTCAAAATAACTTCGGCAGGGACAGGGAGGCTGGATAAAGTTAAGAGGAAGATGGATGGGGCGTAATACACAACAATCCTAGAAGATAACCTATCACAGGGGGCAAAAGATGAAAGGTTCACATTCCTGCAGGACAACGACCCTAACATACGGACACAGCTACAGTGGTAAAATCTGTGGCAAATTCTGATATTTAAAGTCCACAGACTTTCTCTGTCCAATCTGGTCGGACTTGTGAAGAAAAAAAATGTAAGTATCTAGATGTGCAAATCCAGCAGACAGACCCCAACAGACTTGCAGCTGTACAGAAATGTGTGCTGCACCTTTACAGTTTTTATTTGTAAAATATTTTTGAAATCAATGTATGATTATCCTTAGACTTCACAAATATGCTCTGCCTTCTGCTCTGCCTTAACATACAATCACAATTAAAATAAATTCAAGTTTTGGTTCTTAATCTGACAAAAGTAAAAAAGTTTAAGCAATATGAATACTTTTGGAAGCCCTGTACTTCACCTTGTTGAAGTATGAAACAGCCTAATTTTAGTAAACATTACTTTAAAGACAAATTGGTTTTAAGGTTAAAGGAACACAAAACACAAAACTTTATGAAAAACATTTAAACAACCTTTTCTTCACCATCAGTCTGCCTGTGGATCAATAGCTCTGTCCTTGCTTGACTGATATGTCAAAGTTGAGGACAAGACAGAAGGAAGAGAATGAGAATGCCACACAGGCACTGACACGGGGATCAATCCGTTTGAAATGATTTAGCATTTCTGCATTTTGAATAAAAATGAGTGCGCTAGACGGTGGAGCAGTTTGATGAGTGGGATCCTTAAGTCCTCTGGAGCCTTCTAGGCTCTTTCTCTCTTCCTTCACTGCAAGAAGAAAAGTCTTCTTTCTCTCTTTTCAGAGGTCCCTTGGTTTCCCGGCCTTTTTCCTCACTGTTGGTATTACAAAATCCCCATTGAAAACAACCCTTGTCACCTGTCAGCTAAGCTAGGCCGCTTTGCTAGGTCTTTATCCTCAGCACATAAACTCACACATCTAGGACGGACACCCAGCCCCCACCCCCTATTTATGCACATATACCCTACATTCATACTGATACACGGACACAACTGCAAATCCTAACTGCACACACACACGCCCACCCACTCACACACTAGAACCACATGTCTGAGAGCTGTTACTATAGCAGTTTAAAATTCATTACCCTGTTCACTTTTACCACAGTGCACACTGGGACGGGCCGCTGTCAGCCCTGTTTTTGTGGCCACAGACTTAATGTGGGGCAAGATCCTGTCCATTTGCATTGTGGGTCACACACAGAGTCGGTGGAGATCAGCAAATAACACAAGGTGTAAAGTTTGGAAAGGAAAGCAATATTAAAGTCTGGGCCAACAGTTTTCAACAAAGACTTAACCTCCTGATCACAGACCAGCTCTCATATGATCAGAAAAACAGATTCATTTTAATGTTTTAGGTTGCAGTGGTACTATTTTATATAAATTAAAACATTTTCTGATTTGTTATTAACTGATGCCATCAAATTAAAGTTTAGGTTATGTCTTTATTTGATGTGATTATGTCACAATTATGAGGTTAAATATGCAGCTAATACTGCATAAACAAGTGATTATTAACAAAATTTAACAAAACTAACAAAACCTAACAAAATTTTTCAATGTGAAAACACAGAAACTGAAATCATTAAAAATGCTAAATGAAAGAACGTTACAACAGAAGAGGTCAAATATTGCCATCACCTGTTCACATAGAATGCACATTATACACTAAAACTATAGTAAATCCACCTGTTTTATATAGCAGTTGTGGAAAAATAATGAGAAGGATGGATAAATCCTAATATTTATTTGTTACAGTTAGTTTCTGTGGCCTTTGTTAGCTGGAAATGCTGACTCAGAAATATTTTAGTCAAAAAGCCAAGTAAACAATCAGATTTTATAGCTTCCACTTTATGCCTGCTCTGTGCTTTAGAATAATCCATGTTGCATCCATATCGTTTCAATTACTTAATTTCACATAAACACATCAATGTTTGGAAAAAAAATATTTACAACACAGAAACTAGGAACATAGTAGGCCTGTGAAACTTTTGTTGAAGTGAGATTAATCTGTGGAAAAATGTATACTTGTCAGAGATTTATTTAAATCCAGACTCACAAATTATTCTTGAGTGTCATGAACCTGACAACATTCTTGCAAGAGTACTTCAGAGGAAATCAGAAGAAAGGTTTTCATGTCGTAAATATTTGATGTATAAATTATTGGGGCCTTTCTATATGTGATAACTACCAGCTTTACCATATAACCTTAAAAACAGAATTTTCTTGCTCTAAACACATGACTAGTAAAATAAATTGACTCAGAATAAAGTGATTCCCAATAAATATAGTGAAATATGTACGTGAATGTGCCCTTCAATACATAAAATTATATTAATAAAGCTCTTGTGTTTACAGCTTTCCTCTCTAGCATTAGTTCAGTTCACCTTTCCCATTAAGTGGCAATAAAAGCTGCAGCAGCAGCTGTACAAACCTGAGCTTAAGTTCTGAATTTAAGCTTCACTTTAAGAGGGCCCAAAAGGGGTGAAGGGTGTCCGACAGAATGACAGCAGAGGGTGGTCATCTGGTCTGGGTACTCAGAGTGGTCATGAACAGCCGTCACTTATTCGGACACCGAGAAGCTCCACCCCCACACAAGAGGGTCAAAAGGTTGAACGGCCCTCTCTCTGGCCATAAAATCAAGATGGACCAACAAACGGGGACTTATCCTACAATCAAAGGGTCAGCAATGCACTTTCAGACACACTAACGCACACACACAGACACACATGAAAACAAATTGATTTATCAACAGCACTGAGACCTTTTTAAATCTAATCTACTCTCAAGGTTTTAAGATAATCTCAAACCACATTTCAGCAGACACAAAACAATATAAAGACATTACTTTTCTCTGAACTTTTGTTACATTTATTGTGTGTGAGAATAATTTATTGTAGTGCATGAAAGAGATTAAGCTACAGACGATGCAACTGCTTGAAGAACAACTACTATTTACAAGATTTGTTTTGTTATAAATATGTCTTGTTCAAAAAATGTGATTTTGTTTAAAAAATAGTCATCCATCCCAATTAAATGCATTCCAGGTGGAGATGAGCAGAAAAGGAAATTATTTTGGGGACATCACTTTTTAAACAAACAGTTTGGTTGACACATAAAACAAAAGAGTCATAAAAAAGAAATCAATCAATATTTTAGAGCTTCAGTCAAATATATTGGTCATTTGACTTCAGAGAGATCATTTTAAAAAAATCATACAGTCTTAGTAACAAGATAGCAAGTATCCTTCAGAAAAATGTTTCAGAAGGAGACAGCCCAGTTTAATTTAAAGCAATTATATAAAGCAGGTCCATAATATTTAGCCCATTATCTTTCAGCCGGCCCATTGCGTTCCAATGCAGTTCCACTCAATTCTCATCTCCAGTGCATCAGATTGACATGTGACCTGTCCAGGGGGTGACACCCACTGACCTGTAGAGATAGGCACCAGTCCACTCAGACCCTGCTAGGAAAAACTAAAGGTGGAATTGATGTTGTTACTAATATATATATATATATATATATATATATATATATATATATATACATATATATATAAGGAATAAATAAGGTTCTAAGTACAAGAAAAGAGAGGGTCTCTATGTCCTGATGCTAATTTTTTAATCTGTTACTTTTAAAGACATATCAGTGGGTGTTCACAATAGAGCCGTTATATTCCAATAAGCATTGGATTGAAGATTAAAGACTTGAATCACAAATTTAATTATGTTGCGATTGCTTTCTTTATGGATATATCAGTTTATCTTACATGCTATTATGAGTTAAATATTTTCTCTGGTGTAATCCAAGTACAATAGATGTATATTTTATTACGTAGAACTTAATAGTGTATCTGAAAGTATCACTGGTCAGAGAGAATTCTACCCTTCTCCTCTTTGGTGTAAAAACTGCTCAGTAGATCTAAATGTCATTATATTTTTTTAGGTTATTGCCTTACATCATTGGGATTTATACACACATTAATGATTGAATTACATCATAAATACAAATCAGATGTGTCACAGGTTTTTACATTTAAACCCTAAATATCCCTCATATTCTAGGATAAGATTATCAGTCAGTCCTGTGTGTTTCTTTGCACTTAAACTCACAATCTGTCTTCCAATAATCTAAAAAAGTAGACTCGGGCAAAATTTTGAAATGCCTCTCTTATCCAGTGCTAGAAACATTAATCTGAAATATAGAAACAGTTCTGAGATATTCAGCTCTTTAATTCAAATTAATGTAGCATTCATTTAAAAATGTAAACAAAAGGATTTCGATACCAAGGTCAAAATGTATAACTTAGTCATTACACAGTAAACTGGGCTGTTAGGTTAGATTCAGCTTTTACAGGTAGTAGTTAATAATGCATCATTGGACCTAAAATGCTCAGGGTGAGGTCCTAGACTGTCATACAACAAAATCTCTACTTTAAGAGTTCACATGCAGTGTTTCCACAGCTCTTCATTATTTGAACTTTGCTACTGTTTGGAGAGAACTTGGGTTTAGCAAGGCAAGGCAGTTTGTTTGTTTAGCACATTTTCAGCAACAGGGCAATTAAAAATGCTTTACATGATTAGAAGAAATATAAAACAACCAACAAACAAAAATATCACATTTCAGGAGCAAAGTAAGGGAAAACAAGGACAGGTTGAAAGACAGAATACAGTTTATGATGTTTGAGTGATTAATCAAAGGCAACTTTTATAAAATGGGTTCTGAGCTTTGATTTAAAGGAACTAAGTATTTTAGCATTTTTGCAGTTTTCTGGAAGTTTGTTAGCGACAAAATGTGAGGTTAGGATTAGAAATAATAACAATGGTAAGGTTTAGCTTTCAAGAGACACATGATTAGACAAATGGCTCTCAGTGTGGACCATGTTAAATCAGCAATTTAACATTATTCTCCATTCTTACACGATCCTAACTATAGATTCTACCTCAAGATTTGGACATTTGTCCCTATTATACCATTTCTATTGAGGTTGGACTTAGAGCAAAGAAATGTTTCCAGCTGCTGATACACTCTCTGTTTTAACAAATAGAGGTGGTGAAGATATCAAAATTTTCAGAAATGAGAATATATTTCTCTTGAAATAATTAGCTACATTTCTTTTTTTTCAGTTGGTCCACATAGTTTAAGTATGATTAATGCATCCTTCTGCTTTAGAACCATTTACTGATGAAATGTTACTACATTTGTGGACAAACCTGACCATCCTCTTCATGAGACTGTCATTGAAAAACAGAGTGTCTTCAGTCAGAGGCTTCTTCAAATTTCTTGTAAAACATTTGTTGTGCTCATGAGTGGCACAGTTTTTTGCACTGTTGCCTGGCAACAGAATGGGTTCTGTGTTCGAATCCCATTCCCCTGCATGGAGTTTGCATGTTCTCCCTGTCTAAGCATAGGTTCTCTCTGGGTACTCTGTTTTCCTGCCACAGTCCAAAAACACATATCTCAGATTAATTGATCTCTGTAAACTGCCCTTAGGCCTGAGTGTGTGACAGCAGGTTGTTTGTTCTGTTTGTATTCTGTGATGGACTGACATACAGTGTTTTATTGGTTTACATCCTTTTCTTTTTCAGATGATGGATTGAAAAGAGCTCCATAAGATACCAAAAACCCAGGATATCACTTCGTATCACAACTATACGTTACACTTTTCAACAGTTTCCTTCTTGACCTGCTGCTGTGTTCCTTGGTCTTCATGAAGGTGTTTATTCACAAATGTTCTCTAACAAACCTGTTAGGCTTTTACTTAATAGTTGGATTTATACTGAGACTGAATTACACAGAGGTGGACTGTGTTTACTAATTAGAACACATCTGAAGGCAATTGGTTACACTTTATTGTAATTAGGGGCATCAAGAGACAGGTAGGTAGACAAAGGGGTGCAACTCACATTTCAGATTTTTATTGGTAAACATTTTCCTTAATAAACATAAATAAACATAAAAAACAAATTTTCAGTCCTTTAATTTTACCATATAGAACAAAGGTGGAGCAACAAATTGAAAAGAACCTAACAGTTCTGTCCATGTGTGTTTTAGCCTCAATTTCTAGTGGTTTTAACCCAGTCAGAGATTTCTAATCTAGGATTTTTTAGGCTCTGAGGAGGAAAAAAAAGCTTGTCACAGTTTTTTTTCTTAACTGATAAAATCAGTGACTATTGGTGTGTGAGAGTGATGCGTAACGGTTGTCTGTATGTGTGTTTGTGTTGGTGGGGGCTAACTGTCTGACACCTGCAGGTCTTCATACTCAAAATGCAAATCCAGGCTCACCCCACCCACACCATCACCCCTCCTTCAATCCCAAAGATCTGGGGTTACCGGGCAACAATTTAAAGAAATCTAGATCAGATTTAGATTATGTTTGAAGGCTGACGACATAAAACATAATATCAACATTTTGCTAAGAAAATAAATAAATTTACCCGCTGATATTTTCAGATCTTGTCAGTTGTTATAGTCACTAACTTAACTTTGACCCGGCAGTGAAAAAGAAAGACAAAATACTGTTAAGAAACACAAGTAATTAACTTGCTGATACAAGTGTTTATGAATCTAATAATGAAAAAACTTTATTTAAAAAGAGAGAGTGTACTACTCAAACATAAATGTCACCATTTGATGTATTGTACCAGATTGTAGCATTAGCTCATTCACATCTGCAGTCCTAAATATTCTATGTATATTTATAAAAACAAATCCAACTGATCTTTTTTTTTCATGACAAAGTAAAGTTTCCTCAAACTCTAAGTTAAAAAAAAACATTCATGTGAAGGAAAAAGGCAGATTCAGGTAACTCAAAATCAACACATCAACAAAAACAAAGCCATTTTTAACTCATCTGACTATGCAAAGTATTAAAGCTCCACGTATAAAGCTGCACAGCATATGACTTTGGCTTGGCCAGAAGCTGCAGGTGCTGAACTCCTAACCAGCTCTGGGGCCGCAGCCCTGAGGCTGAGCCCGACCTCTGACCCCTTTGCTGGGAGCTACTTAAGAATGTCTCCCTGTGGGGAACAAGTAAAGTACTGAATTAATTGTTATTGTTGTGTGGTAAGTAAGTGAGGAAAAGCACCTGTTTTATTGGGTACCAAATTTACTCTCTGGGGAGACCAAGGGAGCTCCTGATTATTATTCAGCTCCATATCGCCCCCTGCTGAGTCATTTATACATTTCAGTATGGAATCAGATCAATCCATAGCCAAGACACAAGCTGCAGATCACCCTTGAGTTAATATTAAACAACTGTTGACAAAGCTAAAGTATGAGAACAGACCTCTCTGTTAAATTACTGTCTAAAAACTAAATTAATTGAAAGTCTTATCTTTTTCAGAATGAAAGAAAACTAAATATAGCCAAGCTACATCTACAAGTTTTCAACATTTTTTGTGTATTACTTTGGTTAAGTTTTTAATTAAAAAAAAACAATAGTAAAGTAAAAAATTATAAAATCTCATCAGTGTTGTTTCACCGCATTATGATACTGTTGAAAGAGATATGGATGTAACAAGTTAAATTTAAACAAATCAGAAATCAATACAATATCCACTCACTGTATGAGGTACGCTCTGTCTGTAATGGTTCAGAATTGCTTTAATTCTTTGTGACATATATTTACCAAAGTTTGAAAAACATTCTTCTGAGATTTTGCTCCACATTGGCGTGACAGAATCACAAGTTGCATTTTGTCAACTCTACATCTGCAATGCAAATTTCTCGTTTCACCACACCCTAAAGGTGCTCTGTTGGATTAAGATCTGTTGATTGTGGAGGCCACTGGAGTACAGTGAACTGATTGTCATGTTCAGGAAATAGATTTGAGGTTTAATTAGTTAAGCTTTGGGACATGGTCTGTTATCCTGTTGGAGGCAGCCAGTAAAAGTGAAAATGAAACTCATTAGAGCAGACAATTTTTTAATCAGTAACAGTTCTGTCTATGTGAGCATGTGACAATTGTAGCCTTCGTTTCCTATTTTTATCTGACAGGTGTGGCACGTGATGTGGTCTTTTGTTGGTTCAATATGACTTGTATTCCATATCTTCCTTATTCTGATGCTCGGTTACAACTTCAGCAAGTCACTGTATCTTGATGCCTAAATGTAGTGGTGGCTCAATTTGATTGGCTAGCTAGCTATTTGTGTTAACGGGCAATTAAATAGGTTTCCCTAAAAAAATGCTCCTGTGTATGAATATTCAATCACGTAAGTATTTGCAGAAACCCGACCCAAACAGTCCATGTACTCTGAATCACTTAAATCTCTTAATAAAAGGAGAAAAGTTTAAGAACAAAATAACAAAACACCATAGAACAAAAATACCAACACAATCTACACAGACAAACAAGAAAGCATAAACATAAATAGTTACATTTTATAAAGTCATGGTATATGCTTTGACATATCTGTTCTTTCCCTTTAGCCTAAATTATGCCCTTTAATAAGTTACCTTTTTCAGTCATCCAAGCTTGTATAAGAGGTTCCTATATTCCAGCTACTCAACCAAAGTCTCAATGGTTATAGAAAACCAGACACCACTTTAACAGTCCCTGAGAAAATACTAGGGTGGAATTGAACTTTGTGAAATAAAGACAATATTACCAAGAATTTTGCATCAGTTTTGTTCAGCTTTTATAGTCAAAACCATAAAAAATGCCAAATGTGTACCTTTTTCAGTAATAACCTGAAAGATTTAACCTCAATCGATCAAGTATTTTTGTATTTACTTTTAAGGTATCCACATGGTCAATTAACGCCATCTAGTGGTTTGTTTAAAAGAGCTCAATATAGTCAATATTTGACCCAATTTTTTACTTTATTTCAAATCATAGGTTAAGAAGGTTATGGTTAAGAAGGCATATATATATATATATATATATATATATGCCGGACAGGACACGTTAATTATTTTATTGGTCTGATGTAATATTAGCAAAAAATAATCACAATTAACAAAAATAAAGGCTTGAAAACATTTCTATGAACAGAGTTCAATTTGTCACAACTATTAGTTCAACTTCCACAACGTTCAGCCATTTATGCACTCCTTAGTAGCAGTGTCTCAAATCCTTTTGGACATGAATCAATTGCTTCCATACAATTCTCTGTTGTTTTTATCATATTATGAACCATAATTATGAATATACATGAAATATACTTATGAATGCTGTATAGTCAGTCCCTGTAAAACTAAAAGTCCTCATTCCATTGCTTGAGTCATTACACTCAAAAATATCTTTTATTATTCTTTCCAGAAAATGTCTCCCAGGTTGAACAGTTTCTCTCAGGTGAATCTCAGCTTTCATTGATGAAGTTTCTTACAGTCGTGCAGTTTGTATTTTGCTTTTGCACAATACTATAAACACATTAGAACTGCAAATAGCATATGCAGTAAAAATGTGAAGCATTGAATTCAGCGACTTGTACTATTTTGCCTCACTAAATACATTAATGTGAAACTTAACTGTAGATTTCAAATAGCTCTGCAAATAGTGTAACGTGCTGTCTTTCTGGTAGTGTCACCAAGATCTGACTTTTTTCATTTGAAAATACAGAGTGAATGTTCATAAAAAGACACAATAAAGCCATCTGACTATCTTGTTTATGAACAATGATGTCAGGACTTTTCATTTTGATGACACTAACACCTTCAGTGATATGAATCCTTGCTTTTGAGAAATGAACTTTCCATTTTGAGCAACTTACATACTTTTGCAGGTTATCAACTAGGTTTTACAGTTGGTCCTAACTGTTTTGAGAAATGCACTAACTGTTTTTCCAAATGTTAATTGTGATGAGAATTCACCAAAGTGATTGAGAAAAACTAAAAACTGTGCTCTCACTTGGTGAATTGAATAGCTGAAAGAAATGAACTTTTCAATAATATTTTAATTCACTCAACAGATGCTTGGCACTGAGAGTCACCATTATATTCTAAATTGATGGATTATATATTATATTCCGGAAGGACGGATGGATGGATGTGGAATAATTATGCTAAAATAATCAATCTATTGTTAATCATCATCAGTTATGCTCTTTAAGATGCACATTAACACCTTCCTTTTTGTGCTCGCAGCTGAACAATTGAAATGACTCGGCTTTCCCCACCGTTAATGAGGAAAGCGCTTTATCTGGGAATTCTCAGCAACCATTATTTAACACCTAATTTTACTTAAGTGGTTATCTGCCAACGTAGAATATGTCCTTTAAACGTCCCCGGCTTTGGGCGACCCCCCTACATCTAGAAATATGGCGCACGAACTGAACTTCAACCTCGGATATTTTTTCAGCCTCGTTCGTCTGTTCGACAAACTGCAAATCCGTCACTCATACGTCTCGCGATAGACGGGGTTCATATAAAAGAAACAGCTGAGGGGGTGCCTCGTCCACTTGGAGGGGCGTAAGGTTTCCTTGAGGATCCAAACGGTCGAGTTTGGAACAGCCAAGTAGAGGGGAAGACTACTCTGGAAATCAACCAGCCATGTCGGACGCGGTGATTAGTTTCATGAAAGACTTTTTGGCCGGTGGCATTGCCGCTGCCATCTCTAAAACAGCTGTCGCTCCCATTGAGAGAGTCAAGCTGCTGCTGCAGGTAAACGGACTGAGCCAGCTGTTGGTCGTGCCGTGTTTTGTGCGTAAAGTGTGCGTAATTCTTGGATCGCTGATTACCAAGAAATAAAATGTACATGGAAATTACTGTGAAAGAGAAGTTCAATTCAGCGCGAGTAATCTTGTGCATAAGGCAAAGGGCACGTGACAGTGTCAACGTGGAGATCATTTTACGCACAGGTCTGGTAGGATGCACAGGATGGTGGGAAGGTATAATGATGTGGGATCAGGGTAAAACAGCTTAGCACTTGTTCGTGATAATCGGTCAATGTTTTCTAATTTAATTTATACTTCATTTATACTGGCTCACAGCACATTGCCACAGTAATATTCCGTGGAAGAGAATTGCTAAATTTAACCTAAAAGATGTAATCCAATACGCACTGAAGTCTCGAGTGTCTAGGATTTTCCTTTTAGACTGCTGGGCCAACTAAACCAGATCACTAGATAATGTCTGGCAAGCTGAAGGATGTTCAACATCTTTATTTAATGAAAAGGTCAAAATGACAAAATGATTTTCTTTACACTTATCCTGAAAACATACCAGGTGTAAAGGCAGCATCTTGGTTTTCTCCCTTGTAGGTGCAGCATGCCAGCAAACAGATCACCGCTGATATGCAGTACAAAGGAATTATTGACTGTGTTGTTAGAATCCCGAAAGAGCAGGGCTTCCTGTCCTTCTGGAGAGGCAACCTGGCCAATGTCATCCGTTACTTTCCCACCCAAGCCCTGAACTTCGCCTTCAAAGACAAGTACAAGAAGATCTTCCTTGGTGGCGTGGATCAGAAGACACAGTTCTGGCGTTACTTTGCAGGGAACCTGGCGTCGGGCGGCGCTGCTGGGGCCACTTCGCTCTGCTTCGTCTACCCACTTGACTTCGCTAGGACGAGGCTGGCCGCCGACATTGGCAAGGGCCCAGCTGAGAGGGAGTTCACCGGACTCGGAAACTGCATTGCCAAGATCTTCAAAACCGATGGCCTCAAGGGTCTTTACCTCGGGTTCAACGTGTCGGTGCAGGGCATCATTATCTACAGAGCGGCTTACTTCGGATGCTTTGACACAGCAAAAGGTGCACAAACAAATCTGGTTGATCCAAATTGTGATGCAGTGGTCATTCTTGCATGAAGGGTGAGCCCCTCCTTCTGCTGCCCCCAAACCAATCAAAATGCATGAAATTATCTAAATTTTGGGGAGGGTTAAATTGCAGTGAACCCTGCACAATTTTAATTAGTCTCCTTATTTTCATCATCAAGTAAGGGGCGCAAACTTCCCTGTAGACCACAAATGCACTGAAGCAATAGGAAACTTGTTCAATGTGCAACTGAAAAATAATTTTATGCAGGTGTGTGTATACCTTTATTTGCTTTAACTTCCCTCATACAGGCATGCTGCCAGATCCCAAGAACACACACATTTTTATCAGTTGGATGATCGCCCAGACCGTCACGGCTGTAGCAGGTCTCGTCTCGTATCCCTTCGACACCGTCAGACGTCGCATGATGATGCAGTCAGGACGAAAAGGAGGCAAGTTTCTCTTTTGCTTGTAAACGTTCCTAAAGCATAGCCACAATTGGAGCATTACGCACCAATATGTGGATATTGATGGTGATGTTTGAATTCCCACAGCTGATATTATGTACAAGGGCACAATTGACTGCTGGAAGAAGATCCTCAAAGACGAGGGAGGACGGGCTTTTTTCAAGGGGGCCTGGTCCAACGTAATCAGAGGCATGGGTGGTGCCTTTGTGCTGGTGCTGTATGACGAGATCAAGAAGTTCACCTACTAATCCCTCTCCCAACACCTCAAGGAAACCACTTTGTTTAAGTCTTATTTTTTGTGACATGGTGACACCAACCTGGTGAATTGAGAATCCAGGTTTGTAGGCTATCTTTCCTGTGCAGTAGCTGGGGGAGAATGGATAGGTGTACTTGACCTGGGTTTATGCCTCATCAGAAATGTGTATATACAGGTATTATCAACCATCTGCTAAAAGGCAGTATGTAAGTTTTAACAGCTTGTGGACATGATGTGAGGACACAGACTATGATACAGGCCAAACGTTCCTCCTGTTTGTGTTAAGGAGGGGTCGAGGCCCCTATGATATGCTGTGACCACCTTAAACATTAATTTATTAAGAATAAAGACTCTGTCTATACTTCAGTCTCTGTTTTTCTTACAATCAATCATCACTTTTGCTGGTATGTTTGGTTTCGTTCATTACTGATGACTCCATTTCATTTACCTGAGAAAGCATACCAGACACAACTGTCTAATTATTGAAAAGGTTAAGGCAAATATATTATTTAATGGCACCCGTGGTCCAGAAAGAGGAAGCCTGCAAAAGTATTTACTCACCTAAACTTTTTTTTTAATGCGTTACATGCACAAGCTTATGCATTTTGTGTGATAGATCATCACGATGTTGTTGGGAAATATAAGAAAAATTGTCAATGTGTGCCCCCACCCTCATTGTATCAACACTCTTGATTGATCATGTTAAATTTTCAACCACACATCTACTGAGCAGTACTCCATGGAATATCCAAAGGTAAGGATATTGTTTTATAACCCATCTTTGCTTTAAACGTCTCCACAATTTTATGGCTGACCTATCATGTGGTTCTAAGTCTTCCTGATGCCTTTCTTTTGTTGGTTTGTTAAAACAATGATTTATTAGATCACAAATCATGTACATGTGTAAACAGTAACAAAATCAAAAACTTGTAAACTTTTTGTTCAAAAATTACACCTGATAATATCAAATTTAAGCATCAACTAACATTTTAAAGCCAGTGTTTTGCAATCATCTTCTGCAAAGTGTTTTGGCTGATTAAAACGTCAAAATAAATGTAGCAATTTACAAATAGCTTTGATATCAAAGCATAAACTACAGTATTACTGACCAAAGAGCAGAAAACAAACACAGTGGACCAGCTTGAGTACTAAGTCTGTAGTATAAGCATAAATATGTTCTAAGCTTTGCACTGTATAAATGAATCAACATCCAAAAGTGGCAGTACCATGCTTTAAAGGAAATCAATTACTCTTTATTAGCAATGTTTTTAACGCCAGGCTGGACGGCAAGCATTCGTGTACTAGACCTGTGAACGGGTGTGCTTCTGGAGTCAGTCTTAGTGAGAGCTGCTCTTGAGCTGACTGGTCTGGAGCTTGCTGAAAAAAAACAAAAAACAAAAAAAATCTTAGGTAATTCAGACAGAAACAGCAATTGCTTCACCACATAGAAAGAAGTGCATCATTTAGAATGCAGGACTCCACTAACTCATTTTATTATTACAACTGAAGTATTAATTTTTCACACCATAGAAAAAAAAGACACTGCCAAAATTAAAAAAAAGCTACATAATTGATAAGAACAGGAAAATTAAACAAGTTACTGATAAATGAACAAGTGGTTCCCAATAAGAGCTTGCAGCTGCTCCAGACTGCTGTAATGTCCTCTCTTTGAGTTAGTTAAATCTCTGCAGCCATCTGGAAGCTGCAGCCCAGATGTGGAATAAAACCTGCAGCATTGGTTTAAGAGCACTGCTGCTCACTACCACATGCTGATCCTTCTTTTCTCTGATTGAAAATCAACACGAGTACTTCAAAGTAAATACAGAGTTCTGAAGGTCTCTGATCGCAGAGATATATTTAGATGGACAGCAGCAGTTTTATGCTGCACATTTACCTCAAAAGTGATGCTGTCTGAGCTAAACCTTCACATTATACACTGCTCACAAAATTAAAGGGAACACTAAAATAACACATCCTAGATCTCAATTAATTAAATATTCTCATTGAATAACTTTATTAACACAGTGGAATTGATTGAGAAGAAAATTACGCAAAGATTATGAATGTAAATCAAAATTATTACACCATGGAGATCTGGATTTGGATTCATACTCAATATGAAAGTGGAAAATAAGATGACAGGCTGATTCAACATCAGTGAATTTTCCTCAAGACAAGTCTAAATGAGCCTCAATAGTGTATATGGCCTCCACGTGCATGTATAACCTCCCGACAACGCCTGGGCATGCTCCTGATGAGATGGTGGATGTTCTCCTGAGGGATCTCCTCCCAGATCTGGATTGGAGCATCAGTTAGTTCCTGAACAGTCTGTGGTGCGACGTGGCGTTGGTGGATTGACTGAAACATGATGTCTCAGATGTGCTCAATTGGATTCAGGTCTGGGGAATGGGCAGGCCAGTCCATAACATCAATGCTCTTGTCATGCAGGAACTGCTGACACACTTCAGCCACATGAGGCCTAGCATCATCATGCATAAGAAGGAACCCAGGCCCCACTGCACCAGCATATGGTCTCACAATGGGTCTGAGGATCTCATCCCGAAACCTTACGGCAGTCAGGGCATCTCTGGCTAGCACATGGAGGGCTGTGAGGCCATCCAAACAAATGCCTCTCCACACCATGACTGTCCTACCACTAAACCGGTCATGCTGGAGGATGTTGCAGGCAGCATAACATTCTCCACAGTGTCTCCAGACTCTGTCACGTCTGTCACATGTGCTCAGTATGAAACTGCTTTCATCCGTGAAGAGCACAGGGCTTCAATGGTGAATCTGCCAATTTTGGTGTTCCCTAGCAAATGCCAATCATTCTGCATGGTGTTGGGCTATAAGCACAGGCCCTATATGTGGACATCAGGCCTTCATACCACCCTCCTCATGGAGTCTGTTTCTGACAGTTTGACTAGAAACACACACATTAGTGGCCTGCTGGAGGTCATTTTGTGGGGCCCTGGCAGTGGACCTCGTGTTCCTCCTTGTACAAAAGACAAGGTAGTGGTCCTGCTGCTGGGTTATAGCCCTCCTACGGCCCCTTCCATGTCTCCTGGTGTACTGGCCTATCTCCTGGTACCTATTCCATGCTCTGGACACTGTGCTGAGAGACACAGCAAATCTTCTTGCCACTGCTCGCATTGATGTTCCGTCTTGGATTAGCTGCACTACTTAAGAAACTTCAGTGGGCTGTAAAAAACGCCTCATGATGCCTCTATGTGTGACAGCACTGACAAAAAGTGACTAAAAGTTCAACCAGAAACGACGAGAACAGAGAAATGATCTGTGGTCACCACCTGCAGAATCACTCTTTTATAGAGGATGTCTTGTTAATTGCTTCATTTCCACCTGTTGTATGTTCCATTTGCACAGCAGCAGATGAAATTGATTCCAATAAGTGTTACTACCTAACTGGTGACACTGATTCCACAAAGGTGTGACTGATTTGGAGTTACATTGTTTTGTTTAGGTGTTCCCTTTATTTTGTTGAGCAGTGTATTTTCCACAGAGCTTTATTTAGTCTTTATAAATATAAAGGTAAGAATACATAAGTACCTTGCAGAAGTATGAAGTCTACTTGAAGTAAACAAAAATAAATTTGAAAATGGAAAGTAGAAGAAACAATTTTTATTTTTACAACTTCAATTTTTCAACTTCAATGTAGTTTATTAGGATTTTATATGATAGACTAATTCAAAATAGTGCATAATTGTGAAGTGGAAAGAAAATGACCAACGGTTTTCATTTGTTTTACAAATACAAATCTGAAAAGTGTGATATCCATCTTTATACAGACCTCTGTTAATCTGATACTCTTCTAAGTAAAAACCAAGGCAACTGATTGTCTTCAGAGTCCATCTGTGTTACCAAATAACAACCTAAGTACAAATACAAATCTTCTGGAGATATATGTCCAGCAAGAAAACTAAGCATACGACCAGTGCTACACTGGAATGGTTTGAAGTACAGGTGTTAAACTGCATTCCTGCAACTTTTAGATATGGTCCAACACACCAGAATCAAATTGATGAATTTGTTCCACAACATGCAGTGATGTACCACAGAAGCCTACTACATCTATTGTTTAAGGTGTGTTGAAGTTAAGATGCATCTAAAAGTTGCCGAACACTATCCCTCAGAGACTAGAGTTCAGAACCTCTGCTACAGTATATTCATGTCCAGGTCCAGTCAAAGTTCAGATCTACATCCAGTTAAAATTTGTAGCAAGCTTTGGATTTATTCATGTTCACAGACACTCTCCATCCAAGCTGACTGAGTGTATAGCACAAAATGACTGACAAAAGTTTTGTTCTCTCGATGTGCAAAGCCAGTAGTTTCCCAGAGGATGTTCTGCTGGACCTACTGTTGTAGTGCCTGTAGTTGGGATTCCTGACCAGCCGCTCGTAATCTGCTAGTAGTTCGGCGCGTCTAATCCCAGGCGTGGCTTTGACAGCCTGCAATCTCTTTAGGAAAGCCTGTAAAGAAAAAAAAAAAAAAAAAATCAAGACATTTGCTTCATACTATTTTAAATATCCTGCAAACAATTAGGTACTTACAATGTAGTTGACTATTAAAAGTTAAAAACAAGTAATCTAGTTGCATTATTTACACAAAAATTACACATAATGAGCCATTTTTGTGCTTTTCAGTGTAAATTTAACATGTCTATTTTTACCCATTTTTAAAGAGAAGTTCCACATTGCAGAATTGCTTTTCATCTGTTTCAGCTTTACAAGCAATAAAATTCACAGTCTGGAAAGTTTTCATCATCTGTAGTTCTTAAAACTGCTGATGGATGTAATATCTGGTCTTGTTGTCAGCTCCTTTAGTAATTATTAAAAGTCTAGATCCAGAGTTTATTTTCTAACATTTAGCTTTAACAAGCAATACTATTTAGGACATCAACTCACTTAAAAAACATAAAATTCACAACAGTTCTTGTTTATTGACCAACTCCTGAGTTGGGCTTGATTCTAAATGAATCATTGAACTAAGGCTGCTAAAATCAAGGGTTTGATCAGCGTTGAGTCTACAACTAGTTTTAAAAAATACCTATTCAGCCATTTCACTGACCATTACAAAGATACAGTTTGTTTATAATAATTCAGTGGCAAATATTAAAAACCACAAAAAGCAAGACAGACATAAAATGTTAATTTTCCTCCAACAAGGTGACATATCTGATATTCGAGGTATATTGTGGTTTGTTTTATTTATAAACAAGAATAAATTTAAAAAATGGATATATATATATATACACCCAGGCACTTTTTTTTTTTTAAAGAAACATACAAAAGTAAGTTTTGTACAAAACTAAATATTTTTTTATTCAGGAATATGATACATTTTCGTATGAACGTAAATAATAATTAAAAAAAAAAACAAAAAAAAAAACAAACAAAAAGTATCATCTCTTGAGGTTATATGTACTACATACACCAGACTACTCAATGAGGCATCTTGGTAACATTCCCCTATAAAATATATATATATATATATATATATTAACTGGAATCCGATTTTTCACTCAAGAGAATTTAACTGTTAAAAATCTCCTTAAAAAAAGCTCCTGACATCAAAAAAAATCTCTCAACATATTGACAGAGGTGGTGTCTGTTGCTAAACAACAACAAAAGACAATACCGATCTTGGTGGAGGAGGTTAAAATATTGAGGCTACAGAACAGAAAAAGACAAGAAGATTGTGTCACTGGAGAACCGTGTTGCTGAGCTGGAGCAGCATACAAGACTGAATGACATCATAGTAACTAGATTAAAAATCAGACCATATTCCTATCCACTGGCAGTGACAACAATGGATAAAGAGGAACCCAATGAGCAAGATGCTGAGACTGTTGAGCAACAAGTATCAACCTTCCTAAACTCAAAAGGAATTACACTGGACAGACATCAAATTAAACCCAGCCACCCACTTCCAAGAAGAAATAAGAAGGACAAACTACAATAATGTGGTTCGTGACTAGAAAACACAAGACTGAACTGTTGAAACAAGGTAAAAAGTTGAAAGATACAGATGTTTACTTGAATGAACTTTTGACAAAAAGAAACGCATATATCGCCAGAGAAGCTCGAAACTTAAGAAAACAGAAAAAAATACCACATGGACAACAAACTGCAAAATCTTTATCAAATTAAATGGAACACCAGAGGAAGCCAAGAAACTAGTCATTAAGAGTGTGGAGGAGCTCAATAAGTACATCTGAACAATGTGGTCGGAAATGGAGGTAACACTGTAAACACATACACAACAAATATAGGTAGAATTGATACAACTGCTTTTGGACACAACACAGGGCAAGATTTAAACTCATATGATCAGTTGAAATTATCATCATTGGACTATACTGACGACACATAAAAAATTTTTCCACCACAGACACCAACTGCTGTTATTATACTAATGAACAGTTTAATCAGGAATTTATATCCAAAGACAATCTGTCTATAATCCAATTCAATTGCAGAATTTTGTATGCAAATTCTGATCATATTAAAGAATATTTACTTACATTTTCAAAACCATTCAATATCATCACAGTATCTGAAACCTGGCTAAATACAGATAAAGGAACTGATTTTCATGTTGATGGTTATGAATTTAGTTTTATGAACAGAAAAAACAAAAATGGGGCAGTAGTGGAGATATACGTTGATAAGTCCTTAGAATTCAGACTGTTGGAAAAAATGACAATTGCCATTGATAATGTTGTGGAATGTTTATTAATAGAAATTTGCACAAAAAAAAAAAGATAAGAATATCATTGTAAGTTGTATGTACAGATCACCAGGTTCAGATATTGATCAATTTAGTGACTGGATGGAGAAAATGTTTGCTGCAGTATCCAGCAAGGTTTTATTCACATGTGGAAACTATAATATAGACTTACTTAATAGCAATAACCACAGACCCACAAATGGTTTCATAAACCTAATTCACAGTTTAACTCTTTTCCCCAAAATCACTAGACCGAGAAGAATAACATCCCACTCTGCCACCTTAATTGGCAACATCTTCACAAATGACATCATTAATAAATCTGTAGGAGGACTATTAATTAATGACATAAGTGATCACCTTGCAGTATTTGTTATATATGACAAAAAAAAAAAAAAAAGTAGAACCACAATGGATCAAGAGCAAAAGTTATACGGGAGAATATGAACTGAGGAGGCAGTAATTCAATTTAAAAATGATTTGTTAACACAGAACTGGGAGGTTGTTTATAAAAAAAAAAAAAAAAGATATTAATGAAGCCTATGAAAAATTTCTAGAAGTGTTCATGGAGCTTTATAATAAAAACTGTCCAATTAGGGTATATAACAACAAACAAATACTGTAATTCTCCTTGGATCACAAAAGGATTACAAAATGGTGGCAAGAAGAAAAATGTGCTTTATAGAAACTTCTTAAGATTAAAAACCAGAGAAGCAGAATATAAATATAAGAAATGCAAAATTAAATTAATCAGTATTTTAAGACTATGTAAAAAGGAATATTACAAAAAATATTACATGAAAATAAACACAACATTAAAAAAATTGGAATATCTTGAATGGTATAATAAAAAAAATAACACAGATAAGACTGAGTATGCAAATGATTTCCTCAGTGAGGGAACTGAAAAATATAAGAATCAAATTGTTAATACCTTCAACACATTTTTTTCTAACTCTAGGACCTGAGTTACCCAAAAATATCTCACAATTACCAAGCACAGCTCAGAATCTGGACAGAAGAATACATCAAAATTACTTCATGTTGTTAAAAAAGGCAAAATCAAAAAGGTGGACTGACTAACATGGAATTGACATGGAATTAGTGAAGCAGGTAGTTGAAAGGATTTCACTACCGTTAACTTATATTAGTAACTTGTCTTTCAACCGCAGCTTATTTCCAGATATGATGAAAATAGCTAAAGTAATTCCATTATACAAAACTGGGAACAAACATCACTTCACCAATTACAGACTGGTTTCTTTGCTCCCACAATTTTAAAAAATATTAGAGAAATTGTTTAATAAGCAGCTGGAATCATTCAAGGAAAAGTATAAACTGATTAGCAAAAGTCAATACGGATTCAGATCTCAACGATTAACAACATTAGCTATACTGGAATCTATAGAAGATAATACATTTGCAACTGATAATAAGAAGCCTGTTGTAGAAGCATTTCTAGACATAAAAATGGCATTTGATGCAATAAATCATAATTTATTAATAAATAAACCGGAAAGATATGGAATTAGAGGGACTGTATTGAATTGGTTCAAAAGTTACTTGGAAAACAGAAAACAATATGCACAGATGGAAAATTTTGTCTCTGAATGTTTGGACATTGCTTGTGGGGTTCCTCAGGGTTCAGTGTTGGGGCCTAAATTTTTCATTATCTACATCAATGACTTATGCTACATAACACAACATATTAAAATTGCATTATTTGCAGATGACACTAATATCTTTTTTGTTGGAAATGACATTGAGCAGTTGCTTATTGATGCAACTAAAACTATGAACAATGAAATTATGGTTTGATGAGAATAAGTTGTCCTTAAATTTCACCAAAACAAAAATAATGCTATGTGGGAAGTGTATATTAAATAAAGAAATCAAAATGAAGATAGACGGAGTAAACATTAAAAGAATAAATGAATATAGATTTATTAGGGTAATCATTGATGATAAAATAACATGGAAACCTCAAATTAGATATATACACAGTAAACTGTCAAAAAGGCTATTTATATTAAATAAAACCAAACATATCCTGGAAGAAACAGCTCTTCATATTCTGTACTGTCCTACCTCATTTGAGTTATGGGGCAACAACTACAGAACTTCACTAGTCATTAATAACATTGCAAAAATGAGCAATAAACATAATCAGTAAGGTCAGTTATTTGGATCATGCACACACACTATTCATAAAACCTAAACTGTTAAAATTTGCTGACATAGTAGCTGTTTGTAATTTCACTACCTTGTTTAAAGCAAAAAATAATTTCAGAAAACATTCAGAAGCTTTTCTTAAAAAGGGAAGGGCTTTATAATTTAAGGGAACAATGTAAATTTAAAACTTTAAAATTCAGAACCACAAGAAAAAGCTTTTATATATCTGTATGTGGAGTGAAGCTGTGAAATTGTTTAAGCGTGGAAATCAAGCAATGTCCAAATATAAAACAGTTTAAAACCTCATTTAAGAAGATAGTCATCACTGCATATCAATATGAGAAATAATTACTGTTATTACTGCTATTATCAATGTTGTTGTTACTACTTAATGAAGCTGTCTATTATTAGTGCATTATGTTACATTTATATAGAAATGATATAAGCATATCAAAAAATTATTGATGCTTGTTCAAATGGCATGCAAATATGAATATACTGTACCAGTCATAGATATGGATATAGAAAATACTAACTAAGCAAGAATGTCATGTTAAACTAAGCTAACATGAATAGCAATTTATTGGATGATGCTACTGATGGAAGAGCGGTGAGTGTAAAAGTACGTTTATACTTCCACCCACCCTTTTGAATGTGTGAATATACTTCACTGTTATTCTTCTTTGGTTGCTTTTGTTTTTCAATTTATTTAGTTTGTATAGAACTTTGTTTATTCTTTTATTACGCTACGTTCAATAAAGTCAAATTCAAACTCAAATTATTCTACCGATACACATTTTTTTTTCTTTATAAACGAAATGATGCATGTTACATGTGTGATGTGCTGGTGGAATACTCTGACCACACAGCAGATTCAATTACTCTTCTCTAAGAATAGAGGAGGCGAAAAGCACTCCTCACAAGTCAGACATGAACAGTTTGTCCTAAAACAACTGAGACTCCTCCTATTTCAACAGTATTTACCAGAATTATGATCTTCAACTATATTTAAATGAGAAATTTAATAAACTTGAAAAAAAAAAAAAATAGAGAATTATAACTTTGTAACACACTGTTAGCTGCCAGCAACTAATTCATCCAGACATATTCTTTAACAGTGCTGATCATCTAAATGTGAGTTTTAATAATCAATAGTACAGTAAATAGAAGAAATGTGAAGGGACTGGATAAATCTGCAGAGCCTGAAAGGTCTCATAATGTTTCTCAGTAATACTGCTGCAACTCTGCCACCTGCTGCCATCTATCAAAGTTCATCAGTATCTGCTTTCAGGGGTGTGTTCTCAGACCGGCCCCAACTAAACCTAAATGATTGATACATTTCATAGAATATACACATCAACCAACCATAACATTACAATCACCATCTTAATAAGTGTAGGTCCTGCTCATGATGGGCAAAAAAAAACAAACACCCATCATGCCAAATTCTCAAACCCACTATACCTGGTGTTTCAGACAGGTCATCAGCAGCAGATCATTAAGATCCCATTGGTTACACTGTTGGTCCTGTATGGGATGGCTTTGTTTGTGTGGTTACAGTGCCTTGTAAAGTGGTAGCAGCACAGTGGTAGCAGCATTATGTTGTGGGGATTGAACATTTGACTTTTCAGTTGTAACATGACAAAATGTGAAACAATTCAAAGGGTATGGATCCCTTTCTAAGGCACTGTATTTCTATAGTGCAACCATGTGTATTTTGCAAGAATCACAAGTAAAAAAGAAAGGCAAAAATTCCAAAATTACATTTTAAGTAATGGCTTATTTTATATTATTTTATAGCAGAAGACGTTCCGAACAGATAACAGCAAAAATAAACCTTTTGGCTTATAAGTAAAGCACTTTGAGAGGTGGAAAACTAACAACGCATATGCACCCTGAACACACGATCCCTAAGGTTAAACTTGGTGGTGCTGTGGGGATGCTTTTGTTCAGGAGAGAGGGAAGCAGGTCAGAGTTAATAGGAAAATGAATAGAGGCAAGTACAGGACAATCATAGGATCATGCCTGTTAAAGGCTACAAAAAACTTGTGACTGAGGTGCAGTTTCACCTTCCAGCAGCACAACAACTCTTAATATACAGTCACAGACGTACAATGGCTTAGATTAAATTACAGTACATTCATGTGTTACAATGGCCCAGTCAAAGTCTAAACCTAAATCCAACTGAGAATCTGCGACAAGACTTAGAAATTGCTGTTTGCAGATACTGTCAAGCAAAAGCAGAACAGTTAATGTCTAGATGTGCAAAGGTGGCAAAGCCATATCCACAGCCATAAAAGACTTGCAGATGTAACTGCATCAAAAGCTTGATGAAAGTATTAACACGGGGGGGGGGGGGGTCTGAGTACAAATACATACAAAACTTTTCAGATTTGAATTTGCAAAGATATTTTGTAAAAAAAAAAAAAAAAAAAGTCTGATTTTCCTTCCAAAACAGCGCTGTACTACTTTGTGTTACTCTATTGCATTAAAAAAAAAAGATCCTGATAAAAGGCACTGCTTTTTTTGGTTGTAATGCTATAAAATGTGAAAAAGTTCAATGTGTATGAATACGTTTGCAAGACACTGGTTAGATAAATGTGTTAAAAAATTTTTTAAAAACAAAGCTGTTTCACATATGAAAAGAATTATTTATACTAGCTTCTGACAACTCATTATTAGAGGAAAACAGGCCGCAATATTTACATATAAATGATTAATTAACTTGTCATCAGACTAAAGCATGTGTTGGTATCCCGGGTCAAAGCCACAATAAGTGAACAGCAGTAAAGGACGACAACAAGCTTAACCATGTCCGGCTTCATCACTCTGATGTCACGCGTGAACTCACCATTAAAAACTGTAAAACATTCAGTCAGCCAATTAAATTTAAGAAATGATCTATTCAGAGGCCCATTTACATAAATCATTACCTCTCAGGGTTCATGATCATCTTTAACTCTGTCCTGCATAAGATGAGGTGGATTCAGAAAAGTCTGATAATCTTGCCCATGCTAAACATTGAGACAGCAGAGTCCCCATACTTTGTAGCGATGGAAGATAGTCAACAGTGGTTACTGTGTTGAGCTGGCTGCAGTGGAAAGGTAAGTCCTATCAGGTCAGGTAAAGAAAAATAGTGGCCAACATGATGAAATCCTTCCACACCATTAAAATAAATTATTTTAATGATCACCCTGATGCCTGAAAAGCAGTACCATCTGCCTGAACAATGATCGTAAGATTATAAACACTAAGAAGATACTGCAGTATTAAACCTGCTGTGACTCAAATGTCTCCAATGAATTTAATTTGGAGGGAAAACTGTAGATATTGTGGAAGCAAGGAAAAGCCACAGGATGTTACTCGATGCACACAGATCATTTGAGAACATCTAAGAACAATCACCTAGCTGTCTGTCTGTTGTCTTAAGATTTGAAATAGTCACCTACTTTAGTGCAGAAGTTGTTCTGTATTATTTTTGAACAGGCAGCAGGATAATACAGTCACAAACAGCATTCCATCCCTTTTTTAAGCATTACAGACAAACAGAAGACAAACAGCTTACACGAAGAAATAAGAGTTGAAGGGCTTGATAATTAACTTGAAGCATTGCTTTAAAAACAACTGGCAGTGCACACTAAAACACGATTAGGTTTTCCTTCATGATGCCAAGACTCTTACCATGTGTTATTTTGATAGCTACTGTTGACGATGGATTAGAAGTCATCAGCTCAGGTGTTGCCAAGCTACAGACTCTCATGTATTCATCATACAATACAAGGTTATGAGTGTGTGGTTGCTTAGTAAATTAGTTATAGCTAATGACAAAGATAAAATGTCTACCAATAAAAAAAAGATATTTTAAACCATCATCTTAATGCAGGATTATGTTAATAGTTACCTAGTGATTTGATGTAAACAACTCACCAGGTTTTCCTTCTCAATGCGGCGCTGTTCCCGCTGCCTGTTTAGTGCACTATGTGCGGGTCTAGTCCAAGGATAGGTACTGGACACATGAGTTGTCTTGCTTGCCGTCTGCCCCGACCTGGCCCCTGGAGCAAAACGTGAAAGCTTCTGAAGAAGCAGCTGGTTGTCTCGTTCTATGAGGCGGACCTCGTTGTTGGAAAATGAGTAATTTTTCCTGTACATCCTTCCCGGACAGTGGAGCACCAGTTTATGTTCAAGATGACTTTCTAATCCATATGAACCTGAAGGGGAGAAATCACACTGGTCTAGTTTGCGTCTTTAACTTGCTTGCTTAGTTAACTGAAAAGTAACACTAACATATGCAAAAAGCAAAATAAAAAACTAAAATAAGTACATCAAGCAGCACATGTTCTTAAATCAGAGTCCCTTTTTTACATTTTGTCATGGTACAACAACAAACTCCAATAATTCACTGGAATTTTTTGTGATAGATCAAAACAGACTTTTGAAACAAAAGGAAACAAACAAAAGGAAAAGTAATGCATGGTTTTTACTTATTTATTACAATTTAAAAAGTCTGAAAACTGTGGCATGAACCCACTATTCTCATATACCCCTAAATAAAATGCCAATACAACCAACTACCTTCAATAACTACCTAATTTGTAAATAGAGTCCATGTGTTTAAATTAATTTCAGTATAAATCCAGCTGTTCTGTGGAGACCTCAGACGTTTGTTAAGAGAACATTAGAGAACAAACAGCATCAAGAAGTCCAAGGAACACGGCAAACACAGCGTGGGGTTACATAACAATATCCTCAGCTTTGAGCATCTCACAGAATGCTGCTTAACCCACCATCTGAGAATGGAAAGAGGACAGCAGAAGTCAAGTCAAGTTTATTTGTATCGTACATGTCAGCAACAAGGCACTTCAAAGTGCTCTGCATCATGAAAAAATAAAAACATCATTAATACAGTCACTGGTTGTGAAACCAGTAACAAACATTATATTTTGTCAATTGCCATCATTAAAAACATCAATACAAATCAAATATATTGGTCAATGTTCCTGTTATCATGGGTCAAAAGCAACTCGAAACAGGTGGCCTTGATTTAAAGGAACTCAGTGTTTTGGCTGTTTTGCAGTTTTTTTGGACGTTTGTTCCACATTTGTGGATCATAGAAGCTGAATGATGCTTCTCCATGCTTGGTTCTGGTTCTGAGGATGCAGAGTAGACCAGAACCAGAAGACCTGAATGATCTGGAGGGTTGATACAATAACAATAGGTTTTTAATGTATTTTGGAGCTAAGTCATTCAGTGATTTATAAACTAACAAAGTAGTTTAAAGTCTATTCTCTGAGCGACAGAGAGCCAGTGTAAGGACTTTAGAACTGGGATGTTGTGTTTTATTTTCCTGGTCTTAGTGAGAACATGAGCAGCAGCATTTTGGATCAGCTGCAGCTGTCAGATTGACTTTTGGGCAGGCCTGTGAAGACACTGATAAGATAAACGCATGGATGAGTTTCTCAAGATCTTGTTGAGACATTGGTCCTTTAATCCTGAAAATGTTCTTCAGGTGATAGAAGGCCGACTTTGTAACCGTCTTTAAGTGTCTCTGAAGGTTCAGGTCTGAGTACATCACTACACCCAGGTTTCGGGTCTGATTATTAGTTTCTAGCTGTAATATCTGAAGCTGCACAAGCAGCACAAGTGCAAACCTAAAAAGACATGTTTGTCTATTTACACTGACAGGCTGAGCAAGGAAAGCTTTATTCAGAGAAACAGCCGAAGAGTGAGAAGAAGAAAGCCATAGGAAGTCCAAACAAGTGCGCACTTTGTTACAAACCATGTAGGGAACTCAGTACACATGTGGAACAGGACGGTCTTTTCAGATGTAAACATGTGCATGCAAAAAGCTTCACGTAGCAAAAGGCTAATACGGTGCATCATCTTCAACACACCATTCCCTCCATAAAACATGGCAGTGGCATCATGCCACTGTTTCACTGTGTATATATATATATATATATATATATATATATATATATATATATATATATATATATATATATATATATATATATGTATGTATGTATATATATCTTCATAGTTGTTTAACTATTATTTAATGTTGTAATTTGATATTAAAATGAATCAGAAGGATAACAGAACACAGCAAACATTACTTACATTCATCCACATCTGGATTTGAATCCTCCTCTTGATTAATCTTGCTGAAGCCACTGGAGGGCACACTTTCCTGCTCCTGTTGTCTTTCTTTCTCAGCATCTGAACTTAATGACTGGAGTGAACTAGAATCAGGAGAGGAGAGGGGACTCACATCTGTCACTGAGCTATCTGACTCATCTGTACTTATGCTAGGAAAATCCTGAGATTCAGCGGAGCCTGTTCTGGTCCCTCTTGTTTTACGATGTACAAAAGACTTGGTGGGTTGAGAGAGGTTAGTGGAGCTTAAATCACCTCTCTGACTGCTGCAAGAACTCTCTGGATCTGCATCTGTGCCAGCCTCATTTAAAGTGGGAGGAGGATTTTCGGGATGCTGATTTTTGACCAGTTTTTTTGGCGATTCCTCAGTCATCTCTTTTGAGTTGGCACTGATGGCTAAGGCACTTTTTCTTGTTTCATGTGGTCTCTGGTTGTCCCCTTTGTTTGGCATGTTGGCTAACAAAGCTAAAAATGCCCCACTGGGTCTTTTAGAGTGCAGATTGAAATCATCTTTGCCTTCGTGTATGGGTTCATTTAGTATAAAAGAAACCGAAGATGAATCAGTTTTATTGCCACTCTTCTTGTTTTCCACATGCTTCAAGTGTCTCTTTCTTTTTTCAGTCCCTGGGGACAGATCAACAGCGAGATGTTCAGAATGTTTTGCAGGTTCCCCCTTATCTGCGATTGGAATTCGCTTTTCTGCCTTCAAGTCCTTCTCAATTGTTTTCTCTCCAACATTTCTGCCATTGTCCCCATCACTGTCAAAAAAGGAGTGATCCACTTCACCTTCTAGTTCACTAGAGGTGAACATGACTGCCTTTCCCAACACAGAACCTGCAGGATATTGTGAGCACAATGTTAATTTGAAGTTGGAAGTACTTTTTTTTTATTTGAAACAGATTAAATAACTTTGCATGATACTTCAACACCGAACTGTCATTTGCATTTATAATGTGTTTGTTATTGCAAACCCACTAAAATAGTATGTATAGGAAATTAAATGAAAAAAAACAAAAACTATTGAAACTAGTATATTTGAAGTATTATCTTTGAATACAGTGATCTATCACTGATAGGCAGGCAATAATAAGTACAGATCAAATGGGTCAGGATGAGCCATTTGCTGTCCTATCAACTTGTCCACTGAAATAACTTGGCCAGAATGGTATCTTGTGGCAATCCAATCCCTTCGTTGAATCCAGGTACTTGCGATACTTTCTTGGGGACCCTGAAGCCCAACAACTGAATCTTTCTCTCTCCTTGAAGATCTGGATAATTCAATAAATTGTTGATGGAAGTACAACATTACTAACAGAAATATCCTTGCCTCTGTAGCCACTTTAATGCAAAATGATGATGAAAGCATGTGTTTCCTTGGAAGTAACCACAAGAAAAGAATCGTCTTAATCATTTTAAAAAGCAACCATTTTGCTCTTCTAATTGAATGTAAATAACAGAGTGATACCAGCTGCCCTGTTCTCGGAGTAAAGTGAAATTATTTTTCCAGGTTATATTGTGACAGGGCTAAAACACAGTGGAAACATCCCTCTCGTTTTCATTTATTTTGTATTACCTACAATCCATCAGAGCCCTCTTTATGTCAACCTAAACCACCGTAACAAAAATGGGGGTGCAAAATTAGTGGGAAAATACTGATTTCTGTCAGTGTCAAAGGTTTTGATTATGATTTGGGAACTTGGTGATGGACTGAGGAGATGGTGTGTTAAATCAGGGACAGTTCCAGCCATCCTAGGCCATTGCCCAGCTTGTTTTAGATGTGATTCAAAGTGATGGCTAAAGTAACAGATCTGTGTAAATCTTGGTGACAAATTGCTCTTGTTCAAACTCAGGATCGTTGTAGGCTAATGTAACACGAGGACAAAGGTTCGCAATAAACTCTTCAAAAAGTTGAGACGACTTAGTAAAACGAAAAAATTTACATCAAGTTATTTAGCGTTTCCAAAGGTCAAATATTTGTAATGGTAGCCACGGTATAGTGGAAGAGTTACCTTACCTTTTGAAGTTTTACAGAGCATAAAGCTGAAATCGATATCTAAATCTCTTAAAACACATGGCAGTTGGCAGACATGGATGTAGCGGCTAACTCAGCAGTGTTTGCTTTAGCTAAAACCCAACGCAACGTCTTACCTGTCAAAGGAAGGTGCAAATTTATGAAGGTCGTATACAGATCAGATGTCCTACACTTTAGAAGACAAACACATTTCGCTTTAACAAACACTAAATCACCGGATACAACGCCAAGTCGCCAGTACGCATAAACAGACGACGCTGCTAGTAGCTACGTAACGTCACTTCCTGGCAACGGTTACGCACTACGAACTGTGGGGGTTAATGTAAACACGAGTGTATAGTTATAAAGTTTTATAGTCTTTTACATAAAAAAGCCTATAATAAAACCAATTGCTGAAAAAATATGTTTAAAACCCTGTTAAGAAGTGATATGAATGGCCAGATCAGGTCAAAAAAATATGATAAATAAATGCTAGCATGTGAATGAATGCTTTCTTAACTTCTTAAAATAATTGGCCAGTATAAGGGAATTCTCTCTCTCTGTATAATGTATATATGTATATATTAAATTGCTCAAGCAAATAACCTAAAAAACAAAAACAAAAATAGGTCAATGAGAGAACCTTTCTCCTCTGCTGAAAAACATTTTGGGTCAATATGAATAACAGAAACATATGACGCAAAACGTGTTGTTTTTTTTAGTTTTTACTTGAGAATCTATTCTGCTAAAGTAAGAACATCAAGAGCATCTCTTTAACAAGAATGGGGATTATCTGAAGGCGTGTAACCTGAAATTACAATTTGTCATGGTTTTACTCTTTTACTACTTAGTTTAATACATGGATAACACTTGAGTCAGAGCTATTTGTCCTATACAATGCCTTGTAAAATTATCCAGAGCCATAATTTCATATCTTGTCACATCACAACTAAAAGAAGAGAAGCATCTAAAGCATTATGATGACATCTCCATGTTTTGCATTGGGGATGTCCATTCATTTTTGCAAAATAGCTCCAGCTCAGTCAGGTTGGAGCCTGAACCTTGACTGGGTCATTTTGATCTAAAACCATTCCATTGTAGCTCTGGTTTTATGTTTAGGGCCTTTGTCCTGCTCTAAAGTGACTTCACCCCAGTCTCAAGTCTTTTGAAGCCTTGGCAGGTTTTCCCTCCAACATCACCCTGTGTTTAACTTCATCCATCTCCCAATGAAGTATAATATAATATAATATAATAATATATATAATATAATATAATAATAATATAATATAGAATATAGCAGGGGTCTTCAAATCCTGGGATCAAGGGCCAGTGTCCTGCAACTTTTAGATGTGTTCCTTTTCCAACACAATTCAGCAATTTTGAATCAAATGGCTGAATTACCTCCTCAGTATGCAGTCAAGTTCTCCAGAGTCCTGCTAATGACCTCATTATTTGACTCTGGTGCATTGAAGCAGAGACATCTAAAAGTTGCAAGACAGCTGCCATCAGGGCTGGAGTTGAAGACCCCTGCTATACAGGTTACCAATGAGTCACACACACACACACACACACACACACACACACACAATCAAAACCAAGTTAAAATTACATATTTACTTAACATTTAAATTAAAGTGAGCACATCTTTAAAGAACCAGCCAGTTCTTTGACATAATCAAAATATTAACATTTATTTCCAATATTGCAATTACTAGCTTGGCCAATATGATTTAAATAAAAGAAACAGTTTATACTGCTTTGTCTCAGATTTACAGCCTTTAATCATCATCTGTTGAATCTCAGATCGCTCTTGGCCTCTGGGGTAAACAGAGGTTGTAATATGCAGTTTGATCCCAAAAGTCTGGCCCTTTCCAGCCACACCAGCCCTGTGGAAGACAACACCCACATTAAGATCAGGGCCTGAATATGAAATCTTATTTAGTTCACAGAGAAATCTGCAGTTTCTGTAGCTGTTACCTTCTCTGTGATAACCTGAAGGTCCTCTGCTCCAGTGTAATGGGGATCTAGGATGAGATAGCGGATTTCACCAGTGGTCTCACTCCAAGCTACGCCCAAGATAGTGTGAGCCAAAACTCCCCCACCTATGAAACAGAGAAAAAAAACAACAACAACAACAAAAACAATTAGTAAGTTGTAACTAGCCATGGTTTCTAAATATTTTTATGACATTTTCAAACAGCTCTTCAGACACATTTCAACAGAAAAAAAAGAAACATGTTTCATAAATTTCAGGATTTATGAAAAGAAAGATAGTATTTACAGGCTCGTGCAAATTTTAGTCTGAAATATCAGCTCACCAATCATGATAGGAGTTCCTTCAGTCAGAAAATGATTGGCCAGTTCTCTTCCCTTGGATGACAACTCAGAACCTTGACTAAACACGACAAGATTCCATCAAATTAATCCACATCATCAACAAAAATATTTCACTGAGGGCTGTGTCGAGGAATGCCACCACACCTCACAAACATGATTTTGGATGTGACTCCAAGCAGATGGTTTAGAACAGCCTGAACCTCAATGGATCCAATCCACTGACGGGACCCCACAAAGGATGCCTGCTTGTCTCCAACATCCACCAAAGCCTGTAAAGCAAGGACCCAAGATAGGGGCTGACATACTGAACATCACCACTGCTAAAATTTAAGCGGCAAATATAATCACATTTTAGTCAGAAAAACTAAAAATCTGAAGTATGAAACTTGGCTTTAGAGACAGCTTTTTGAAAAATGCAGTACTGTATGATGATGATGTGACAGAGTGTGTCAATTTTAGACAGAAGATGGCTTTCTTGACCATTAAAAAAAACCCACACACACACACACACACACACACACATACACACACACACACACACACACACACACACACACACACAAAAAAAAAGACACATAACGGAAATATGTCAGATGAAAGTATGGGCGCTTATTGGCAACACAAAAAAGGATGCAGTGAGTACTCATACTTCCCCAGAAAGAACCTATACAAAGCATAAGTGGATGAGATCCGAGAATGTAAATAGGTAAAGACAACATATTTCTCTTGAAACCCACCAAAAACAATCTCTCTGTTTGAATCATTCATTGCCTGTGTGTTATGAAACAAGACAAGTATTACACAGAAAAGCAAATCTTGTCATCAACAGAAGAAACATTTCAAGAATGGAGGACAAGGATGCAGCAAAAAATGGTTCTAGTGAAGCCAACAGCTTCACTGGAGCAACTAGGAATGGTTGTTAAAACTTCTCAAAAAAAAAAAATAAATAAATAAATAAATAAATAAATAAAATAAAATGTGTTACATTTTTATGTGTCCTCTGTCAGTACAAAACATCTGCCAACTTCCATGGATCCTTGCAGTAAACAAATCAATAATTGCTCCCTCCAAACATTTTCCTTGAATGTTTATCTGTGAAAATCATCTGCATCAGTGACCTATTTTTCTCAGTGCTTCAGCCAAATAAATGACAGATTGTATATCAGTATTTTGTCTTCCCTCCCATCGTCTGAATCCTGCCAGAATTTTACTTTATTTTTTGATCTGAAGTAATCTTTTAAATGTACCAACATGTTTCTTTTGACTGGAAGTAATATTAAGGTTCTGAGTGCCTCAGCCAGAGTCCCAACTTTAATCTGAAAGAGAATCTGGGGAGAGATTTAAAAATTAGGGTGATGGAGAGGAGGCCTTCAACTTCAAAGGCTTGGATTTCATCATCAGAGACAAATCTTTAAAATTCCAGTGGAAACATGGAGAAAACTGCTCAGCAATTATAAGAAGGTTTTGATTGCCGTAATCCCCAAAAAGATTTTTCCTTGATTATTGAGAAATGTATAACTAAAAATAATTAATATTAATAAAATGTAAATAGATAAACAATGGTTTTCATCTTTGATACTCCTTTTATAGTGTTTTATATATGTTTTATTATTATTCTGAGAGAAGCCAGTCTCATTTCTTATCAGAAACAAACTTCTTTGTTGAATGAGCCTACATGTAGGTAGACTGGGATCTCCACTAAGTGTTATATATCCCAAGGAAGGGTGCTAGTTTGGTAGATCTTCAGGCTGCTGCCTCTCACATCCAAGCTCTAGACTTTGCCGTCACTGTTTTTTTTTTTCCACAACATCAGTGTTTCACTTGTAAAATAACTCTTTGATATTTCCTTGTTGCCATGGACATGCTTTTTTTCAGAAATATTTCTCACCTTCTGACATGTTGAACAAGGACAGGAAAACCCCCAAAAAACGATGACATTTGCCCTTCACAGAAATATAGCATACATTATGATATTTTGCTTAAACTGGAGTCAGATTTATGAACAGGCTATACCTGCTGGATCTCTTTGTGGCTGGGCACACAGTGCTCCACATAACCCTGCTGCTGGAACCAGGAACAGACGGTCTGCAGGGAACGATAGGCACAGCCCCAACCATTGTCATCCATGCGGTCCTGCATATAGTGGTGGTAGCTGTAAATTCCCTGGACCAAGTATACCTTAAGATAAGATAAACACAAAATATTAAAACTACCTTCATTTAAGTTTGCATTTGTTGAACATGTCATAATTGGAAAAAAAAAAAAAAAAAAAGGCAACATAAATATATTATAGACACTTTGTAAATTTACCTTTCCATTGTCAAGGGTGGGGTGTGTGAGAACTGCGTGAGGGTTTCGGAGATAACCGTCTTTGTAGGGCTCATTAGGGAAGTGGTAAGCATTTGCTCTTCTGAAATAAGGTCTGTCATCTGGAAGTTTAAACTGCTCATGCAACTCCTGTTTTGTACAAAGACAATGAGAATGTCTCAAAATAATTAGCTTAAGTCTGATTTTTAATCAGTCTTTAGCTTTTACAGCAATAAAGATATTAACTGAAACAATATCTTAAATTATATAATTTCTTTTCAAAAAGGAGCAAATGCAGTTGAAACTAGAAGGTTACATACACTATATAAAAAGACACGCATTTTTTTTTTCACACTGACATGGAATTGGAATAAACTTTTCCCATTTTAGGTCAGTTAGGATTACCAAAATTTTTTCTATTTTCTAAATGCCAGAATAATGAAAGACAATTTTTTTTTTTTTTTTTAGGCAATTTTTATTACTTTCTTCAAAGTCAAAAGTTTAAATACACTTCATTAGTATTTAGTCCCTTTGCCCTTAAACTGTATGGCTTCGGTCAAGCATTTTGGTTATCCTGCCACAAGCTTTTCACAATAGTTGGCAGGAATTTTGGCCCATTCCTCCTGACAGAACTGGTGTAACTGAGCCATGTTTGTAGGTTGCCTTGCTTGCACAAGACTTTTCAGCTTTGCCTACAAATTTTCAATAAGATTGAGATCAGGGATTTGTGATGGCCACTCCAAAACATTTACTTTGTAACCAGTTTGGCTGTATGCTTAGGGTTATTTTCCATTTGGAAGACCCGTTTGATCTGAGCTTTAACTTCCTGGCTGATGTCTTGAGCTGTTGCTTCAGCATTTCCACATGATGTTATTTCCTCATGATACCATCTATTTTGTGAAGTGCACCAGTCCCTCCTGCAGCAAAACAACCCCACAACATAATGCTGCCACCCCCGTGTTTCACAGTCGGGATGGTGTTCTCAGGCTTGCAAGCTTCCCCCTTTTATCTCCAAATGTAGCTATGGTCATTATAGCCAAACAGTTCAATTTTAATTTCATCAGACCACAGGACATGTCTCCAAAAACTAAGGTCTTTGTCCCTGTGTGCATTTGCAGACATTAATCTGGCTTTTTCATGTTTCTTTTGAATTAATGGCTTCTGCCTAGAAGAGTAGCCTTTCAGCCCATGTCAATACAGGACTAGTTTCACTGTGGATAATGACACACTCTTACCAGCTTCAGCCAGCATCTTCACCAGGTCTTTTGCTTTTGTTGGGTCGATATGCACATTTATCTCTGGAACACAGAACCCATCTGCTTTCTGAGCTATTTGATGGCTGGACATTCCCACCTTGTTTGTACTTGCGTATAATTGCTAGTACAGGTGAACAAGGCACCTTCAGGCATCTGGAAATTGCACCCAAGGAGGAGCCACACTTTTACAAGTACACAGTTTTCTTCCTGATATGCTGGTTGATTTCTTTCAACTTCCCATGATGTTACACATGGAACCAATGTATTTCAGGTGTACTTTAAATTAAATCAACCGGTGTGTCTCTAATAAACTTAGATGTTATCAATAAAACCTATCAGAAGCTTCCAAAGACATGACATCAAATCTCCCAAATTGTTTCAAGGGATAATAATCTTAAAGATTTTAAACTTTTGACTTTGAAGAAAGTAATACAAATTGCCTTAAACATTCTCTCATTATTCTGGCATTTAGCAAACAGAAAAAATTTTGGTATTCCTAATTGACCTAAAATGGGAAAAGTTTATTCTGATTTCACGTAAGACAGTGTGATAAAAATGCATATGTGTCTCTTTAAATAATGAATGTAAACTTTTGGTTTCAACTGTGCAGTGGTTTTTACCTTCCGCTGTGCTTCCAATTCTTTATCTGGTACTCCTCTAGGAAAAACTACTGTCACCAGCCCATCTGGCTCTGGAAGGAGAAAGTGAAGGGGCTCTGGGACACACAGTGTTGCCCCCCTCATTTGCTGTAGAGTCACCTTCTCCATCTCAAACAACTGGCGAGTCAATGCCTCCAGCAGTCGTCCACATCCACTGCAGAGCCAAATAATAAGACATCCTTCACTGTGAGATAAACCTTTTACGAAAGCAGTTACCAGCTGCTACTAAAATCAATGGCAAACCCAACAATATACCAGTTTTAAAGATTTTGATCAGTAGCATGAAATCAAATGTTTTTGGGATCAGACGTACTCTTTGATGGTGTTGCTGCTGCTGGTGCATACAGCACAGTCCATTGGAAGAGTTGTAAACAGGAAGTGGGATTTCTGGACCGTTCTAGTGAGGATCGGAGCTGGGAGAGGGCCTGGGTTTGTCACTTCCATCATCAGGGAGAGATTTATGACACTCTAAAGAACATATATCAATTATTCTGCAGTTCTGATTCTATTCACATTAGCAATACAGCATTTGACCTGGTCTTGAATTTGGTACAGATACAGTCTCGGGATGTCCAGATCGGGAATTTTTGTCCCCAATACAGATCTAAGTCATTTAAAATTTGGCATTTTCTGACACCGAATCATAGTCTGATACTTTACTAAGATAAATTCCATAGGCTATATCATTAGCTTGAAAGTGAGGTAAACCACATCTGATTAGTATAAATGATGCTCCAGTCATTCCCGTATCCATTTTTCTAGAGAATGATACATTTTGTTTCAACCAGAGTTTCTGTGGGATAGTTTTATATTTCTGAAGATATGTCAGACTCAACACTTGCAGTTACAGTCTGCAAAAAACACATCTTGGTCCTGCTGATGATGTTTTTATCCAGAGCAATAATCTGTAATGCTAAGCTAATGTTAGCATGTTCACAAACAGTTTTAAAATGTCTGGCTGATAATTCAGCTTGTAACATATTATAATACAACTGCGGTTAATCATGTGCAGACAAAGCTTCCAGGAAAAGTGGTTCTGCTCCAGAAATTTGGCACTTTCCTTTGAATGTCTTGAAAATGAAGGACAAGCATTTAAATATTTTAGCTTTACCGCAGGGCAGCTATTGGAGCAGAGCAGGTCGGGCAATCCAAGCAGGATGCTGCAGCAGCCAGTAAAGTCTCTCTTTTAATCTGAACATTAACACTGAGAGTGCGAAACACTTATATTGTGAAAAAAAAAAAACTTTAAATCAACAGCATAATGTGTCTAATACTGGGCTTTAGTACAGTTTTGCAAGCAGTAGATGCAATATTAGGCTGTGATTTTTAACATTGTGAACACAAAACATGAATAAACAGCTTACTGGCTAACTCTAAAGGTGCGCTAACAGAAAATCAAAAACAGTCAACAAACAACATGTACAGGGAGTAGAGTTTGATTAGCGACCAAGTTATGGATTATTTAAATATCTCTTTATCAGAAAACAAATCTGATATCATGGAATTACTCTTGTAGTGTGCTACTATGAAAAAATACAAGACATGCATGATATAGGTTCATGCTCCTTGCACTGCTATTCCAGTAAAGTAAATAATCTGTGTCAATGATGTCTAGATCTCCTAATACCTTAATGGATATAGCAAATTGTCTAATTAACCTTCCAGGTTCCAGTATTATAAGGAGTAAAAAGCTGACTGAAATGGAAAATAACTGCTGCTACCAGACTGCAGCATTAAATGCTCTCTCTACTACAGTATTTAGTCCACAGATTTGAGGTTTTAAAAAGCAGGGCTTCTATTTTCAGCCCATCTCTAAATCAAGAAATTAGAGAACTGAATGAAGAAATGATCTTTAGGTGAACTAGTGATTGATTAAAAAAAATAACATATGCTTACAGTGCTTTGCAAAAGTATTTACACCCCATGAACTTTTCGGATTTTGTCATATTTCAATCACAAACTAATATTTTATTGAGATTTCATGAGATAAACCAACACAAAGTAGCTCAACCTTTTGAAGTGGAAGTAACAGGTTAGATGTGTGTTTGTTTGTTTTTTTTTTTATAAACAAAATGATAAAATTGTGGCATATGTTTATATTCAGCGCCCATTTAGTCTGATATCCCTGATGTAAAAAAAGTTTGAGAAGCATGAATCCTCTTGCTAGGGACTGTATACAATGGAAAAGTTTTAGCTCCTGTTCCAACAAAATTAGTATTTAAGGATTTTGTTTAAATGCAACAGAATTCTTATAACAATTGCCCTCTCTGCACTTCCCTTCGCAGGGTTGCCACAGCACAGCAGCCAACTATGGCGCTATAGTATGAAACCCTAGTCACTCCCACTCCACAGTTGTGTTCACACAGACTTGGCAAAGGTTTTATGCCAGATGCCCTTTCTGACACAACCCCCCGTTTATCCTCAGAGAGGAACGGGATTTGAACCAGCCACGGCCACCTGCTCCACCACTGCCCCCCCCCACAGAATGCTATGAAACCAAATCCTGCAAATGTGACCATATGGAGTACACAGGGTATGATATACTTACGGCTGACAAACCTTTTCTGTTTTTCTTTTTTGTTGATCTCTTTCCACCGGTCTCTTGGTCATCTGTTCTAAAATAAATTTTTTTAAATGCTTGGTTAAAATACAGCCAAACACGTCCACATTAACAGCTTAGTGTGTTTTAAATCGAGTTCAAGAGGCTGAATCAAACCCTGGTGACACTGATAACCCCCCCCCCCCGTCCTTGCCTCCCTGCCCTTTAATTAAACCTGCACTGTAACAATGCGAAAAAAAGACTGAAGGTTTCTTTAAGTTTGTTACAGACATAAAAGCATACTTTGTTCTTTTCTGGGTTGTTGGCAGCAAGGTAAAATGTACTTTAGACATCAGATCTATTTACTCTGAAATACTTAAGTATAAACATTTTAAAATGTAACTGTTACCAACCAAGAGCTCAAATGTAAAAGGTTCTAACAAAGTGGTTGATTTGAGTGTTTGTTTCATTTAAAATAATAAAAGGTTTTTAATACATCACTTACTGTATCAACTGAAATATGTCTTCGCATGGTGTATCTGGAGATATTTCTTCAAAAACACATTTGTTTGGCCAGATGAGAACAGGACTGTCGCAGACTGCCAGAACACAGGATTCAGATTTTACCTGCAAACGAAGCACCTCGAATGTTCTGGAGATTGCTTTTTGCATAAGCACCACTGGAAGAAAGAAAAAGTCAGTCAGTTAATAGCTATAACTGAACATTTATAAAGTTTTAGTGGATATTGCTGCTTTCTGGAATATACTGCAACCTAACCTTTCATTGCCACATCTAAACTTTAATTAGATTTTTATCGTGATAGTTTCACTTTGATAACACAACCTTACATCATGCATGTAGATAATGACTGACTTTACATTCTTCTTTCAAATTAACATGATACTTTAGATCAGAAGATCTACTTGCCAAAAAAAAATGGCCAGAGATCCCTCCCTTATACCCTAACCCTTATTAAATGTTATAGGAGAATAATTGGAGCAGTTATGCCATTGGTGAGTTTTTTTCTAAACTGAAAACATTTACTTAAATGATTTTTCTCAAAATTGTTCATATTAAGATTACATAATTTCAAGGATGTTTATACATATTTATTTGGGGTACCAATACACTTCTCTGCATCTATATGTCGAACAAACTGACTGTAGTTTGTATTTTTAGATAACAGTTTTTTTGGTTTTTTGATGACCTAATTTCTTCTAAAACCATAACTACTGTTTGGTGAGCCATTTATTTAGATGTACTGAGCGGTTTTAATGAATGAGTAAATGACTGCAACCATCCAAGATACGCTGCAGCAGTTTGTTGGAAACAAACTAGACAGTAACATCAAACTGCTTAAAAACGAACTGATGAGAGCCATATATTCAGCTACAGCAGGGTACTATTTGAAAACCTGTCCGTGAACACACCATCGGTGCTGTCCAGCTGACATTTCAGTTTCAGCGGCCCTCTGAGCCGAAGAATGACCGCCGACTCGGGGTCAACAAGTACCTGAGAAAACACAGGAAAACCAGAGGGTTAGTTACAGCGTAAGCTCAACGCATTTACTCAAATATCTGATTTATTCCAACAGACTGAATGCTGACGAGTCACTACCCGCTGCTAACAGTGGAACAAAAAGCAAAGTGAAGATGAACAGAAAGACACAGAGGCGGTCCCTTGAATGAATTTTTCAGAAGACTTACCATGATTTAAGTCACTTTAACAATGCGAAAGAATTTATCAAGCTCCTTAGATCCAAACACAGGAAGCTGACATGTCTACAAGCCAAAACTGCTCAACGTGTCTTTGAATGCATCTTTCTATTGGCCCAATTTGGCTCCTCCTATAGATGTTGCATTCAATGTACCTCGGAATGAAAATGATGTATTTAGGAGCACTAAAATGTGTCGTTTCTTTTATTACAGTTTTTCTCAGTTGCTTTGGTGCATTTCTCAGAACAAAATTGAAATTCTCAAAACTACTTGTTCAATCTTCAAATCATTGTGTCACTTGTGCACATCAAAAAAAGCAGTTTCTCGTTCCTTTGAGCAAGTTGCAAATGCTTTCATATATCCATGCAAGTGATTATGTAGAATTAATTTTTTCGCCTACATTTTCAAATGCTTATGTTATGTTGATCATAATATATTATGTGGGTCTCTGTTGAATCATCTCAACCTACACAACATTTCAGCAAAAGTTTGTGATATAAGTCTTTACATGTAAAATGCTTGAACAAGTTGTCATAATATGTCAGGCATATTTCTGTACGTTTCCACTAGACTTTTTTCTAAATCTGTCCAGAACTGATAAATCGCTCCCAGGTCAATCCTGAGTTTCTCCAATGTAGGTAAATGTGTGAAGCATTAGATCAACTGATGATCAACCAGTTTTCTGAAATAGCTCAAAGGTGCATCTCATGAACTATCAACTTGCAAGTATACAATATATATAGCCAGAGCTATAACAATATAGCCTTTGTTATATATGGCCTTTGTCCTTCCATTGTCCTATCTGACAATGGAAGGACAAAGATTTGGACAGGGTGAAAAGCTAAAGATAAGAAGAGGAAGAGGAGTAAGGCTGTGGCAAAGGAGTTAGAAGGCAAAACAGAAGAAGAGGCAGAAGTGGTTGAGGACATATACCAGTTTCCATCGCTCCAGCATCATCGGGCAATGGTTTGCGATCCACAATAGGATGCTGATGGAGTTCCTCTCATCCTACTCGTTATTCCTTAACCCCACTGATGAGTTTTTTTCTCAGCATGGAGATGGAAAGCATATGAAGACTGAACAGTAATTCCTACAGCACTGCATGTACAGTTTTCCTTAAGGAGATTGTCTTATGTTCGCATTTCTATTTTTTTTTTCTCTTTGTGCTCTCCAGTGCTGTATTTTCCTTTCTGTATCATAATGACATCGTCTGTCAACAAATAACAATAAAAGTATAGATGTGAATCTTGTCCCGTCTCTTGCCCACAATTACAATTTACGATACTTGTCATCAAAACCTTAGCCATAGTTTACAACAGAGCATCCCTTCAGAGTATACTGTAATATTGATAACATGACTAATCAATTTGACTGTCTTATCCATACACAATGAAACAAGGACTGTCATTTTGACAGATGGTGTCAAAAAACTCCAGTCATGATCTATTTTTACCTGTCAGATTTCAGATGATAATATTAAATTGCATTTCATTTTCATTCAGTTTAATTAATATCCAACAAGCTTAACGGAAAATCCACATCGTGCCATTACACATCAAGAAGATGAATAGAAGCAACCTTTTCTCCTTTTTCTCCTGATTGAAACCACTGACTGGCCCCAGTAACTATATCAATGTAATGAAATGGTTGTACTTAAATTATAAACATGGACCCGCTTGTGTGTAATCAAAATGTCTCAGGTTTTAATGTTGATCTACAGGCTGAATCTAAGCTCTGTTGCCACACTATAAACTGGAATCACAAACGCCACTTCAGCCAAAGTTTTGAAATCAGGGAACATTTCTCCATTTGAAGCGATCAGAATTACTTTCTGAACAAGGGACAGTGGGAGGAAATCCTGCAGAATGCTCTCCTTCACCAGACGCGCTCTAAAGCTTCGGGTCAAAAGTTGTCTTGCTCAGATGCAGTTGGAGCGTCAGTCAAGGCAGACAAAGTCAGACAGCAATGGAGGGGGAAATAATTTTGGAGGTTGAGAACTACAGTATTTTATTATTTCATTTATCATTCTATTTTTCATGTAATCTATCATTTCCTCATCATTTTCTATCATATTTGCTTCTCGGAGAACTTCTGGAGCGCAGCTGTACATAAGGTGATCAGGAACAGCTCTGCTTCGCTCAGCACAGCGCGGCGCAGCGGGGCGGAGTTGCAGTTCTCCAACTCGCTGTCAGCTCCTGGAGAGCAAGATGTATTTAGTTCATTGTCCAGATCAGAGATGATACTCTGATGGAAGTGTTCTTTTTATTGATTGAATTAGTTACTTCCGTATTGTTCTCTGTGAGTAAAGTTGAAACTGTGTCTGTGCACCAAGTGGTCAGGTGCCCGTGATCTGTCAGAATTATGGATGACTGTCAGATTTTTCCGTCACTGTTTAAAAAAACCCCAAAAACGTCAAAAGACAGAAAATACAGGGGGGGGGGGGGTTGTTTGTTTTTTTTAACAGGTGATGGAAAAATTGGACAGTCTTTGACTCTTTTCTTTTTTAAATTGGAGATTGAAAAATCTGACGGCCATCTGTCATCTTTCCATCAGAGTATCATCTCTGATCTGGACACTATCTGAGAGCTGACGGCGGCGGGTTGAAGAGTTGAGGACAAGAGACTTTGGTGCACATCGAGCGTAGCGGAAGCACTGCTGAAAGATTAGTGTCCCGCTGAAGGAAGTGTTTACGGGATCAGGTAAAATTCAGAGTTTGATCACTTCAGGTGGTGAAATGTTACGTGATTTCAAAACTTCGTTACTGCAGAGAAAAAGTTAAATGTATTCAGCTTGTTGATGACGTGATGTGGATTATCTGTTCAGCTTGTTGAATAATAATTGAACAGAAATCACACAAATCTGTTGAAACAAAAGTATATATAGACTTCCCTTCAGTTATATTTATTTGGCTCACCCGTTTTTTCTTAGGCCCGGCCAAAAATAAATTTCTGGCTACCCCACTGTACTAACTTAGATATATCTGCGGTATTTCTGACTTGTCAAAATTCCTTTTAAGATATCTCCAAATTAACTTGTGATTTTTGTAATCTAGAATGCTTTTCTATTTCAGATATCTTGAATTTACATTCTGACTAGTCAGAACATTACTGATATCTTGAATAATCATTATGTCTATTCAAAATGTCCCAGATTTAAATTTTGAAATTTTGACATTTCAGTGAAAAAAAGGGAAAGAAAAATACACTTTGAAAATGCTCCATTAATAGTAGCAGTAGCTCTTTTAGTTCTTTTAAGCACTTTTTAAGCGCATTGTTGTTGGCAGAGAGTAAATTGGAAATTCTTTGCAGATTTCTGGAGCAGAGTTCAAGTATGTGAAATTTGTGGTCTCTGCATATCCCATACCACCGAGGTCTTTCTACATTGTGGCATTTTCTGCCAGTTTTGTCCAAAACAGCCTGCACTATTGCTGCCACTTAAAATTATGCAAGCAACTGCTTGGAGAGCTCAGTGGTACCATGGGCACTTACGCACAATTTCTTAATTCAGATATCTAAAAATGTAATTTTGACTAGTCATATTTAAGTTCAAGATATCTTGAATTGTGATAACAGGTGTGTGACCCTTAAAATGGCAAATCTGGTGACACCATTTGAGATATCTTAAAAGGCATCTTGATCTGTCAAAATGTAATTGAAGATGCCTTGAATTATCCTTCTTACTAATCAGAATTTATATGTAGATATATTAAGTTACCATTCAGGATATGTATATGATATAGTTGTTTCTGGTCGAAACTCATATTTAGATATCTAGAATGTAATTACAGAAACCGATTTTATGATAAAATGGCCTACCATATCCCTGATGTGTCAGGGCCAGGGATAAAGTTGTGGAAAAGTTTAAAGCAAGCTTAGGTTAGGTTATAAAATAATATCCCAACTGTTAAATATATCACGAAGCATGATTCAAAACATCATTTGGAAATTTAAAGAGCATAACAAAACTACCAACATACTAAGACATGATTGGTCACCTAAACTGACAGTTTCTGCAAACTTTGCGTGCTGAGCTTAGATTTGTGAGGTTTACTGTCTCTGTTCAAATCAGTCTTGATGAGTGTTTGCAGGGACTAAACATACCAGCAGCATGTACTAAAACAAACTCACATTCATCATATATACATAAGCAAAGCTGAATCTTCTTCTGTTTGTACGACAAAAACAGACTAATGGGAGGATGAAACAAAGCTAATATATACAAGTATTTCTGGTGCAAGTATGACACCATGGAGAGAATGATTTCTTTGCTTTGGGGATGTCTAACACAAAATTATACATTTTTACAAGATAGGTTTGAAGATTTTAAGATTCATTCAAACACAACAAGGACGTACTGAAAGAAAATGAAGTAAGCAATTAGATTAAAGGTTTTCCCCCCCAAATATAATGATGTAAATATCATTCCAATTTGTTGTAATACACACACAATAAATTCATTGCTGATTGGAAAATCTGAAGGTATCCAAGTATACTTTTCTTTTTTTTTTTAGCAGAAATCAAAAATTAAAAATCTAATTGGATGTTTTTGTAGTAGTCCCCATATATATATATATATATATATATATATATATATATATATATATATATATAGATATATATATATATAGATATATATATATATATATATATATATATATATATATATATATATATAGATATATATTGCATATATACAGTGGCGTAGCCAGAAACTGCTTTTCGGCAGGGCCTAAGAAAAATTGGGTGAGCCAAATAAATTGAAGCGCAGTCTATATTTACTTTTGTTTCAACAGATTTGCGTACATAAACTTGAGTTGGACTATTTCTATCACCTCTGAAATGATAATATGTTTTTTTATCAACCCAAAAATCACATATCAGGATTCCTATGTGTGAAAATTCTTTACTTTTCTGGAATTCATTTTCTTTCCTTTTGTTTTTTACTACATTTTCTTTACAGAAACGTGAAAATTTATGGCAAATCTATAGCACATATCTCTACAGAGGTCAAAACAAATGAATGAATGAATGAATGAATGAATGAATGGGATAGCCTGCCCAAAGTGGCCAAAGAGGGGCAGCAGACAGATGTTGTCCAGTGTAGCAGGTGGTACAAAGCTTGTGAAAAAAAGAGAAATATTTACAAAAATCCAATAATTATTAACTCAACAGTTAAATTGGCACAAAGGAACATAACTGAAGTTAGAGCAACTGACATTAACATCAAGCGCACTCAGCTACACTTACCTGGTTCTCTTCTTCTGAACAACTGAATTCTTCTGTTGAAATAATCTCAAGGTATTTCAACAAAATGCTCTCTAATGAAATATTCAATAGAACAGCTAAGACTATAGCAATATAATAATACATTCACTGATGCTACTTTATACCAGCAACAAACAAACTTTTAGAATGTAGCCAAGCCATTGCATTTTACAAAATGTACAAAAACTAAGGCAGACAAAACCCTAAAATTAATTTTTATCAAATTACAGCAATTTTTCTCCCCATCTTCACATGGTCCCTTCCTGTGACATCAGCATTACATAGGAAACTATAAATATAGGAAGGGAGACAACACTTGCTCCTGTTTAAAGGTAACCAGATTAAAAGTTACTTAAAAGAATAAAGTTTTTTTTGTTTTGTTTTGTTTTGGTTTTTGTTTGTTTTTGAGCCTGATATCTTGATTCACACTCCTTACTGGTTGGTGGTGGTAATGCAACATGTTGTTTGCCAGCTGTCACTAAAATCTAGTAGAAAAAGAAGAAGAGGAGGAGGAAGAAGAAGAACAAGAACAAGAACAAGAACAAGACTTGCTCCTGAAACACAGGTAAGTAAGATAAGTTCATAAACAAAGTAAAATACACAAATTGACTGTTCTTAACAATAAATAAAATGCTAACTTAAAACTTGTCAGAGATGTCCTATTAAATGAAATGCAAAATGTAAAGAAAGCTGGGATAATAAATAAGGAATGGCTTAATCAAGCAAACAAGAATGTAATTTGAAAATATTAGACCAAGCTCTCTGGGACAAATGGTGTTCTTACCCACTTTGTCACAAAAACAAATATTTTTCCATCCTCCATTTTCTTTTTTCATACTTATTCAGACCTTGAAACAATTAAAAAGAAACCCTGGTCTTTTCCAGAATGTATAAAATTCTGACTCCTGCCGCAAGAAGACTTTCCTGCACTGAAATTTGCTTCTCTGTCCCATCTTTTCACAGCAGAACAGAAGGTCTGTATTGTAGATAATCATGATAAATATCTATGATCACATTTGTGCAGCTGTTGCTGTCTCCTTTGGGTCCTGGTGGAAAGCAGCTGCTCCCTCTGCTCTTGCAGATGGGTCTCTGAGACTTCAGAGCAGACTTCAAGATACACCTCCAAGCACTACTCTCCTGCTTCCCAGCAGGCCTTCAGGAGGAAAATGCAAATAAGAGCTTGATTTGCATCAATTTGCCTGATGGAGTGCACTGCAGGAAATCTGGAGTGTGTCCTTCAAGCAGAGGAAGAGAAATGTGAATCTGTAGGAACATTTAGACATTACAAATATTGTGCTTCGATCTTGTTAATTTGCTGAAAATGGGTGATTTTGCTAAGTGAGCATGCTTCTTGAAAAAAGGGGATAAGAAAGTGCTGAGTGAATAAATTGGGCTCAGTCACTGGCTGTTGGTATGTGAATTTATTTGGAGATTTCTTTAAATACCAGAAGGTTCTGTTCTGGTTTCATTTAATCACACCAGAAGAGTTTGTTTTTGGACTTCTTAAAACTATTAATTGTGTCTTTTTGCAAACTCCTACAGGCCTTGGTGTGATTGAGGTCGACCTCCACCAGAGAGTCCCTGGTCAGTGGATTAGTGCACTATTGCTTGTCCTTCGGTTAGTCTCTACTGCAGCAAGTCTGAAATTCTGGTATTCTGGTAATCAACAATGATTTGGTTTTCTGTACGGATCAGGTTCTCATTCCCAGCTGATCGTAGTTAAATTCAAAGTTTGCTTGCCATTCTGTTGTGTTCTGTTAAGTTTGCTTGCTGTTATGTTTTCAGATTGTTGTGAACCTTTAGTGCAGAAGAAAAATTTGGAATATTCATCTTATACCCTAAAGCAATAACACTGAACTTCTTACAGATTTCTTTTGTTACATTTAAATGTTTTAGATCATGAGACAAATTTCTATTATCAGACAGAGATTACCTCACTTAATAAAAAAATACATTTTTTTAAAATTATGTTTGATTCCAAATCAACCTTCCGCTGTGTGATAATATAATTTTCCCTAAAGTAATATTATATTATCATATGATGTTCCCTTAGGACAGCAATTTTTTTTAACTCATGATAGACTTCACTCTTAAACTGCTGTAAAAATCTCTACATTTTACTGTGATAAACAATTTACTCAGAGTTGACATTCTAAAATCTCCTGAGTTACCCAGATTGGTTTGTCTAAGTCCCAGTCCAGGGTCACACATGGGTCCATCCAGCCCTGAGTTAAATTAACAGAATGTGGTGGGGTTGTCAGTCTGATCTAAAATACTGGCTAAGGTTTTTCATCTAAGAAATGGGGCAAAGTGAAAAATATCTAAAATTAAGTCTATCAAAAACTGGGAATATCTTTATCTTCAGTACTGTAAAAACTCCTTCCAAGCCAAACAAGGCCTGTGTGGAATTCTGCAGCCTCATCATGGTCACTGAAGTCTATTTTTGATCACCAAAATTATCTAATCATTATGAAAACATTTCCTGAACAGTGTCCTGTTGCACAAATATTTCTTTCTCCTTAAGATAATATTAAACTCACACAGACCGGTCTAATCAGTGACATGATAACATGCGGTTATGACTGTTATTATTCTGCTCAAGGACAGATCGTGTATCTGTATATGTGAGTGAAACAGCACAGTATGTAAGTTTCCTACAGAATAACATGCTTGTAATTAAATGGTAAATGGCCTGTACTTGTATAGAGCTTTATGAAGTCCAGAGGATCCCAATGCACTTCACGCTACATTCAGTCTTTCACCCATTCACACACACATTCTCACGCTACATATAATAAAAAACAAGCCTTTATAGCCAGATAGCACTACAACTTGTAGAAGCCATTTAAGAGTAGCATTCATGAAAACAGAAGAAAATATTCTCAAATCAAAACAAAATTAGAAAAAAGGAGTATTTATTTTAGCATATGCCTTGTGTTATCTTTGTTTAATTTTTTTCAATCATGCTTTTGGTCTTTACTATCAGAAATTATTTACTGTGAACAAAAGATGGACGCAGATTCTGATCCAGGTGTGTTGAACCAGGGAGAGAACTAAAACATGCAGGATACCAGCTCTTAAGGAATGACTTTGGGCACCCTTAGCTTAATGGATTTAAGCATAGCAGGTGATGTGTATCTGTATAATGAGGGAGGGTGTGGCCTAAGAAGGTCAAAATCCTTTATCAGGGTATATAGGGTATATATAGTTATTAGGCAGCTTGTTTTCTTCAGGCAAAATGGCCAAAAAAACGAAATTTAGCCAACTCTGAATAATCTAAAATTCCCAAAATTCTCTCAGAGGGATGTAGCAATCTTGAAACTGCGAAGATATTGGGCTGTGATTACAGAACCATCAAACATTTTGTTGCAAATAGTCAACAAGGTCACAAGGAATGTATTGAGAAAAAAAAGGTGCAAGTTAACTGCCAAGGATTTGAGAAGAATCTAACATGACTCTATTAGGAACCCATAATCTTCCAGTTCTGTCATATTCCATAACTGCAACCTACCTGGAAGACCTAGAAGTACAAGATATTCAAAGCTTAGAGACATGGTCAAGGTAAGGAAGACTGAAACCCGACCACCACTAAACAAGACACATAAGTGCAAGCGTCTTGACTGGATCAAGAAATATCTGAAGTGTTATGATTCATGTTCGGTCCTGCCCATGCTGTAATTAGTTTTCATTCTACTCACCTGTGTCACCTGATTGCTGATCTGTGCCACCTGGGCCCTGCTCTACTTAACTCCTCTCAGCCCCTGCCTCCCTGCCAGATTATCGACAGCCACGAGCCAGTAGAAATCCAGCGTTTCATGCCTTGCCTTCTTGTGTTTCTTCGACCCATTTCCGTCCACGGATCTTCCCCTCCTGCCAAGCCCGTTACGGATTCCTTTGGTTCTGGATTTCTGGACCCTGACTCAAGCTCCGCTTCACGACCACCGAGTATTGCCTGACCCTCTAGTTAAGTTTGCTCTCTCTGCCTCTCCGTGTATAACCTCTGCCTGATTATCGTCTAGCCCCTGGTACTGCGTTGGATTCCCTTGTGGAGACCTTCATCGATTCTTCCTGAGCTGCTACCAGTTCCTGATTCTAAATAAACTTGTTTTTCCTTTACGTACTTCTGTGTGTGGTTGAATTTCCGGGTCCTCCCAGTGAGTCCTTACATGAAGATAGATTTTTCAAAAGTTTTATGAAATGATGAAATGAGAGTGAGTCTTGATGGACCAGATGGATGGGCCTGTGGGTGCATCAGTAATGGGAACAGCTCCACTTCAACTCACATGCCAGCAAGGTGGAGGTGGGGGACTAGTATGGGCTGGCACTATTAAAGCTGAGCTGACTGGACCTTTTTGGGTTGACGATGGGCTCAAAATCAACTCCCAAACCTTCTGCCAGTTTTTAGAAGACACTTTTTTCGAGCAGTGGTGCAGGAAGAAGTCTGCATCTTTTCAAAAGATAATCATTTTATGCAAGACATTGCTCCATCAGATGCATCAAAGTACTCTTCTGTGTGACTAGCCAGTGAAGGTGTTAAAGATGAAAAATTTATGACATGGGCCCACTTCCTCGTCTGATCTGAATCTAATTGAGAACTTGTGGGCAGTTCTTAAATGGGAGATTTACAGTATGGAGAACAGTCCACCCCTGAAGACTGTCTGGGGGGCTATGTTTGCTTCTGCACAAAAAGTCAATCGTCGTAGTTGATAATAAAAATAATCCTCAATAATAAGACCTGTCTAATAAATATGCATATAGTGTAATTTCAGTTTGTTTGTTTTTTTAGATGAGGACTAATGTTGACGCTTGTATTTAGTGTTTGGTTCATTTCAAGTAAGGAAGGGAATTCTTACTTTACTCTATTAGATGTTCTGGTAGAAACACCCCACCACATTCTTTAACTTTTTTCACATTTTGGCATTTTACAACCACAAACTTCAGTGTATTTTATTGAGATTTTATCAAATAAACATAAGAACACTTTGAAGTGGATGAAAAAGAATATGTGGTTTCCCTTTTATTTTAAACAAATGTCTGCAAAGTGCCGTATGCATATATATTTAGGCGCAATGAGTCAATATTTTGTAAGACCACCTTCCACCGCAATGACAACTGTAAGTCTTTGGGGTAGGGCTTGACTAGCTCTACATTCAGAAAGACAAAAGGTTTTTGTTCACAAAGTAGCTCAAGCTCTGTCAGATTGGATGAAGCATCAAGTTTTACTATTGATTTCTCGATTAGATTTAGGTTTACACTTGGACCAGGCCATTTCAACAATGTTTAGGGTGACTGTCTTGCTGGAAAGTAAACCTCTGTCCCAGTCTCAAGTCTTTGTTTGTTTGTTTTATGTACTCAGACATTTTTTATGTAGACTATAAAGTCACATTTTGCCTCATCAAATAACCTTCAAATTTTGCTTAAAAGAAGAAGCTGGTCTGGTCGTCTGTCCCCTACATGGGCTGTGGGAATCTGCAAATGGGGTTTCTTGTGGGTTTCTTACAACAATGGCTGTCTTATTGCCACTTTTCCATTTGGTCAGATTAGAGTGTAATAGACAGTCATATTCAATAAAATCAAATATGTGTTTTGTTGAGGTTCATTTGTCAAAATAAAACTACCTTTTAAAAATAACCTTCAAGCAGGTAATAAACATACTTTTTACAAAGCCCACATTTCTGTATCAAAAATGTTTTTTTATTGGTGTATTCTAATTTTAAATGTCATGTTTTCATGAGCTGTAAGAGAAAATCATCATAATTACCAAGAAAAAGGCTTGAAAACATCAATCTGTATTTATAATGTGTCTCACTTAGTGAGCTAAGTTACTAAAATAAACAATGTTTTCACTAATATTCCGATTTATTGAATAAGTCTATACATTTTTGTCTTGTCAGCAGATTCTCCCACCTGAGCTGAGGATCTCTGCTACTCCTCCAGCACTACCTTGAATCTCTTGGCTGCTTCTCTGCTTTCAGTTTCAGGTCATTGGTCATGACATTGAATGTTTGCTTTTGAGCTATACTATATGCATTTTCAGATGATGGACTATACAGAGCTGCATGAGATGTTCAAAGAATGGGATATTGTTTTATGACAATCCTGCTTTAAATCTCTCTACAACTTTAAATAAAATTGTAAATGGCTTGTACTTGTATAGAGCTTTATCTAGTCCAGAAGACTTCAAAGAGCTTCATACTACATTCAGTCATTCACCCAAAATTCACACGTTGATGGTGGTAAGCTACATTGTAGACAGAAGTGAGGGTGCATGCTGTCGGCGACCGTTTGACCAGCAGGCAAGGCGGGTGAAGACGACTGAAACGGACAGAGTGGGGGTTCAAACTGGCAACCCGCCGTAGCACTTTATCCATGAACTGTCCTCCTGTTCCTTGATCTTTGTGATGCTATTTGTTCACTAATATTCTCTAACAACCTCTGAACACTTGACTAAACACCTGTAGTTTCAGTAATATTAAATTAATCTTATGGGTGGACAGTTTGTTTTTACTGATAAGGCAACTTTAAAGGCCTTTGCTTCACTGGATTATATTTAAGGGTATCAGGTTAAGGAGGCAGAATAAATATGTATAGAATTTATTTGTAAAGATTTTTAAAACATTTTAACATTTTATCCCTTTTCTTCTATTTCACAATTGTGAACCATGTGGTGTTGGTCTGTCACAAAAAGTTATCATAAAAAAACACTGAATGTTTTTGCACTGTGACAAAATGGGAAATAATACTGAATTGACCCACAATCTGAATCTGCAGTCAAACCTGTTAATAATAATAATAATAATAATATTAATAATAACAATTTATATATTAATACTATTACTACTGTAATAATAAAATCCTGACTCCAGTGAGTTGAACGCACTGCTAAATTAGTGTTAATAATTAGCAGTTTGATAGCCTCCAATTGTTAATCTAGGGTGAGAACAAAAAAATATTGCATGCGACCAGTCGGTTGGAAATAATTTCTCTTGGCTGATAGGTTCCCCAGATAGCCTACACCAGCCCCTTTTGCGCATGGATTGGCCTGCCGCTCTTTTTCATCTACTTGCTCATTGGCTTTTGGCAACGCTGGTTCCCTGCCATCAGCTGCCCATGCAGCTTCCCAATGAATATTGTATGCGCTCTCGGGCTGTGCTTTTGGTGCTGATGATTTGAATTTGCACCTTGACGGAGTACGAAGGTATCCAGATAAGCAAAACGAGATGATGGGGATGCTCACAGAGAGCGCGGCAGCTCGATCACATCTGTCCCCCTCTGAAATGAGATAATACTCCAGTGCAGCTAGAAGATTGTTCGCTTAGCAAAGAGGAAGATGTTTTGCGCCAAACTGAAAGAACTGAAGATATCAGGAGAGTGCCCATTCTCCGGCAGCGCCAAAAACGATGAGCTCGGAGACTTTGAGGAGCGCTCACTTGACGCTGCGGATTTATCGCCTATTTCTAAGGACGTACATGGAAAAATAAGCCAGGCTGTACCTCGACAGAAGATAAGCAGAGCCAAAGTTAACCTGCACACACTTGGAGACAGCATCCGAAAATTGGCATGTCCTGAGGTAACTTAATGAAAACATACATGATTTTGCGTCTCACGTAAATAAACAGGAAAAAATGAATCAATCTGTTTTGGGTTTGTCGCATTTCTGCAGAAAACACACAAACCCCCCATGCCTATTTATAGAAATAATGTAATCCTGATATTATTATACCAGTTGATTTCAAGTCTTACCATTTGATGACCTTTAACTTACTGGACACTTTGTGATACAGTTTCAAAGGCTGCACACTGCGCTCCAAAGAATGATGACACTAGCAGATCACAGCAGGGATTCTGGGAGGTAACTTGCCTTTTTTTCATGTGTGTTTTTGAAAAACAAAGTAGACTGTGTCCACTATGTGTATTCCTGCTTCTGAGAAATAATTTCACTGCCTAATCCACCTCTACACAGTATGAGAATCTAAATATATAAGAAGCTGCAGCTCAATTGGATCTTCTGTTTTCCAATACCTCAGAAATTCCTCCTGTCACTCTCACTACCAGACTGGCACTAATGAGCATAATAACAATAAAGGTGTGTGTGTGTGGTTGGGGGTGGGGTGCCAGACTAGGGCTGCTATGGATACTGAGAGTAAAAAAGAAATCGCTTTTTTCACCTAGAGAAAATGAAACAAACAGAACACACACACACACACACACACACACACACACACACACACACACACTGCTATTTTATTAAGATCAGATTTGGACATTGAGCTGAAAGAATTATTTGTCTGTTTTAGTAGTGTTTAAGTACATTTACCACAGCTACTTAGATGCCATGGTATATTAACTATTTGGAGGTGTTGGCTTGGGAAAAACATGACTAATATGTAGTTTAGAGGAAAATTGTTTCAGAAATTTCCAAGAAGGTGTTTATGGTATGAGCGGTAAGCACAGGCTGGTATGATAACCTTGAATAACATGATGGCAACAAGGTTTCACTGTATTCACAGTATTTACACATGTATGCTATGATTTAGTTGCTCATACTTAAAACAGAAAAGCAACAATTATGCTAATAACTCATTGATTACTGCAGTTATAAAATGACATGTATTTATTTATTTTTTTAATAACTATGTTTTAGCAAAATCTAGACCAAACATCAAAGAAACAAGTAAGTGTTTTTCAAAATATTTTATTGTTTTACTGTTTTAAGTAAAACTAAGGGTATTACTAGCTTGTGTTATCTGGGTAATTATAGTGTGTTCTCTTTGTTCTCATAAGTTCGATTTTCACATTTCCCAGTTGGAAAACCAACCCAACAATAACACCTAAAGTGGGAATTCTGATTGAGAAAGTTGAAGCTTATCAAGCACCTCCTAGAGCTGTATTCAATATGGCCTCAAGTCGTTTAGAATGTAGCTAAAGTTGCTACTACAAAATTATTCTTTAGTGCTTCTAACACTTTTTACCTCAGTAATCTGTGGGAGACATACAGTAATATTGTACAATATCTATTTGTGAATATGTTTCCTTTGAATAAAATAAATTAATAATGACTTGTATTCCTAATAGTATTTCATTTTAAAACAGATTTCAAATCCCACTTCGACTAGCAACCTGAATGCTGAGCTTGGATTTTCTAGACTATTCAAAAGTAGCAAATTTCAGGTTTTCTGCCAAGATAGTGAGTCACTGCTTTGAAGTCATGCTAACTTGTTAACTGTAATTTTGCTTTCCTTCAGTTTCTACATGATGACTGTTTGGGTTCCACAAACAGCTGAACTTATGCTCCAGATGACACTTTGTTTTGCACTTTAAATAACTGTTAACTGTAGGAAGAGGTTGTGAGACATTTTTAAACCTTTATGTACCTTGATGTTGGAAACCACCCCGTGCTTACTTAACAGTAAAAACATATTTCCCTGAGCATAGCTACAAGTGACTAAACATGTTATATGTGGGGTTTTCAGTCCAACAGCTTGCTGTGCTCATTACCAGAACTGCAGTGATGAACTGGAGCATTTACTTGAGCTGATGAACAGTTATTCAACCAAAACAGGTAATGACAATGCTGGCAAAGGATTGCACACGCAACATGGGGTTGACTTATTGGAGGACGTGGTTACTTGCGTCATAAATTCATCTGTTTCTCCTCATGTGTTTGACAGCAATCCCAATGGAAGCTTTGGAAATTGCTCTTGGTGAGGAGATCTTCGATATGTGCTATGAGGAGGACAAGCACATTTTGAGAGTGGTGGGGGGTGCTCTGCACGACTTCCTCAACAGCTTCAACGTCTTGTTGAAACAGAGCAGCGTGCTGCCCAACCCGGACAGAGACGATTGTGTAAACGAACCATCGGTGCTGTGCTTAGACAAGGATCCGGACCTGCTTACTGTCTATTTCTTTAACCCCCGCCCATCCACTGAGCTTTTTTTTCCTGGTGTCATCAAAGCTGCTGCACGCCTGCTGTATAACACTACTGTGGATGTTTTGAAGGATCCCCTCAATGCTAAAGACAGTATCCTGCAGTCCAGCCCTCAGCCTAGTCTCCTGTACACAGTTGTAGTTAAGGATGCTAAAACTCTCAGCCCCAGTCCACTCCGGGCAACCTCAGCAGGGACCCTCCCTACCTCCTTGTTCTCCACTATATTCCCTTTCCACTTAATACTTGACCAAGACCTGGTTCTGGTCCAAATAGGACATGGGCTCAGGAAGAGACTCTTTAGGAAGGATGGACTGAGACGGGCTTCGACCTTCCAAGAACACTTCTCCATTGTCTCCCCACAGATCAAATGCACCTTTCAGGGTATTCTGACCATGTTAAATGCACAATTTATCATTCGGATCAAACATGGAGTCTCTGCTGCAGACAACACAGGGAAGGTATGTAGACATGGATAAAATAATAGAGATTCATTAAGAAATCAGCTGTTAAGTGGAATCAGCTTGATCTGCCCTGGCCAGTTTAAAGAACATACTTTCTTTTTGGATTAGCGAAAGCACAAGATGGTAACAACAACACTCCTTAATGTGGAAGGTATTACTGAGAGCTCTCAAAATTAGCAATTTTCAGTGTCAGTTAGATGTTTAAAATGAATTCAGAGAAAGCAAATCTAAGAAGCTGTTTAAAAGTATATTATATATTTTAATACCATGTTGAGGCTCATTCAGGCAAGAAAGAGCCGTATTTTCAGCAGATAACAGTATGACTATATAGAGTGCAACAAAATTGCTTTCCTTTGGCAGCCTGTCAGAAATTTTTGTTAAGGTTAAGGTGATGCTTTACATTTTCTGCATGACACACACAGAGAGACTGCTCTTTTGCTAATTCTAGCTTTGCTAACTGTGCTAATTGCTAGTATGAGATGCTAAAGACAGTTTAAAAGTGTAATCACACACAGCGGTATGATGCTGCTCCCAATAATAAATAATTAACAACCACTACTGGCAGTAAAGGCTAAAAAAAAACATTTTGAATGCTGTTCTTATATCCACTGAAATTCCATTTTTTAAAGAGAATCTAAAATTTGCTAAAATTAGTGTCACCAGGTCAAGAACTCTTCTTTACAAGAAATGGAGATTGGAAATTGGCCACAGGGTTCTGACTGATGCATCTCTACTTAAAAAAGAGACATTCTTGACTTATGAGGCTGAAAATCTTATGATTATGTTGATATTAAATGGAGTGAGATATAGTGGTTAAAAAATTGAGCTGTTTACAAGTAGTCAGGCCTATTAGTGTTGTACTTGAGCTCACTTGTCCCGAGGTAGAGATCAACATTATACCCCCAGTGGAGATCAGAAGCAAATGTCAAAGCATTTTACCCATCAAATTCAGAGCCATGCTGGTGCTATTTCAGCAAGAGTGCACAGCAATCGGTCACCCTGACAAGAAAAAAGCATCAATGAGTAAACGTGATGGTGGTGTAAAACAGGTGGAAATCTGAGTGGGTGAGTGAGCAGACACAGCAGTGTCTTTCATCTGGAGTCAATACTGTGTTACCGACAGCTCCCCTGTGTAAAAATATGACTGCGATGTCAGTGGAAGTGACACAATTAACCTGAATTATGTTGTAATTTGAAAACACTCCTGCTGCTCCGCTTCACCACCCACGCAAGAGACTATCACAAATAACAAATGGTTAGATTGAAATAATTGTTTTGCAACTTGGCAACAAATTTAGAAAATAAAAACACAATCATTTTCAAAGTACAGGTTTTACAGTTTGTATTGGGGCTAAAATTATCCCACTCTGTAAAATTCTAAAAATTCAAGCTTTGAACGCCTTTATTTAGTGGGGGGAAATTATAACAGAAATTACCATTTTCTTTAAACAAAATGTACAAAATTCAAAAAAGCATTATTGTCCTAAATTTGTACATTAAAACTTGATCAGAGTATCAACTTTCAAATAGTAATAAGTGAATTCTTGTTCTCCAGGAAAATACAATGCAACATAAAGTCCATTTTCTCTGAGCCACTCTTCAAAATTAGGACAAGAGAACATGCCAGATGTGTGTTGGTCTTTATAAACCAGAAAATAGCTGCAAGAATATATCTGCTCATGTAAACTTACTGAAATCCACAGTCACAGCAAAAATTAAAAAGCTTAAATCAGCTGGAACTGTGACAAACAAGGCTGACAGAGGAAGATGGGAGGTAACAGAATCTCAAAGGCCCACTCTCAGAGAATTGCAGCAAATGTACCAATGTATAATTCTGCAACTGCACGAAAACATGGATATATTTAAAGCCTTGTGATGCATCTTTACCAGAGGTGCCAAAAAAATGGAACCATGCTGGAAATCCCATGAGCATCAAAGTATCACAAACATAAATATATATATTTTTATTAGCTGAACAAACCATCGTACAATTCTACCACATACCTTGCACCTTATAGATCTTGTTGTCATTTAAAGTATTGGCTCGCTGACATAAACATAAAATCTTTCTTTTTTATTAATATTTTGTATTTGCTCAGAAACTTTTGAAAAAAAATCAAACTTAAACTGGAAAAATCCAGATTCTCTCCTGTATGAAAATCAATGAAAACAGAAAAATCACCCAAGTAAGAGTTGCAAATTTGCAAGTCATCACTGGGTCAAACAAGAAACCATCACTATATTCTGCATAAAAAAACTGAAGATAGTGAAGGATGAAAAGCAGAGGTATAATTCAGCCAGCAGACAGACACTATTAATGTCCACTCTTGATGTCTGGACCAAATATAACATCAATTCATCCACAGGCTGCTGAGCCAAAAAAATCAGTCTGGACTGCAGTGGTTCGTTAGTGAATTAATGACATCTCCCTTGGCAATGCTGTGATGCAGTTACTAAAACGTCTTCTGATAAGGTTATTTGAATTGGAATATAAACAGAGGATTTAGCCTTCTAAAGTTGTGGCTGACCTACATACAGCTGTGGTTTTACTAATACAAAGTTTGACAAGTTTGTGTACATTTTCTCTCGTGTTTACATTTAAACACAGTTGTAAAATAGACTAAGTGTATTTACATAGTATGTTGGATATTTTAAAATACATTGAGGCCAAAATTGGAAATTAGCTGTATTTCTTGCTGTGGAGGAAATAAGATTAGGGTCATGGCAAACAGGCCTTTCAACCTGATAGACTTGGAGAAGATAAATCTTTAAAATACCAGTGGGCAACACAAAAAGCTGGTCAGCAATTATAAGCAGGGTTTCATTGCTGCATTTCCCAAGTTTTTTCAACATCGATACTCCTTTTACATGTTTTATCATCTTTTGAGAGATGTCTAATTTCCTGTCAGAAGAAAACTTCTTAGCTGAATGAGAATCATTTGGAATCTACTAGTACATCTCAAAAAATGTGTATACAAGTGCAATAAACTTGAATAGCATGCAGTAAATCTCAGAAAGTGAGACTCATATATAAAATCATCACATATAGAGTGATACATTCCAAGCCATTGTTTCTTGTAATTTTGATAACTATGGATAAATGTATATATTATGATTATATGTATATTATTGGAAACTCATGGTGCCACACCTTAATCAACTAATTCATTCGAAACACCTGCAAATGTTTCCTGAGCCTTTAAATGGTCTCTCAATCTGGGTCAGTAGGACACAATCATGGGGAAGACTGCTGACTTGACAGATATCCAGAGACCGTCATCGACATCCTTCACAAGGACAGTAAGCCAAAAAAGGTCATTGCTGAAGAAGCTGGTTGTTCACAGAGTTCTGTATCCAAGCATGTTAACCGAAAATTGAGGGTAAGGAAGAAGTGTGGTAGGAAAAGGTGCACCAGCACCAGGGAGAACTGCAGCCTTGAGAGGATTATCAAGCGAAACCCATTCCAGACAAATACTAGACATGGTCTATAAATGTTGCATTCCCTGTGTCAAGCCACTCCTGAACCAGAAATGTCAGAGGGGTCTTACCTGGGCTAAGGAGAAAATGAATTGAACTGTTGTGCAATGGTCCAGAGTCCTGTCTTCAGATGAAAGTAAATTCTGCATTTCATTTGGAAATCAAGTTCTCAGGGTCTGGAGGAAAAGTGGAGAGGTACAGAATCCACATTGTTTGAAGTTTCTACAGTCAGTGATGGTTTGGAGTGCCATGTCATCTGCTGATGTTGGTCCATTGTGTGTTTTATGAAGTCCACAGTCAATGCAGCCATCTAGCAGGAAACTCTAGAGCACTTAATGCTTACCTCTGCAGACAACCTGTGTGGAGATGCTGATTTTATTTTCCAGCAGGACTTGGCACCTGCCCACACTGCCAAAGGTACCAAAAGCTGGTTCAATGACCCTAGTGGTCCTCTTCTTGATTGGCCAGCAAACTTCCCTGACCTGAACCCCATAGAAAATCTGTGGGCTGTTGTCAAGAGGAAGATGAGAGATACCAGACCTAACATGGCAGATGACCTGAAGGCAGCTATCAAAGCAATCTGGGCTCCCATTACACCTATGCAGTGCCACAGGCTGATTACATGTGCCAGGGCTCATTAATGCAGTAATTCATGCAAGAGGAGGCCCAACCAAATATTGAGTGCATAGAAATGTACATACTTTTCAGCAGACTGACATTTGTGCTTAAAACATCGACATTGATTGGTCTAATGTGATATTCTAATTTTCTGAGACACAGAATTTTGGGGTTTCTTTACCTGTAAGCCATAATCAACAAAATCAAAACTTGCAAAAAATAAAAATGTGAAAATATATATATATATTATTATATGTGTGATGAATGACAATTTCACTTGATGACTGGCAAGAAAAACTGCATACTTTTGCAATATTGTAATTTTTTGAGATGTACTAGTAAATCTGCATGGTAAATTAACAATGTTTTGGCTTAACTGCATTCTCTGAAGTCAGGGAGCTTTGCTGGGAATGTAGCGAACATAGTAACCCTAATATAAGTCTTTTGCAAAATTCCAAACCAATTTTCTCCTCAGTGAGTCCTTATCATCTTTCTCTTTTTCTCTTAGCTCATGGACCTTAAAGGTCAGATGATTTATGTCTCAGAATCAAATGCCATCTTGTTCTTGGGCTCACCATGTGTAGACAAGCTGGAGGAGCTAACGGGCCGTGGCCTCTACCTATCAGACATCCCTATTCATAACGCACTGCGGGATGTGGTCCTGGTTGGCGAGCAGGCCAAAGCCCAGGACGGTTTGAAGAAGAGGCTGGGAAAAGCCAAGGCAGCCCTGGAGCAGGCTCACCAAGCCCTGGAGGAGGAGAAAAAGAAGACAGTGGACCTCCTTTATTGCATCTTCCCTGGCAAAGTAGCACAGCAGCTGTGGCAGGGTGAAACGGTCCAGGCCAAGAAGTTTGATCAAGTTACAATGCTGTTCTCTGACATAGTGGGCTTCACGGCTGTTTGTGCGGTCTGTACACCAATGCAAGTGATCACCATGCTCAATGAGCTGTACACCAGGTTTGACCACCAGTGTGGAGAGTTGGATGTGTATAAGGTATGCTCAAGGAAGGGGATACACTTTATTTTGTTGAGGTGGCTGTCAGTGGATAAAACTCTAATATGTTTATGTTTGTTTTGTGAGGTGTGTCAAAGAGCTGTGAGGAGAAATTTAATAAGACAGCTATGAACCCACAGTACCATTAATCCTAACCCTAAATGTTAGAATTAATGGTACTTTTAGATGTTTGGAACAATTCAGAATTTATGTTTTTAAGTAAAATTAAACAGCATAATTTTTGTTCATATTCTTACATGTTTATAAACTAGTACTTGTTTAAAGTACTATTAAAAGTGAACAGAAGCAAAATAAAACAACTCACTATATATATATATATATATATATATATATATATATATATATATATATATATATATATATATATATATATATATATATATATATATCATTATATTTACATTTAAAATAATGTTAATAAATTTTGTTTACTTGTTGTAGTAGTACGTGTCTGTTTAAATCTCTTGTTTCTAGTACAGTGCTGTGAAAGTGTTTACCCCCCACAGATTTTCTCTGTTTTTCCTTTTTTGTTACACCCAAATAATTCAGATCATTATGTAAATTTTAATTCCAAACAAAGATAACCCGAGTAAATACAAAAAGCAGTTTTCAAATCATGATTTGTTTCATTAACAAAAAAAAAAAACAAAAAAAAAAGAAAATATCCAAACCAAATTGGGTTTGGATGAAAAATGAATGGCCCTTAAACAATATAACCCGTTTTCCCACCTTTTGTGGCAACAAGTAATGAATCTTTTCCATCTCTGTGTCAGACTTTTGACCCACGCTTCGTTGCAGAATTGCTGTAATTCCTCCATGTTGGAGCATTTTTACCAATTAACAGCCTCTTTAAGGTTAAGCCAAAGCATAATATTCAAGTTTTAGTTTGGAGGCCACTCAGTAACCTTCATTTTGTTTAGTTTTTTACCCATTTAGAGGTGGAGGTGTTCTGTGTTCTTCTGTGACCTCCTTGCTGACTTCTTAATGTGTTCTTAAGAGTAGTTTTGGCAGGCTTGTCACTGCTGGGAAACTTCACCACTGTTCCATGTTTTCTCCATTTAGGGATAATGGTTTTACTGTGATTCATTAGAGCCCCAAACCCTTAGAAATGGCTTTGTTTCCCTTTCCAGACTGATAAATATTGATGACTTCACTTTATTTCCCTGCTGTTCTTCAATATCTTTGATCAGGGCATACGCTGCTGGTTTTTGAGATCTTTTAGGCTACTTCATGCTTCCACACAGGTTCTATTTAAGTGATTTTGTGATTCTAAAGGTATAGCAGTAATTTGGCCTTAGTGTGGCCTGTAAAATTAAAAAAAAAAGTTAATCAGTCATTTTGTGATTTCGCAAGCAAATGCAATTCATTATTCACAAAGGGCCAGATTGGTTTAAATAGCTTTGATTTGAAAGCAGTTTTTTGGGATATACTCAGGTTATTTTTGTCTGATATTACCTTTTGTTTGATGATCGGAAACATATAAGTATGAGAAAAGAACACAAACGTAAGAAATCTGTTAGGGGGCAAATACATTAACATATATGTTAGAAATCTGCTTGGAAATGCAGAAAGGTTTTTTAACAACATGGCACAATTTTGCATATGAAAAGCTAACTGTTAGGGTAGTTATAACAACAATAATGTCTACTGAAGGCTGCCAACCTGGCATTATCCAAGATGTTGGATAATGTAATCAAAGTGTCAGAGAACCAAAACAGAAAGAGAAGCACATTTGTCAAATGTCTTGTAAAACGCAAGTAGTCAGAGGTTCCTTGAGGACCCTGTTTCCACTCTGCATATATAAGCCTAAAAATAGTTTTATGTTATCTCAGCTTGTAGCTAAGTTCCTTAAAGGCCAGATTTTTACAAATGATGAGGAGAAAATACAGAGTAACATTTGACTTTTTAGGATTTTTAAGGACTAAGCACTGTTACTTATAAAAGTCTTGCTATTGGCTGTATTCCAACCTTTTCTGTTTTTTGACAAGAAGCTAAGATTTTGATGAACAGCCACTTGACATTAATCATTGTGTTTAAGCTTCATTGTCTTCATTTCACCATTGTTTTTAGAAAATTGCTTTAAGAGATGAGAAATAAAAAGATCAAACTAACTAAGCACCTTTACATGTTGTAAATAATTCCTTGACTTCAACTTGGACAGACCACAAAAACCTGCTGAGAAGCTTTATTCTATATCAGCTGAACAGTCCAGAAATTACTTTAACAGCTTTTTGGCTCTATTCAGGTGGAGACCATTGGTGATGCTTACTGTGTGGCTGGTGGCTTACATAAGGAGAGTGAAACTCATGCAGTCCAGATTGCACTCATGGCCTTGAAAATGATGGAGCTGTCAGACGAAGTCATGACGCCAACAGGAGAACCGATACAGGTAAGGGTCAAGCACCAATCATGATAATACACTTCATTAAATTTAATTGTGCAGACTGCAGTGAAGTTGCAGAGTAAAGAGTTTTAAACAGGCAGAGATTTATTTGATCTAGAAATGATTTCACTTATGTTACTGTCACTGAAAGACATTCAATTTTAGAAAAACACATTACAATTTTATCTTGAATTAGTTGTTCATTCTTTGATGTTTCCTTCATGATTAACAATGAAATATAGGGCCTTCCACTGGTAAAGAAATGTTAAAAGGCTTAAAATAAATGTCTTTATTAGGAACATAATTTCACACAGAAAAATGTAGAAAAAAAATCAGCATTTCATTTGAGTGCTTTTATTCAGTGAGGGGAAAAAAAATCCTACCCCAAGAAATCAATTTTTTTCATCAAAATCAATTTTACCACAGTTGACAATGTAAATGAGGCATTTTTAATGCATTAATTTTCTTTTATTTTTTTGGAAAAACAACAGAACATGCTATTCAAATAAGGCATGGTATCTTTTGATTTTCATCAGTCAGAAAATGCCACAAGAAAGGTACTTTATATGCATGCTAAGCATGTCTATATATTCAGTTTTTTACTTGAACAAACTTTTTAATTTAAAACAACTGAAACTATGACAAACAAGGCTGCACAAGGTTCAGTTTTTTCTTTTGACCACATAAAATTCAGTGTCTGACAACTGCTGCAAAGTTTCCACTGTTAGATTATGCAACAGCAATAAATTATGACTACATTTTGAGGCATTTTTCACATTTTTGCCAGTGGTGACAGTAAATGTGGAGTGCACTGTAAGGAAATAAAATATCATTGTGCATTTTTTAAGCTTTGCCTGTAAAGTGTCTTGTTTTTGTTCTATTAGGATTTAATTTGACCAACCAACACAAAGAAGTGCATAATTGTTAAATGGTAGAAATGGTTGATACATTGTTTTCAATTTTTTTTTACAAATCTCAGAAATGTATCGCACAGCTGTTAGACAGAGCACCATTCAACCTATCATCTGAAAATGTAAAGAGTATGACTCACCTGCAAACCTACTAAAACATGACAATCCACCTAAACTGACAGGCTGGAATAGGAGAGCACTGTTTAGAGAAGCAGTCACGATGCGCATGGTAACGGTGGAGGATCTGAGGAGATCCACAACTCAGGTGGAAGAATCTGATAACATGACAGCTACTGTTGTTGAGCTGTATATCTCACAGGTCTGGCTTGGCTCTATGTGTAGAAAAACCAACACTGCACATCACCTTGAACACACCATCCACACAGTAAAACATGGTGGTGGTCATGATGGAGGCTGGTCAGAGTTGATGAGAAAGTAGACAGAGATATGTACAGAGCAATCCTGGAAGCAAGCCTGCTGGAGGCTGCAAAACACTTGAGGTGGGATGAAGGTTTAACTTCCAGCAGAGCAATGAACAAAAAAAAAAAAAAAAAAAAAAAAAAAAAAAAAAAAAAAAAAAAATTAAATAGAGTGATTTAAATTAAAGAAAGAAAATCAATCTCCAGAGGTGCAAAGCTGGTAGAAACATACCCCAAAGAACTAAGAGCTATGATGAGGCTAAATACAATGGCATACCACATTTTTCATACTATCTTAAAAACCATGTATACTTTTACATGCACGTAACAGTAATTCTCTAAATTGTGTTGGCGTATCACTCTGTGATTCTAATATCACAAGATTCAAAAAAGTTTGCGGTTTGAATACTTTTGCAAGACACTATAAATGGGAAAATCCTGTCAGAAATAATGTCACTGGAATTTGAGATTGGTAATACAAGCAAGTGCACATATTTAAGTTTGATTTGATTGTGTTTTAGGTTGACAAAGTGTACTGTATGTTTGAACTCAGTCAGACACTGCTACTGCTTATCACAGCAAGTAAATGAATGGGCAAGAAGCACCAATAGCAACCCTTTGTGTAGTCCTAGAAGATACCACCAACATATAGTTTAGCCTGGGAGAGGCAAGACCTTTTAAGACCTTTTGAAAATCAGACTAAATAAAGCATGGGTTCTCACATTTCTCTTCTTCCCAGGCTAGATATTTATTCTAAATGTCATCAGTGACATTTCTTTAGTGGTTGCTATCACTCTCTCTGAATTCCACTTAAAATACCAACATCCTTAAACAGTTAGGGTGATGACTGAAAACAATGTTTAAAATAATAAACATGGATATGACAATGCAAAAATGAGACTTTAGCATAAAAAGAGCATTGTAGAAGTGAATGAACCTCATTCCAGGTTCATTCCTCTGCTTAAACATGACCTCAAACATACAGTTTGATCCTCAGTATAGCTCCCCAGAGCCCTGATCTGAGCTTCATTTTCAGTTTAACTGGGACATGATGTCCATGTGGTTATTAATTGGAGTTGGTCAGAGATTTAAGAAATTGTTTACCTTCATGGTTGCTGTTTAAAATATTCTGGCTGTTCTTTGAGAGCTAATAAATGTTATGCATTCCATGAAACAAATAAAAAATTAAAAGCTACATCAAATGTGCCCTTCCTTTATTAAGACTTGGCAACAGTACTTTCTGTACATTAATGTGGTCAAGTATCACTTTGCCTACTGTTGGTTACCCTGAATTATTATAAAAATGCCGGGAGAAATGTGGATTAAACGAGCCTCAAGCTTCCTCATATACAATGCAGTAGTATTCATACCAATAGAATTGTGGTAAATTTTGTCATGTTTCAAGCATTTATGTGACAGATCAACACAAAGTAGTGTATAACTGCAGTGAAATTAAGATTCCCCCCCCCAAAAAAAAAAACTTGGCACAACTACGAATCTACTAAGACGTCACTGTTCTCTCAAACTGACAGAGGAGACAAGGAGAAACTTAATCAGGGAAGCAGTCAAGAGCCCCATGATAAATTTGGAAGAGGTGCAGAGATCCACAACTTGGGTGGGAGAATTTGTGGACAGTGACAATTATTAGTTCACCTTCCAGGTGTAAAATGGTTCTGAACATACAGCTAGGGCTACTATGGCCTGGGTAAGCTCAAAGCATTTTCACAGAAACATTTGTGTTATCTAGACCAATTGAGAATCTGTGGCAAAATTTAAACATTGGTGGTCATAGCTTTTCCCCATTTCATTCATTTCATCATCTTTTATTTCAGTCATTTGTCAATTTTCCACACAGGAAAAAAAACCCCAACTCATCATAAAACATATAACAAAGCAACCAAAAAGCTGTAGTTAAAAGCCACCCTTATTTTATACCTACCCTTTATGCAATTATCTTTTGAAATAGATCCTATACAGCACATGCTGACAGAAAACACAATGGTAAAATACAGTAATATTTTTAGTTTTATAATTTGTCCATTCTCTATGATAAAATGGATCAAATAATGAAATAAGAAAATAAATTGCTTTAATTAATCAACAAATGAATTCCACAAATTAACCCCTGCAACTGAAATAAGGTCATACTTATTTCAGTGATCTGGAACAACTTCTGGAAACAGCTTGGAATCATATTGTTTTTATGCTTAAACATCATTCAAGCAATATAAAAGTCTGCTAAAGTGGACCCATATTAATGAAAAAGGTATTAGTTGGATAATGATAATCTGCTTTTTCAACAACCTTATAAACCTTTGCTTGATTTATTCTTTTGCTTCAAGAAAGGTTGATTTGATTGTTTTGTATTCAGTTTCCCAAATGTCTAGTATGTCATGCATACAACTACATCCTTTTTGTTTAATACAGTGTGTATAAATAATTTAGTTTTTGATATATTTGACTTTATATAGTACCGTCATCCAATCTCACTGAACTTGAACTATTTTGTGAAGAGGAATGGACAAAAATTCAGTACCTAAATCACGTGTCAAACTCAAGGCCTGCAGGCCAAATCTGGCCCACCATAACCATTTCTGTGGCACCTCAAGACCAGGGGTCTTCAAATCCAATCCTTGAGGGCCGGTGTCCTGAAACATTTAGATGCGTCTCTGCTTCAACACACCTGAGTCAAATAATGAGGTAATTAGCAGGACTTTGGAGAACCTGACAGCATACAGAGGAGGTAAATTAGCCATTTGATTGAGGTGTGTTAGACCAGGGACACATCTAAAAGTTGCAGGACACTGGAGCTCGAGGCCTGGATTTAAGGACCGATGCTCTAGACTATAGAGAGCCACAGAAATAGAACTTCAAGATAACACACTTGTGCTTAAATATATTTATTTAAATCAAATCAGATTAGTTTTTATTTGTACAGTGTCAAATTACTTCATTGTGAAAGGATGTTAAATGTTATTTAATCTTTAGAAGTATTCATTGAATGCAGAGAAAGCTATAATATTTATATTAATATTCCAAGCCGGTAAAGACATACTCCAAAAGATTTGCTGCTGTGATTGAAATGAAACGTTTGGTTTGTGGTTGCAAAGTTTGTGGTTGTACTAAACAAAGTGAGAAAAGGTTAAAGAAGAATGTTTTCTTTTGCAGGGCACTATGATAGAGTCCTTGTGCAAATGCCCAATTCAAGCAAGCAGTAATTAGGAAATTCTCTTTTTTGCCCTCTAGATGCGAATTGGTCTCCACAGTGGGTCAGTGTTGGCAGGTGTAGTTGGAGTGAAAATGCCCCGCTACTGCCTTTTTGGGAACAATGTTACATTGGCAAACAAGTTTGAGTCATGCAGCCAGCCAAGGAAAATCAACGTCAGCCCTACAACCCACAGGTGAACACATATTACATGCAATTTTGATCACAGTGACTCCTCACAGCTCTCCCAAAAGTAATTGCTTTTACCTTAGTATGTACAATTATGTGTGTAGTGTCTAGAGATATGGGAAGAAAAAAGGTGCTCTTGACAGCAGGCGTAGCTTTTAGAAGGGAGCTGTATTTTCTCTTGTGTCAAATAATTTGCCACATTGTTTTAGACTCATGCTTTATTTGTGTGTTCTTTGTCCCAGATCGCTGAGAGGTCGCCCAGAGTTTGTCTTTATTCCCAGGAGCAGACAGGAGCTTCCGGCCAACTTCCCAGAAGACATCCCTGGTGTTTGTTACTTTCTGGAGGCAGCCTTCAAAGTTTCAAAACTGATGACGAAATGAAGCCAAACTTCTGCTTGAACATTTCTAGATCAGCTTAATTAATTGATTGGAGTCTTTCATTGCTTTCAAGTGAAACTTTCACAGCAGCTATTTAATCATAGAAATGTCGGACTATTGTCAAACATGTCTTCTTTGTACTATTATCCATTTGTGCAGTTGTAGTGGAGATAAACCCATTTCATCTTTCTTCCACAATGAGTCATCTCTGCATTTTGAGATCTTTGGAAAAAATTATTTCCTGTCATGCTCACATCAGAGATATTGACAGTCAAGACTTAGGGACTATTTTGTTCTTTTTTAACACAGACGTAAAAACTAATAAATGTGGACAATAAAAAAGTACAAAAATACATACACTATTAAGTTATAAAAATACATTTTTAATGTAGCTAAAGACTTTAGAATAAAAGGTCAAAGATCTAATTTGTTTATATAACACATTTTGAAAAAGTGCTTTACAAGCAGATATAAATTAATGGTGCATTTTATTTGTACTCAGTAGTCAGAATTTTAAAATTCAATGTTGGAAAATTTAATAGAACCCCTTCTAAAATATGATTATAACTTAGAAAATGTAATTTGTTCAAAATCCAATGTGGCTGCAATATCTATAAAACAGTTAAAGTAGCAGAAACAATCTATGAATTTGCATTTCTGACCATTTTTAATCATAATAAAAACAAGAAACACACACAGTACTGTGCAGTTTCTGTTGGTGAGCATGTTCCTTTAGCGTTTGAATGGATTGCAAATCAAAGCATCACCACAAATAATAATGCCCTTACTGGTTTTGCGACTTTCAAATAAAACTTAATTATGTGATTTTTGAATTTATTCTTGCTGCCAAATCACTCTTCTTTCTATGGCAGAAATTAAACTCAATCTTACTGACTGTGTTTTGAGGAAAATATTTGACAAGTTTTCTTGTAAGATATCTACCGAAAAGGATATTTAAGGATGCAGGATTCACTTTTATGAAATTCTGTTAATGCAGAGCAGATTAAGGTGCCTTATAGGAACTCCACAGACATGTGCCAAGTAGATGAGGTTTTTTAATCACACATATAATCAACAAAGATTATAGTTCACTTTAAAATAGACTAGTGATATATGAATGGCATTTCTCCCACGAGCAGAATAATAGAAGTGTTTGTCTAACTGTGTGTGGTTTGTTGACACAAAGCATTGTCTTCATATTAGTTTCCTAATAAGGTATGCTTTTGCATTTGTACTCGTCTTACCGTGCACATCTATACCATATTTATTACATGAGTTGTACAACACAGCTTTACTATATAGAGAAAATATAACACAGAAGAAGTTCAATGAATGTCTTTCTACCACTCACAGCAGTGTGCTTTACTGATTATTGTTATATATCAAAGTGCAATAAATATTGTCATGAAAAGATTAAAGTGGTTGATTTTGTTGTACACTCAAGAAAACTTGACACAATGCCTCATAAAACAGACTCTTACAAAGATATTTATTCATTTAGGTAACCTCCGTCCCAGCCTCGAGTATTTTGTAGCCACTAACAGGCTTTCTTCCAGCATTGCCCTGTTTTTACCTCTATCTATCTTTCTGTCAATTATGACAAGTGTCCCTAACCATGAAGAAAAACATCCATACAGCATGATGGTGCTGCCAACATGTTTCACAAAAGCTTTCATTTTGGTCTTATCAGATCAAAGCACCTTCATTATTTCACATCTTATTTGCAGTAACTGCAGACAGAACTTCTGATGGCTTTCTTTCAGCAATCTTTTCTTCATTGCCAATCTCAATTATTAGTGCCCACCAATGGTTGTCCTAACAACAGATTCTTCTACCTGAGACATGGATCTCTGGGGTTCCTTAAGAGTTATCATAGACCTCTTGGCTACTTCTCTTAATAACACTCTGTTTGCATGTCAATTTAGATGGACAGCCACTGTTGCATTGCTGTCATACTCTTTCCAGTGTCATGATGACCTAAACAGGGCTTTTGGAGACATTAAAAAAAAACTTGAGATATTGTCTTATGCTCTAACCCTGCTTCAAACTTCCCCACAACTTCATCCATGAACTGTGGGTGTGTTTCTTAGTTTTCATGATGCTGTTTGTTCTCTAAATCTCTGAAGTCACAGAACAATTAGATTCATACTTAGATCAAATAGCACCCAGATGGACTCTTTTTACTAATTAGGCGACTTCTGAAAGTCATCAGTTGCACTTGGACTTTATCTACCCTTAGTAGATATTAGATTACAGGGGCTGAATACACTAGCATACCAAATGCAATGTTATTATTATTATTATTATTATTATTATTATTATTATTATTATTATTATTATTCCACCTCATGATTAAGCACTATTTATGTCTGCTCCCAGTAAAAGGCAATGGCGTTTGTGGCTGCAACGTATTATAATATATAAAGATATGTCTAAGGGGTGTTAATACTTTTGCAAGGTACTGTATCCTACAGTTTAATAGCCTATTATTATTATTATTATTATTATTATTATTATTATTATTATTATTATTATTATTATTATTATTCCTATTACGCCTTAATTTAATATCAAACAACTTATGTTGAAGACTGTATGGAAAATATGACCACCTTCTTATTTGCTACATTCATACAGATTAAACATCCACATCTGTAGCTATTAGCAAGAAAAACAAACAAACAAACACACATCTGCAGGAATCACAGGTTGACGAGCATCACTTCCACGACTCTACCTTCGTCTCGTTTCTGATTGGTCAATCACATCTTACGTAACATTATCCCTGATATGCTATTGGACAGATCTGCTATCCGTAAAGTCCTGATAAAAATAGTTGGGATGGACGCAGAGGCTCTCAGCATCTGGACCAAACCATGAAGAATTTGCCTAATTCAACGGTTTTTATTGAAAAATAAAGAGGAAGAAAAGCAACGCTCACCATGGTACGTACATATTGACTTTTGTCTTCTGTCTGAATGCTGAGAAAATTAGGTTTTCGCTTCATAGTGCAACCTATTAGCGTTTGACATTTCCTGTTGGGAGGACAGCGGTTACGCTGGCTACAATAATTTCATTGAATGACATAGTGCTACCCTAAACAGGTGGGCACGATATGCGCATATTTTACAAGCAGAAATTTGCATGCATAAGCTATATATAGGTCTACCCAGTTGTTGGAAACTAATTGCATGAAATAATATTGACGCTGATCCCCTTTCCCCTACGTTTCCAGTACGGGTTTGTGAATCACGCCCTGGAGCTTCTGGTTTTACGGAATTACGGCCCAGAAGTATGGGAAGACATCAAGTGAGTTCAGAGTGTGTCTGTGCTGCTTTCACAGGTTTTTTCCAGTCTAGATACAAGGCAGGCTCATCAGTAGCACTGAATAAGTACAGAGTGCCTTCACCCTTGCCTTTATAGCAGCTGTGTTAGTTACGCTGTAACAACTGGCCAAAATAAATGGTTTATTTGAAATAAAATTAAAACAGATTTTAAATGATATCAAGATGATCTGTGTAGGTTTAGAAATAAAAAAGAGCATTTAAAAAACGAATCTATATCTACGCTTTTTCCAGACATTGCAATGAAATTTTTAGCAGATGTTCTTTGATAAATGCTCCACCTTTTTTAGTGGTTGGAAAAAAACACATTTAAAAATAATGATCACTTAATTGACATCAAAGCTCATTTTACACTGTAAAACCAATACAATATCTTAATAAATAATTGCTCAGCTATTTACCCATGTCTTTAATAAAGTGAACTAACTAAACTAAGTTACAATTTCTTTGAGCAAAAAAAATATAATCACTTAATTCCATCAAGTAAGTGCAATCAAAAAACAATTGTCATAACATTACCTCAGTTGTTGAACTTTCACTTTTGGATATTTTTGAGTTTTGATGAATTCTGAATGATTTGCTTTTAGTTAATCTTACCATCAACAGGTTGAAAACAGTTTTAGCACTGTTGCCGTGCAGTAAAAAGGTCCTGGGCAAAAATCTTGGCCTTGTGTGTTTCTGCAAGGTGTTGCTTGTTCTCCCTGTGCATGTGTGGGTTCGGTCCTGGTACTCCAGCTTCCTCTCACAGTCTGAACATATTTATAATAGGTTAACTGGTCTCCCAAAAACTAATGGGATGGGAGTCTCTGTAAGTTCTGCCATTTAAATATAAGTACTGCTTGAATGCTACTAAACTTTAATAAAATAGGCTATTTACAGAGGTTGTGGGACCTATGGAAGTTTTGAAATGCTATGACCGATCTAACCTAGAAATAAATCCTCACCTAAGGTCTAATGTACCTTGAGACATGTGTTGTGAGTTGGAGCTGTATAAATAAACTGAACTGAAAACTGAATCAGTGTGCACAAGAGAAATTTACTATCACAGCTAGAGATTGAGAAGATGATGTAGCAAAGAGGTAGTCAGGGCTGCAGGTAAAGGAAGATATCTCATCATCCCTGCTATCCGAAAATTGCTACCAAGCTGAATATGAGGACAGCAAACCATAAACCTGCCATGGCTAAGTCTATTGATGTATTTTTCTGTGTTTTTACAATCTATGAACATCTAAGTAATTTTATCCTGTGTTCACTTTAAAAATAGTTTGTTAAAGACTATTTATATAGAATTGATGTAACTACTTAAGGTACACATTTTCCTTAGATGAACTTAGTTGGCACATCTAAGTTGGCTTTAAGTCGGCTCAACTTAATACATTCCAAGTATTTCAATGGAGTCGACCTATAGGGAAAACTCAAACAGCAGTATTTTAAGAAGCCAGAAACACTTAGTGTATTGTATCTTAACTAAAAATCAATAAAACATACTCTGTAAAGTGTTCCCAGATGTACTCACAGAAGAACTTTTAAATCTCATAATGACAGTAATTTTCACTCTAAAAATATATGTACCTTTAATTCATGGCAGTAAGCGTCTTCAAATGGTTTGAGTTGACTTTAATTATTTGGCTTTTGTTTTCAAAGCAAACATTCCAGACAAAAGCTATTTTTTTTAATTAATTACCTTAACAGTTAGAGACAAATGCATACAAAAATTAGATGTCAAGGGTCAAAATGTGGGCACAAACCTACTTATATCACTCCTTTTGGCACGTTCAACATGGACACCAGTTTTTGCATAGGTAAGAAAAGAATGTGGTCACCCATCAGATCAGGTAAATTTTACTGTATAAATACAGTAATAGAAAACATTAACTAACAGACTATTCAATTGATTTAAGAAGAATTCAGATAAATGACACACAGTTTTGTTGGACTAAAAGTTTGATGGCATACCCCTGTAGCTAACAGGATGTAAACAAATACTATAGACAGCAAACTGAATCATAAGACTGTTTATTTTAGTTATTAACAGGAACTGTAGCTTTAACGGAGAGAAGCAAATGAGCATTTTTTAAGCAAGTAGCATTACTTCAGATACAACAATTGACATATAATAATAATACTACCACTAATAATAATCTCTTTTCTGCAATATGTTGAAATAGTAATGTATTTTTATTCTGTAATAATGTCTGGGACATATCATATTAGTTTGACTAGATGATCCTATTAGCTTTATGCAGTGCATACCCCCCCCCCCCGCCCCAAGCAGGCTTTTTCCTGCATATTCACAATCCTGTCCCTGTATCAATCTATTAGTCTTTCTAAAGAACTTTTCATGCAAAACACAGGCCATGTAATAAGCTTTACATTGGAATAAAAGCTGGAAGCAATGAAAAACAAACAAACTATAATGACAAAGGTGAAAACTAATGAGCAAAGCAAAGCTAAACATGGAAAAACACCCAGAAATGTGTAGTCCACAGAGCTGACGTTGATTTTTTGGAATGTTCACAACTATTCATTTTCAAATTTTATGGTATTGTGTTTTATTACTTTATTTTGTATTTTTGAGTTTTATTGGGTGTTATGTTTTTACTTATTTTATATTTGCATTTCAAGCCTTGTGTAATATTCTTTATAGTTTCATGTAATCGAAAGCTCATCTAAGAGGAAGTATTCAAAATCAGTGAAGCCTAAGTGCATTGTATTCAGTGCACAAATAAACACGTAAAGCAGTTGTAGTAATATTGATGAGGAGACAGTAGAAGCTGACCTAAAAATTCTAAAAAACATGGAGTTTTAATTCTGATAAAAAATTTTAAAAATAAGATCATTATTCATAAAAGATTATTTAAAATAAATAAGAAAAATTAAACTAAAATCTACTATAATTATGTAAAAGTTAATTTATCACAGCTGTAAAACAATAGTAAATAAGTATTACAAATAAAATTTTAATCCTTATAAGTGTGTTGGGTCTAAGGTCACAAATATAAATAAAGCTGATAAAAGAGTACTTTCATCACAGCAACAAAACCCAATAAATATAGTGGATTAAATCATTTAAAAATAATTTTCAAAGTTAAAGTGCAGTAAACCACAGATGTAACTACCAACAGATTAAATGAGGTATAAATAATATTCATTCCTTAAAGTAATCAGAAAACGAAGCAAAACAAATAAGTTTTAGGCTTCAATATTCTCTGCTGCCCTCATGTCCACAGATAATCATGGGTCACTGTGGGTTTTTGTCCTTACTTTTGGATTTATCAGGAGACCTGAGGGATGTGTAGGACGTTTACAATAATCATTATTTATCATTATTTATTATTAATAAATAATGATAATAATGATGTTGGGTTGACACCATTATTGATTTTGAAAGACATTTAAAAGCCTTTTATCTGATGAAGATAAAAGAAAACTGAACTAATAAAAAAATGTATTTGGATCCATTCCTCCAGTTAAAGCTGCAAAGTAACATAAGCAAGAAAATCACCCCAGTTTCATTGATGTGGACCATCCTGTTTAATGCATGGGTTAATGGATTCTTAACACTGTTCGTTTTATTGATGGGTTTTTTTTAGGATGTCAAATTATTGAGCAGGAAGTCAGTAAATTCGTTTCTGTTTAGACATAAAATCTAAATGCTTTTTTAAAATGTAATTATTTGCTGGAGTGCGAGCAGTTGCACAATTTGAACAAAGTACAGCTGAAACACATGTTTTAAAAAAAGTTTCCAAAATGTACAGTTTCAGGCATATTTTTCTTGGATGTGGGTCTGAACTGCATGTTGCAAACCTGGTATGTTGTGTTGCATGTAAAGAACATAGTTTAGACTCGCATTTCTGTGTGTTCATTGTAACTCTTGATGATAACAGTAACATTTTTCAGCATGTTGAAAAATTTGACTCAGACTAGGTTTTTTTTTTTTTATCAGACTGCCCTCAGATTGACCCAGCCTAAAATAGAAAGTAAGCGAAACTAGAGCAGCAGCTGCCTTGTGTAAATGTTTTTAAAGTAGTCAGCCACTACAAAAAACTAATGTGCATGGACGTGTGTGATGTCTACAGATGGTACTCACTGTTAGTTAAAGTTCAGCTTATAAGATTTTGCTCTTTTTCGTTCAATGTTATCACAAGCTGAGCAAAGCAAGACTGAATTCTTGTTTTCTTTGCAAAACATTTCAAGGTCTGGTATGTTTTTGCAGCTGTAGCACATTCTGATAAGACTGTGGTTGCTTGTCAGGCCTGTAAATCATTCAGCTTTCTTTCTTTTAGCTTTCCACCACCACTCTGTTTATCATTTGTTTTTTGAAAAATTTTTAAAAATTGGATTGTCAGATCCATAATTAGCGATGCAGTCTATGTGTGACTATTTGTTTACCTATTAGCAGGACATCTAAACATGATTTTGGTCTGTAGTGAAGCACTTTAAGGGAATGTAGAGAGAACATTTTAATTACACTTTAATACCAGTTACGATCTTACACACTGGCTTCTCCAACAGAAGATGAACATTTAGCTATTTAGACATTCTTTTAACAGTAAAGTAAAGTCAAAGCTGCTGGTTAAGATGTTTTCCTGTAACAGTGTTTCTCTGTTTGCAGGAGGGAAGCTCAGCTTGACATTGAGGGTCAGTTTCTTGTTCGAATCATATACGAAGATGCTAAAACATATGATCTTGTTGCGGCTGCAAGTAAAGTTTTGAGTAAGTAACCGTACAATTTTTAATTGTAGGAAAGTGAATAAAAGGGGAAAAGACCGAAAATGGAATAATTGATAACTTGCAGACTGAATTACATGGTGAGGCATGCGTTTATTTTCTGTTTGTTTTTCAGAGGTCGATGCAGGAGAAATCTTGCAGATGTTTGGGAAGATGTTTTTTGAATTTTGCCAGGAGTCGGGGTATGACACCATACTGCGTGTTCTGGGCTCAAATGTTCGGGAGTTCCTGCAGGTAGGCTCTTTGTTGTTTGCAGTAAGGAGATGATGCAAAACTTTTGAATAGGTTAAGTTTTTGTCTTACAGCAAATGCTATGAAACCTGTTTATTTAATCTAAGACAGTTTTAGAGTGAAAAGCATCCTCAGTGGCTTGGTGAGGCTTTGTCATCAAGCTTAAGCTGGTGTAAGATTTTATATCATTTACCATAACTTTATAACTTCAAGAAAAGACTGTGCAAACAAAAATGTAACACTTGGAGAAAACATGGAGAACACAGAGAACCTGTAAATGCCACTGAGAAACGCCAGAGCTGAGAACTAACCCAGAAAGTTTTGGACTTTAACGCAGCAGCAGTAACTCTTGGAGGCATTCCGTCATCATAACCTTTAAGGTGTGATGTTGTTCTTCACTGTTGCTGTAGAAAAATAAAAAACAGTTTATAGGCCTTGGAACCAGAAATAAGTAACCCAAAAATTTGTACTTGTTCCTAAATTTGGATGTTTGACTATAATTTACAGCAGTGCTGCATTGGGGGAAATTTTAGGTGCCATTCAGTGTTTTTCACTTTTTTTGGCACTCTTGATGAAGATGTATGGAAAGCCCTCAAATAAATAAATCTTTTATTCCATAAGTCTTAACTCACAATGAAAAATGAGCAAAAATCCAGTATTGAACTTTTTTTTTTGCATTTATTCAGCAGGGGAAAATAATTAATATGTCAAGAAATGATTGTTTATTTTTACAAAATCACTGCTGTTAGTGGCAACCATAAAGATTTCCATAGAATAAATGTAACTGAAGCAGTTTTTTTCTCATTTCTTATTCATCACTTCTTGTTTACCTAGAGCAGGGGTCCTCAAATCCAGGCCTCGAGAGCCGGTGTCCTGCAACTTTTAGATGTGCACACCTCAATCAAATGGCTAAATTACCTCAGTATGAAGTCAGGTCTATTTTTCTTAGCAACTCCTCAAAATGGGAAAGAAAAGGGAACATGCTAATTAAGGTTGCCAGATGTATGTAGATCTTAACAAGTGAGGAATTGGCAACAAAAACAGCTCCTTTACTAAACTTGCTCAGGTCTGCAATGGGAGCAAGAGTTAAAAACCTAATAACATCTAGAATTGGGACAACAAGGCTGGATGAGAACAATAGTTTATGTTGTTGCCATGCACCGTGAGAAGGATGGTAGGGCAGATAAAATGTTCTCTGCTAAAGAACAACTATACATATTTTAGGATAAGGTTATGCTACAGCAATAAAAGATTAACTTATTTTAATATTTTTTAAAGGCTTGTGCTGAACAACCCTTGAAATTAGTATCTATGAAAAGTTAAAATGTTCTTTTTGCTTTTTTCACTTTTTTCTGTATTGTGTAACCATAAAGCAACTACAGATGTGCAAACATCTCACTCACTGGGGAGCTGCTCCATGCTGTGTGTCACTAACTGCACAGCGGTTACTATGAGGCAGAAATGCCGCAGCTGCACACCAATGAAGGGGAAACAATCTCTAAATCTACCAGTAACGTCTTTGTTTCATGTCATCTATAGCCTGACAAGTATTTCAGACTCACTGAATATATTTGTTTTGCTGAAGATCACATCATTTAAATGATTAAATTAAATAAAGCAACAACTAGAAAGTGTTAAAAATATAGTGTCCAGTTCAGACCAATGCAATGCCATCATTCTGATGAAAGGGTTATATATTTCTGTTAAAGACTAGTTCCTTCTTTGTCCCACTATGCAGGCTGTCTTCTGCGGTCCTGTCATAAATAATAAACCAAGTTTATGTTGCCAAAACCTCCTGTTGATTACAGTTTCCTGACACACAGCCTGGTGGAAGCAGTGAAGCGTTGTCCCTTAATGTTGGTGTATGTGTTCTGTGGTTATCACTGCCTTTGGGGCTTGGCCCCTTGTGAAGTTAGTTTGTAAGCTGTAGCAGTCAGAGAGCTAAAGGTGAATACGCAGCATGTAATGGGAAAATAGTTGGGTATTTTTAGAAATTTAAAGTCTGTTTAAATCAAACGCTTCAAACATGCTGCGTTTACTGTAAAAGTTATGTCTTATGTCTTATGTACCATTATGTCTTAATAGTTTACACACCTTTTTCTGCTTATTAAAATGTGAAAATTAGTGCTCTTAATGTGATGAAAGAATCAGACAGTATAATAAGACAGAATTTGAGTATTGTCTTCTTTTTAAAGTAAAAAGCAGCCTTTAAAAAAAAAAAAAAAAAAAAAAAAAAAAAATACTTATTTTAGGCAGATGGATAATACACACTTTGTTGCAAAATTTATTACAGTCAGAAATATACTCCTATAGTGCCAATCATGTATATTGGCATTCCTGAGCAATTTGTTTCACAATTCTTAAAATAAATTAATCTAGTAGTATAATCTCACATAAAAAAAATTGTAAGAGGGCTACCTCGTATTTGTGTACGATTCTTTCAGTAAAATCCCACACTAAGAAAAATTTTTGTAATTAAATTAAATATTGCATTCTGAATATTCCCTTTAAAATGAACACAACTAAATTATTTTTCTTTTAAATGTTTTGTTTATTTTGACAACTATTGGCCTAAACTTGCCTATATTTAAACTCAAAGCAGTAATTTGAAAAAATATAACACCTGGAACTATGAAAAACAAGGCTGGAAGTGGAACCTCAGTTATTTGCTGCCGTGAAAATGAGCAGGATGACAACGGAGTCACCGAGCTCACATAGCTTTGTCTTGCTAGTTAGGGATGGGCAATTATCCAACCATTTATCGTTATCATGGAAAAATGACAGTGATTAACTGTAACTGATGAAGTCTGCAAGCCTCTAAAATGTACAGTGCGGTTGAGATTGTTGCTTTTGCTGTTTGAAAGTTAATGCTTCCATAAGAGCATAATTTAAATCTATATTTTTCAATATATGATTTGATGCAAATATTGCATACTGTTTCGCTGTGCACTTGACAATGAACATTTATATACATCTCATTGTCACTTTGACTTTTATTTCATAAATGCAGTGGTAGTCCCCATCTCGACCATGGCTCAGTGGGTAGAGGAGTTGTCCTGCAGTCAGCAGGCTGTAGGTTTGATTCCAGTTTTGTTCACATTTAACCCCAAGTTGCCTACCTTATCAGTGTCTATATGTGTGTGTGTGTTTGTGAGTGTGACGATGTGGCTGTCGTGTAAAGCACTTTGAGAGCTCAGTATGACTGGAAAAGTGCTATTTAAATTCAGTCCATTTACCATTTGATTTTGATCTTGTATGTTTTATCCTGCTGTCTTGGCCAGGTCACTCTTGGAAAAGAGGTTTTAATCTCTATTTAACAAGGGGTTTTTCCTGGTTAAATAAAGGATCCATAACATAACATGATTTTTATCACATTATATGCAGTTAAAGTCTCCATCATCCATCCCTGTTGGGTTCTCATTGACAACTACTGAATGTTATCTACAAGCCAGCTGGTTGATCAGGAATGATGCAGAAAAATGTCTTTTCTGTTCTACTGTCAAAAACTTATTCAGGTGTAGTTTGCTCATCTCTGCTAGGATTTTAAATTGAACCGTGCATGCTACTGCTTAAATGAGACAAGCTGCAACAGACACTCCAGCTGTATGCTACATCCCTTGACTGATCTAGGAGATATAAGGGACTAACATATTTTTAGATAGTGAATAAAGAGAGAAATGTGGCTTAAATATATTTATTTTTTCTGCCATATTTTTGGTTTATTTTAAACAGACGAGCACTTCAGGGAGATCTCTGGCTAACATAACAAACAAAACAACCTAAAACAAAATGTAAACTTACCTAACTCCAAGAAAACAAAATATACAAACCTACAAATAGTTTACCTAACAAACAGGAAAAAACTGGAATCAAACAAAAAAGGCAGATCTCTGCTACAAATTCAATTTGACCAAACATTTACATTGCTACAAGAGAGTTACAAAAGGCATTTAAGGCTTCACAAACACACATGCACCATGGTATATGGTCAAATAGTCAAAAGGCCCAGAAGTGGAGCTTCACTATCATTATATAAGTTGCTGCTAATTGATAATTGGCTTGACACCTTGGAAGCAATACCAAATCACAAAGAAGGAAGAGGATCGTAAAACAAAAGCATAGGACATAACTTCACAAAAAACAGTCATATTGGGGATGTAACAAGATTGTAGCATGAAACAAAGAATGAATACGTAAACATGCACTTCATACCCATTGCAAAGTACAATGGAGAAACTGTGATGTGGATGATAATGTTCTCTTCCAAAGGCCCTGAGAACCTTATTAGAGTGCCTGCCATCATGAACTCTGAAGTCAGTAGAGATTAACTCTATCGGTAGATACTGCATATAGGAATGGTTAAAGAATTGTAAAAAGAAAAAAGCCTGTCTACCATTACTTTATCTGGTTTGCTATGATTATTTGTTGAATTTTCAAGCCTTTCATCTGAATTTGCAGAACCTGGATGCCCTACACGACCACCTGGGTACCATTTACCCCGGGATGAGGGCCCCATCGTTTCGCTGCACCGACGCCGAGAAGGGAAACAACCTGATCCTTCACTACTATTCGGAGAGAGAAGGCTTGCAGGATATTGTGATTGGCATCATTAAAACAGTTGCTCAACAAATCCATGGCACAGAGATAGAGATGAAGGTCAGCCTCGTTATTTTCCTGCTCCGGTGAAAGACACTGCGCTAATGGTCCAGTCTGCTTCTGCTGCTGCTGCTGATGATGATGATAAATGAAGCTGACTTAAAGCTCCATTCTGATTTAAGGGTACAATGTTCAATATGGCTTTGAAGTATCTGTGATGCTTTGTATAAGAATGTGACAATTTATGTCTCAGAATATAATTGAAGAGGTTCTGATGTAGGGATTAAATAGCAGATCTCTCCCCCCCTGAAACACTCAAACAGAAACGCTGTGATAAATGCAGCTCAGTTTTTGGCTAATGCCAGTGAGTCAGAGGATATTTTTAGATCTAAGTTATAGAGTCACAGGCAAGAGACTGGCTGCCTTTTCAGGGGTTTTATTCTGCTCCTCATGTCTAGTTTAACTTTGTATAACTTTGGCTGGACTTAAAATAGATTCAGACTGGCTAATTGGAAATTGACTAAAAAGAATAAGTGCCTGTCATGCATAATGTCTCAACTAGGTGCTATTGGTATTTTTAATTGTACTTTAATGTTCAGCTGACATATCCCATTTATCCAATCACAGCAGCTTGTCATTTTCTTTTTTCCTCCTCAGACATCCAGAGAGCTTGCATGGATTTTTCTCCTTATTACAACTGTGACATTTTCTCCCAGGCCTAATCGTGTTGGGCGGACAAGATAATATTTTTCAATCGTTGTGTGTGCTGTGAAGGAACAGAAAATGGCAGACGCTCCAAATGTGACACCCAATTTTCTGAAAATATTAACCGCCGTTGCTGTGGAAACAGGGTGCAGAGACAGCAGCTCGACGTCAGTACGCCTTATGCTCAGAAACCCACAGAAATACCATTTATTACCCTCCTTATTCAATATGGAAGACATGAAATTAATAATTCCCTCATTCAGTTTTTATGAAAAGCGTCATGCATGGTTAGGATATACTTAATTTTTGAATGTCTTACTGGTATGCTTCTTTTAACCCTTATGCACCTCCACCCCCCCAGACATTTTTGGAAATCTTTTCAACCTTTTTTTAATTTGGTCAGTATGGGTGTGTAACAATAACTTTTTGTAGAAAATGTACTTTTTAACTAAATTTCTGTCTTTAACTCATATAGTTACAGCCAAAATTATTAATACCCCTGACAGATTTAGATTTAAAATAAATTTCATTGAAACAAGAACTTTTTGTCTCATAGAGACATGCATCTCTTAAAAGATAATTAAACAATACAATACAAAAGCAGTACCAATATTAAAAATATTATCTGTTTTACTTACATTTTATGAAAGGAAACATTTGTACCCTTCTCAATCATCAATAGAAAAATCTTTATTGGCATTAAACCAGTTGAACCCTTCTTATAATGGCTGGCTAGCTTTTTGCATGTCCCCACTGGTATTTTGATGATTTCTCTTTGGTGATGAGTTCCAAGTGTTTGAAGTCGGAAGGCCTCCTTGCCATTACTCTAATCTTTAGCTTCAGATTCCCTTTTAAAAATTCCATTCAGTTCTCCAACTGGGTCACTTCCAAACCTTAATATTACAACCAGTCAGAAGAAACACATTGATAAATTTCAATTCAATTCAGTTTATTTATATAGCGCTAATTCACAACAAATGTCCCGAGGCACTTTACAAAAAAAAAAAAAAAAAAAAAATCAATCATGTATACATTCCTAGTTATCAAACAGTACAGTAAGCTCAATTAACTATTCATAGTAGTTCAAAAAGTCATTGACTTGCAAAATAATTCAAAGATTATTTTACACTTAAATCTGGCAAGGGTATAAATAGTTTTAGGCTGAGCTTCACATGTCTTTTATACCATCATGATGCATTTTGTACCCTCTAAAAATCATCATGCCAAAAATGCACACATCAAAAAACTATTACTAAGTTATCATACATCAATGTTTTTTGGTAATAAATACTGTCAACTTCCAAGAAATTAAGCCTGCATTTAATGGATTAAAATCCTAAAGTGGTTGAATGTTAGGTAGTTTTTGAGCAGCTGTGAAGTTGTTTAAGACATTTCTAACAAAAGCACGAATGTTTTTAGAGGGTAGTTTACTTAAGGAGGGCACAACGGTTAAAAAGGTGTTGTAAATCATTCTAATAAATGATTGATGCCCTTGGTGCAGGTGATCCAACCAAAGAGCGAGGAGTGTGACCACATCAAGTTTCTGATTGAGGAGAAGGACTCTGAGGAGGAGGCGTTCTATGAAGATCTCGATGGCTTTGAGGAGAACGGCACACAGGAGACTCGGATCAGCCCATATACGTTCTGCAAGGCCTTTCCATTTCACCTCATGTTTGATAAAGACCTGATGCTCACACAGTGTGGGAATGCCATCTACAGGGTTCTGCCACAGGTGTGCATTCACATCCAGTCACATGGCAAATGTCACTGCAAAATGTGAAAATTGATATTAATTAAGTCAGCACTTTGTTGTTGTTGTTGTTGTTTTTTGATATATTGGCACAATAACAATTCTATTTCTCTTTGTGTGAATGCAACTAACTCTAAATTGGAAATGTTGTTTTGTTCCCCAGCTCCAGCCTGGTGCCTGTATCCTCCCATCTGTTTTTTCTTTGGTTCGTCCTCACATTGACTTCAGTTTTCATGGGATCCTTTCCCACATCAACACCGTCTTTGTTCTGCGGAGCAAGGTAGACATCAGATATCAGATAGGGCTTTGTTTATGTCCTGCTTGTAATGCTGAAACATGTCAATATTTTGCTCATAAAGTGCCCAGTAAAAGTACTCAACTTTTTCCCATTTTGTCATTACACAATGCAGCCAAACAATATATGTTATTGGGAATTTATGTGATGGATGAACAAAACAAAGATTCACATAAAGAAAACACACCACCTCTATAGTGGAGCATGGTGGTGACAGCATCATGCTACGGGGATGCTGTTCCTCAGTGGGAACAGGGAAGCTGGTCAAAGTGGATGGGAAGATGATTTGAGGTAAATACAGGCCAATCCTTGAAGAAAACCTGTTAGTAGCTGCATAAGACTTAAGACTGAGGCAGACGGTGACCTTCTAGCAGAACAACGCTAAGCATCCAACCAAAGTTACAATGGAATGATTTAGATCTAAGCACATTTATGTTTGAATGGCCCAGTTGAAGCCCACACCTAAATCCAATTGAGAATCTTTGTCCATACTTGAAAATCAATCTTAGCAAACATTCTCCATCTAGCCTGACTGAGCTTCAGCTACTTTGGGAAGAAAAGTGGGCAAAACCGTTAATCTTTTGATGTGCACAACAAAAAGAGACATAAACCAAAAGCAGATGTAATTGTGGTGAAAAATGGCTCTACAGGGGTTAAGTAGGAATCCATGCCACACTTTTCAAATCTTTATTTTTTTAAAAAAGGTTTAAACAGTTTATCATTTTCCTTCATTCCTAACAGTTATTTGCTGCGTTGTGTTGATCTATCATATAAATACACAAATAACATAAACTGATGTTTGTGGTTATAACATGACAAAATGTGCGAAAGTTGAATACTTTTGCAGGCACTGAATGTGTATAATTTTCTAGAGGCAGAATTCATGAAAATAGACCAAGGTGCTAATGATCAAAACATGGCTTTGTTGTCTCTGATAAATTTGAATCCCAGTCCTACATATTAAGCTGAGTCTATTGTGCCTCCTTTGAAGAATAGAATCCTGTCATCTAGATTATTTGCAATCCAGCTCATTATAATTGTAATTGTGTAGACAAAGGAAACTGCAGGATGGAAAAAGGTGCCTTGATGATGAGTTAAATACCTTTAAAAATCAAATGATGACTTTTTTTGTTTTTGGAAGGATTTTTTCTTCCTGTCAAATTCAGTATTAAATTTATATTAAGCTGCCTGAGGCCTCAGACTAATAAACAGATAAAGGAATTTTCTCTTTAACTCTGATGCGCAATTTAAAAATTTATCACAGGCTGGTTTTTTGATCTTATGACAGTCTAAAAATATCCTATCCTATCATTTCTTTCAGCTGCTAATTAAATCAAGTTATGCACACTTTTGTTTCATCCGATGGTTCAAAAAGACTGCAACCAAACTCATTACTGGATCTGTAAAAGCACAGAAATATTTTCCTTATGTTGCCCTACTACACTGGCTCCCTGGTAGCTTCTGGTTTTATAACCAGCCTCCTGTACAGCCTGATACGACCATCCCACAGAACAGATCACAGACTCCCATTTTTTCTTAAACTTTGGCTACTGAAGTTAGACACACTGAATCCTCATCAGCCTTCCTTTCCTTTTTGATATGTAAACATTTTAATGGTTTTGAGTTTACCTAAAACAATTATTAGCCTTAATAATATTATTAGGGAAGCCCAAAACAGTTGTCCTGGTTATGGTTATTTTTTTGTAGTTTTTTGTGAGTTACCACAAGAATGCTGCAGTGAAGTTTTTTGATAACAAAATATTATTTAGTATAGGATTAGTTCTTTCACAAGTGATACTTAAATATACCATCATGGCCCGTCTGCATGTGTAGCCACAGAAATCATTGTAGATGGAAAGGATTAACTTGTCTAAAACATGGAGACACTCAGTGGTTAAACTGATGGAAGAAATGAAGCGCTGCTCATTGAAATATTTTCTTGTGAGCTCAAAAATGAATCATTTTCCCCAAGCAAATATACTGTTATCAAAAGATAATGACTCATTTTCTCTTGATGCACATTTTTCTTATCTTGAGATAACCACACAAAAACATATTTATAGTGGGGATGTCCACCCTCAGCTCCTGTGAATCATTACTATTACAGCAGCAGAAATTATTTCAGATAGTGTGAACCATCTAAATTGCAACACTCTTCACATTTATTGACACCCCTTGTAATTATGTGTAAAAAGCCTCAAAATAAATAAACCTTTTATTGCAGCACCAATCTGCTGTTTGGAGTGTCCACTGTAGTTTTCTAACGCTGAGTTTGAGGTTTGTCTTTTTTTTGTTTTGTATTGTTTTTTTTACATCCGTTGACGTTCTTCTTACTGTGAGTAAAATCGCTGGTCTTTATTTAGCCACAGTTGTGGTTGTTTTAAGCGTTTTAATTATTTTCTCTGACTGTAGATGTGGGCAAATTTAGCCAAGTCTCCATTTTCTTGTTGCTACTTCATGACCTACACAAATTAACACACATCTTGCTTGAAAAGCTTATCATCTTGTCTTCCTCATTTTGAGGAGTGGCTGAAAGAATTGGCACTTGATGTCATGTCATCTTTATCCCATGGTAACAAGAAGTTATGGATTACTGATTTAGAGCTCCTGGACAAGTTAAGCAACTTCAAAAAGTAAAGCATTTGGTAAAAATACTTCAGTTATGTTTATTTTATTGTAATTGTTAGAGCCAACTTTAATATTTACACTGGTCATTTTGTGGCAAACAATTTCCTCAAAATGCTTTTTCCCAACTGAATGAATGTAGTCTTAAAAAAAGATTTTTTTACTCATTTTTTTGATAATGAGATTATGTGACTGCAATAAAATATGAATTTATTTTAAGATTATTGCAAATCTTTTGCAGGGGAGCCACTGACTGACAGTTCATTCTTGTTGATGGATGACACAATATAGTTCAGGAGAAAAAAAAATACAAGCTAATTAATTAATTAATTCAAAGTGACACTAAGTCTGTGACCTGCTATTATTATAATATGACATAACAGGCACTTTATGCTGCAAATCAAATCATTAGACAATGGAAGTTTATTACTGAAATGATAAAGTAAAGGAACATTTGTAAAATGAGGCGGAAAAGCTCTTCTAAGTTCAACAATTTTTAAACTCGAGAGATAAACAAGAACCTCTTCAAACCTGCTTATCAGGAGAATGTAGACGTTCAACAGAGGTTTCCTTAAAAGGACTGGAGTTAAAACAGCTTGTTTCTGTTGATGGATTGAATGCTGGACCTCAAAAAATTCCAGTGTACTCCAGAAAAATGCTTGTTTCTTAACTACAAATAATGCAAAGATAGCTAGGTAGAGTTGTAGAGTTGTAAAGATGTTGAACTGGACATAATGGGTACTCTTAAATATTGATAAGGTCACTAATGTTTTTAGCAACAGCAAGGAATTTAGCAGTGGATTTCATTGATGCTGTTAATGCAGATGACATTAATGTGAAGAACTGAAATTTGTAATGCATTTCATGATGGAAGGAAATTGTATAATTTAAAATGTTGTGTATTTTGAAGAAAAACATATTTAAAAATCTTAAACAGTATGGAGCAAAATGATTCAGAGATGAAGAAAAATGTTTAGTTCAGATTTTTAAAAACTAACATTTTTGGAAAGATAAAGTTCAGGGTTCTAGTTACACTTACCGTAGGTAGATTATTTAAAACTCCTACGTTGTGAAAGAGGAGCTTATTAAAATCTAAAATCCAAACAGTGGCTGACAGATTTGAAGGAGATTTAGTAAAGAACATACAGTGTAATGAAATATTCATAACTGTGATGTATTCCTAACAGGAGGGCCTGCTTAATGTGGAGACTGTGGAGAATGAGGATGAGCTGACAGGGGTGGAGATCAGCTGTCTGAGACTGAAAGGGCAGATGATTTATTTGCCAGAGGCAGAGAACATCCTTTTCCTTTGCTCACCCAGGTAAACCTACTGTGCGCTCTGTTTTCACACAACCTACAGCTGAATGTGAGCACCCAAATAACAGCTCTGCTTCACACACCACTTTCTGGTGTTTTATAATCTACCAGACTAATAAAACCAAGAACCGTTTGTACCTCATGTCTCAGGTGAGTTTCAATTATAGAGTTCAGGAGGTACAAATGAACCAATGAACATAATTTTTACTTATTGATTGAGCTGCTCTTTTATACATCATTAGCTTGATTTTCTCATGTGCTCGTGTTTGTCACATAACGGTAATGTCCACAGGTCATCTTAGGAGAGTAAAACAGTGAATATAATGCTAGTTTGCCATTTTTGATTTGAAATGCAGCCTTAGTGGTCCCTAATTATTTGCTGGATTTAACTCTAATATTACTGTTAGTATGGTCGTTTTTGAATCCTTCACATTTTCACTCCTCTCTTCAAACATGCTCTATATTTTGGTTCATAGCTCACTCACTAATATTCTAAGAACTGTCCCTCTTCCACTTTACTATACTTTTTTATTACCTGCTTGTAGCAGAGCCTGCAAGTGGGATCTTAAACATCAAGAAACAACAAAACAATAGAGATACCTGGAACTACTAAAGCACATCAAATGAAAAATGGGTAAGGTGTGTATTTTCCTTTTGTTTTGTTGCTCTAAATGAAACTAAGTTGGATAACTGGCTGTCTGACCAAAAAACAAAGCGAAGTGAAGATCCTACACTTTCTTTCTAAAAGTATTCGCTCACCCCTCCAAATCAATTAACACACTTCCATGTCCACAAGTATATAAAATCCAGCATTGAGGCATGAAGACTGCTTCTGCAAAGATGTGTAAAATTATGGGTCACTCTTCGGAGCTCAGTGAATTCCAGTGTGGTAACATGGTAGGATGCCACTTGAAACTTTCTCACTACTAAGTATTCAACTCCCAACTATTAGTGGTATTGTAACAAAGTGGAAGTGAATGGGAATGACAGAAATTCAGCCATGAAGTGGGAGGTCGCGTAAAATCACAGAGCGGAGTCAGCAGATGAGGCGAAGTATAACGCACTGAGATTTTCAACTTTCTGCAGAGTCAGTAGCTGCAAACCTCCAACCTCATGTGGCCTTCATATTACCTCAAGAACAGTGCATACAGAGCTTTCTTGAATGGGTTTCCACAGCCGAGTAGCTGCTTCCAAGCCTTACATCACCAGTGCTGTCATAGGTAATCATTGTTCATCAAAAGCCATAAGCTTGGATAAAACAAAAGATCAGACTTGAATTCAAAATGAATGGGTAGAATTTTCCTAATGTTGTAATTATATGTTTGTTTGATTTATACTTCAGAGCTAAAGTACAATCTTGAAAAAATGACAGTGTAGCAGAATGCAGACCAATATAAGCACAGTCCAAACTTAAAGCTAGATCTAAATTACAAGCTATTAAACAACATATAAATTGCTCTGTGTCAGGTGAAAACAGACAGTTTTAGACTAAAGTTTAAGCTCTCAAAGAAAGTATATTATTGAGCAGAAGAAAACTATAGCTTCATTTGGTTTGAATGTAAGCAGGTCTGTGTTCATATACATGTTGCCAGAGCGTTTCATTACAACAGAGGTTATAAGTAGGTGGACTGAATCACACGGAGGGAGGGAGGTCAGTCATTAATATCCTGGCTGCTTCACCTTTAACCTGAGAGTAATTGCTTGCTTCTGTAATAAGGTTTAAAGTGTATATATTTAGACGTTAGCCGGTGATTTAGTTTCTTAAACACTTTTTTGGCTGTATGCATAATCTCATCATACTTCACAGACATACCACTAAGCCATGTAGGGATATGACAAATGTTTGAACAAAATCATTTGTAGAATAAAGACTGTCCATCAGTTAAACTGAACAAAAAAAAAAAACACTCCATCCACTGAGTGCATCAGATATTTGTTGAAATACTTCAGTTGTGTTACTATTATCTAACCGCTTTAGCCTAAAGCTCAAGGTTTAACGCAGTCAGGAAGCCGATTTTTTTGAGGACAAGTGGGTGAACTGCGTGCTAAGTGGGGTTGTAGAAATGAATTGTTGCTGAAGCAGACTGTTGGTGAGAAGAGACTGTTCTGTTAAAACAGTACATTGTTTAATCCAGATTCACTCAAGGGAATTGATTTGTTCTGACAGAGAAGACACGAAGACTTCACAAAAATGTAAAAACGCAAAAAGGTTAACATAATATCTCTGATGAAGAATAATCAACATTACAAACCCTTGCATTTAAACTTTTGAACATTTTGTGGCGTTACAACCAAAAGCTTTATTGTATTGTATTTTGATTGTATGTGATGGACTATAACACAAAGTAATGCGTAATTGTGAAGTGGGAGAAAAATAATACAAGGTTTTCAACTATTGTCACCAATAAAAAAACTGGAAAAGTTTGGCATCCATGTACAGTATATTCAGCTCTCTCGACACTTTATGCAGCAATGATTATGTGTTGACCAAAACCATTCTGTTGTATCTTTGACTGCATGTTCAGGGTAGTTTGAACCTTTGCCCCACTGTATAGTCCTTTGCAGTCTTTAACAGGTTTTCTTCCAGAATCTGTATCTACCTCCATCTATCTTCTCATCAACTCTGACCAGCTTCCCTGTCCCTGATGAAGAAAAGGATGCCCACAGCATGATGCCACCACCACAGTGTTTCATGACAGGGATGATGTGTTCAGGGTGTTGTGCAATGTTCGATTTGCACTACACATAATGTTTTGCATGTAAGCCAAAAAGTTACAAAGACAACACCTAAAACATCAAAATGTTATTCTTCAAATCTGCACCAGTATTTTTAACTATTTTGATGCAAATTTCTGTTGTAGTGTGAGTATTTGATTTTCAGTTGAGATATTTTTTTTTTCTCTTCAGCCTTTTACTAAAATAAAAGTAGTTAAATGGTAAAGGACAAAAATTAGAGAAAAAGATGATAAGTAGATACTTGCTTGGGGTAATTCATTGTGGCCTCCTTTAGCACTCCTGACATGACCATTTGGGGAATTTACTGATATAATTGTTACAGGAAAGTGGTGTTCTGTGGATCTTGTCCTTTTGTCTAAGCAGGCTTTCAAGTGGTTTTGCTAAAAGGTGCCTGTCCAGACAAAACTAACTCACAGGACCTAAAAGCATGAACAGTGTCTATTCATCTTATCAGGGAGAATCATATAGAGCCATGTCTGACCTCACTGAACAAGATCATTTATTAAGAGACAGATGGCTCTGGCAGAATGATGACCTCACTTCTGCATGATCTATTTTATAGCCTTTCAGAGAAGAGTACGAACAACCTGTAGGTCTGCAGTTTTTATTTAACCAGAGAAGTACATTTGTCAGTTTATATATAAAAATAGTTGTAAAATTTAAGTGGTGTTTAACTATTTTCTCTTTTCTGTCTTGATCTGCTCTGTGTTTCTATGGTTAGTGTTATGAACCTGGATGATCTAACGAGGAGGGGGCTCTATCTGAGTGACATCCCACTACATGATGCCACGCGTGATCTGGTGCTGCTGGGTGAACAGTTTCGTGAGGAGTACAAGCTAACCCAGGAGCTGGAAATTTTGACCGATCGTCTCCAGCACACACTGCGGGCCCTGGAGGATGAGAAGAAGAAGACAGACAGGTTTCTCTTTTCTTATGTCAAAATAAGTTTGCCTTAGCCTCACAACCGTTATGGGTTCCCCAGGTATATACGTGTACGAAAGCCTTAAAATATCAATGGTTGTTACGGAGACTTGGCCAACCCCAAGACTGTTTGTCACAATTTATTTTGTTTTGAAGTGAAGTGTTTGATTGTTGCACTGACTGGAAATATCGCATGATTAGACAAATAACTAATCATGCCATATTGCAACCATTTTCTGACTTATAAAGATTAGCACACTTTTGCCCTAATTAAACAGCATGTTCGCCTATCTTTCCCATTTTGAAAAGTAGATAAGAGGAATTAATATCCCCTTGGGGCCTAGGGTATAAATATTACAGAGATTAATATAATAATAAAGATTAATGTGGGGGCCTAATAGACAGGTTCCCACATTAATGTGTCCGTTGGTCTGGGGGCCATTTGAAGCCGTACTGAATTTGGGCAGCACCCAGATACAATTCAAGAGTTGTACAAAATTGGCCCACAAGTATAGCTGTCCATGCAGAACAAAAAAAAAAAAAAATAGAGTTTTTCCTCTAACAAATTAAAATTTTCTTGAAATGTAAAATGTTTGGTACAAGGTATTTGTCTGTTATGAACCAGTTGTTTTTTTTTTGCTGTCATTGTAAGTTTGTGGTAACTACAATCACAGACATCCAATGATTTTTAACACAGAAACAGAATTTTTTTTTCGGGGGGGGGGGGGGGGGGGGGCATTTGTTTTTTCTGTCTGAATAAAAGTACCTAAATAAGTGTGAGATTATACCACTTAAGTATAAAATGAATTTGTTATAAAGGCTTCAACACATCGCTACCAGAGGGGCCAATAAATGTTGACGGCGCAGTAAATTACAATTGAGGCTCTTAATAGTGGAGGTATTTTATCCACCTTATCTCAACTGCACACAGACAAGCCTAAATGTCAGTACATTATATCAAAATCATATTTTTCACAAATAGTACCAACAGTTATATATTTAACATACAATGGCTCTCAGCTTATTTCTTATTAACCTTTTTTCTATTATGTCCTTTTTTATGTTAGACTAAATTAGATTAAAATTAGAAATGCAACCCAGTAGAGAAGTGATTTTTATAGGTGCAGTTTTACCTATAAAAATGATCACATTCATTGGCCTAACTCTTTATTTGACTGTGTTAACACCTAAAGTGATTTTTTTTTAGGAAATAAATAAGTAAAATACACAATAATAAACAATAAATAATACACAAACACCCTATGCAGATATCCTATGTAAAACAGGTGCTTCAGAAGTCACATACATACTTCAGAGGTAGACTTGATATTGTACAAAATGCATGTAATTTTCCCCACATTTAGAGCCAGGTTGTAGGGTTTCCTATACACCGAAATATATGTCATGGTAGGAAAACAGTGTGGCAGCAGCTCTAGCTATCATTAATTTAATTAACATATATTATAGATGGCTACGCCTCAGGTAATAATTGGGAGTATTTTTGATGCAATGTGAAGCAAACTTTTGCTATTAGAACTCAAAAATTTTCTGAGATATTTATCAACATGATTCTGGAAATGTCTAGAATTGTGAAATGGAAAATATGTTGGAGCATTGTTTGACAAAAAGCTTTTTTTATTTTCACCCGGTTCAAGCACCGTATGCAAACTATTTCTCTGTAGTGCATCATTTAGGAAATTAATTACATACAGCAGCCTAGTCATTATCTCAGTGTTGTGAGTCAGCCTCAAAGTCATTATGTTGCAACACGGCTGTTAAAACAAAGTGTCAGAGATTGTTCATTAGTGCATGTTGTAGTGTGATGTAAAAAAAGAAAAGAAGCTGTGTGAAGGATTCCCTTTTAAGGTCAAACCCCAAACACGAAACAGTTAAGATACAGAAAGAAACAGGTGTCAGTCTCATATTCCGTCAATAATGCTGCATGGCAACAGGAGCACCTGGGGTCGGACTTTATTATGCAGGTTGATATTTACCAAAGCTAATCTTCAGGCCCTGCTAGGATTAAGATGGTTTAGAATTTGGTCTGTCATAGCAGTGAGCAAGAGCTGGATACGATCACAGAAGTGGAGCATGATGGTATTTAAGACTGCTGTGCCAATTCATTGCCATTGGACAGCTATAATGTTATTCTCAACATGCTCTGGTCAGAGTTTCTTACCCTCTAACTACTGAATAAAGTTATCTTAATATTTAAGTAAACTGCAGGTTGTTTATAGCTTTACTGTTTGTTGTTAATGTATATGCATCTCAATAAATTAGAATATCATTGTAAAATTAATTTATTTTAGTAATTTAAATCAAATTTATTATTTTTCTTATTTTATATTGTAATCTTCGGAAAAACAATATTTTCAGTATTGAAATCCTTTCAGAAGAAGAACATCATACCCAAACATGGTGGTGGTAGTTTGATGCTCTGGGATTTTGTTGTCAGTGAGAAAATTTGGAAGGAGAGTACATGGCTGTCAGTTTATGACATTAAACTGAAGCTTTTTGCTATTCATCAGACAGAAACCCAACATCTTGCTTTTATATTTTAGCTGTCATTTTCAAATTCATTTGATAAACATGCAGTATTTACATTCACTGTTTTTTGACAGGTTATTGTTATGTATCACATCTCCTGATTCTACAAGTATAATGCATCAGGAAAGTTATTTTGCTTTTAACAAGGCAACCATGATCTAACCGTTACCATAGTAACACCACCCCGTTTTTATCTGAGAGCAGCTTGCATGGTGAAGCAACCAAAAGGTGGTGGAAGAACAAAAGAGATGCTGATACAAGGATGAACTTCATTCTGGGAGTCCTGATTCTTTACTCCCCACATAAGTGTGTGTGTCATCTGAAAAATGCTTTTTGCTCCTCTTCTTCTTTTCAGACTGCTTTATTCTGTTCTGCCACCATCTGTTGCCAACGAGCTGCGCCACAAACGGCCCGTCCCGGCGAAGCGTTACGACAACGTCACCATCCTGTTCAGCGGCATCGTGGGATTCAACGCTTTCTGCAGCAAGCACGCCTCAGCTGAGGGAGCTATCAAAATAGTCAACCTGCTCAATGATGTTTACACACGCTTCGACATCTTGACAGACTCTCGGAAGAACCCTTATGTATACAAGGTTGTAAGCAAGAACGTTACCACTGCAGTTTATCAGGCTTTTGTGTAATCTTTTTTTGGACTAAAGAAAAACAGGCAGGATTGAAAAAAGGAAGAAAGAATTATTTTAAGATGACAGTTTTTCTTCTGGTTCTCCGGTTATGTGTACCAGTGTGATGAATAGTAATTATACAATCATGCACATATAATTCAGTACAAGTATATTTATATCACTAGACTTAATTTTTTTTTTTTTTTTTTTCATGACTAGCACTAACTCCTAAACACAGTGGAGTTTTACAGAGCGACTGCACAATTTTATAGGCCTGGGGCAGCAGATTTACACTCCAGGCTTTCAGACAAGAATGCACTTTGAGAAGTCAAACAGACCCCGGCACTTCCAGGGGATCGGCTTCAGGCACTGGGTCACCAAAAGAAGTAATATTTACTCGAGAAGCTGAATGGCTTGGTGGTCTTGGGGTTTTAGCAGGACTTAAGAGAGGCCCTGAATGTCCTTAAGCTGATATATTTGTTTATTGTGAGCTGTTTCAGTTAATTCTGGCCTTAAAAGAGGCTCCCTTTATAGAACAGTGGGAATTCTGCATTAAAGATAAATAAAGAGAAGCAGTTTAAGTTATGATGCCACATTTAAGTGGGAAATTGTCTGTCTTTTACAGGTGGAAACAGTTGGTGATAAGTACATGACAGTGAGTGGTTTGCCAGAGCCTTGCACGCACCACGCCAAGTCCATTTGTCACCTTGCCCTTGATATGATGGAGATTGCAGGACAAGTCAAAGTGGATGATGAGCCAGTACAGGTGTGATATAGACCATAGAATACAAAATAAATATTATAATCCCACAGAATATACCGCAAAGCATTCATACAGTATTGCTGTACACTTCCAAAGACAGAACTACAGAAGTGGAAAAAAGAATTGAAATATGTTAATTTTCAAAATTTTCAAGCAGTTCCAGCAAAATTAATTTTAAGGCTCAACAAAAAAATGATTTAGTTACAATAAGTGATATTAAGCACAATATATATATATATATATATATTTAGATATTTTGAAATCATTTGGGATAATTTACCAAACTCCACTACACTTATTACTACCCCTGGTAAAAGTGTGTAAAAAGCCATGAAATTAATGGATCTTTTATTTTAGTATTATTACACTGAAAAACCTAAAGAAACCCAACCTTTAATTTGAGTACATTTATTAAAGAGAAAAAAAAAATCTCAAATTAAATAACTATTTTTTTTTTTGTTTTGTTTTGTTTTTTACAAAATCAACAGAACCAAACTTACTGGCACATCTGCTGTTAATACGTGTACAACACAATGTTTCTGAAAGGATAACACTTAGTCTTTTATAACGTTTCACAATGTCGGGGCTCTGGGTTCTCCTTCATGTTGCTGTCTCCTCAGTTCTCCTCATTAGTTGTCAGTAGGATGGGAACTAATATGGCCATGGAAGAAGGTGTAGTTTGAATCTGACGAATCATTTCTGTGTTGATTTTCCTGTATGTTTTCAGTTTTCTGGTAGAATCTGATGGATTTGTGATTAAAATAGGCAGGTAATTTAATCCATTCATGACACCATACACCATACCAAAATGTTTCCCTGGACCTTTGGTAGAGAAACAGACCCACAGCATCCCAGATCCTTCGTTGTACTTTATTGTACTGCCCATATTTATTCATTCTTTCACACCGAACTCAGCTGAGATTTTGCTACCAAAAAAATTGGTTTTGGTCTCATCTGACCAAAGCACGCAGTTCCAGTTAAATAACAAAACTGTGCAAATTACACATAATTACAATTGTAACTGAAGGACAGAATTTTTTTTTTTTTTTTTTCTGGCATGGCTCCTAAAAATTGGTATCATGTAGATAGCATCTAATGGGTGCTATGGAGATTTGGTGACTCAGGATTCCAGTCTTTGGGGTAAGAAAGTAAAAGTATAGGTTATCTATATATGACTTTTCCTGAAACAAAAAAAATGTAACCAAGTGACATGCTGCCAGTTGTGTTGTGAAAATGCAACACAATTACTATTGTAGCTATGCCAGAGTTCCTTAACTGTGAGCTTTGGACATTTTTTTTTTTTTGCCTTTTTCATCACCCTGCTCACTGTGTGGTGGCAATATAAACATGGGTCCACATCCAGCTTATTGGCGAGTAGGTAAAAGAAATTATCCTCTGTTATGTCATAGTTACAACCCAGGGGAAACAGAAAGTCATGGATTACTAATTAGAAGTTCCAAGAAACTGTGATAAACTTAAGTAAAAGGTCAAAGTTAATTAAAAAGTAAAACATAAAAACAAATTCTTGAATCACATTTATTCAACAGCTCTTGCCAGGGGTGCTAGTAACTGTGCTACAGGCGATTTTGCCAAATATAAAACTATTTTTGCCCCACTGAATAAATGTCATACTTGATTTTCTGTTTTGATTATGCTGCTGCAATATAGGATTGATTTAATTTAAAGGTTTTTACACATCATTACCCAATAATTGACTAAATAATTTAGTAGATAGAGACTTTTTTTTTTAACCAACAATACACTGTAAATGGGTTTTCTTTCTCCATGAAATGGTTCTGCGTTGGTGAAACAGTTTGTCTGTTTTGGCACATAATTTAATGATTGTCCGTCTGTTTTCCTTCACATATTTAATTATTTCTGCAGCTTTTTTAGCAATGCATCTGTTACTTTGGCATAGACAATACAAACACTCTGGAGCTCTGTTCGGTTTTCTTTTCTTGATTAATTTCTGAATAATTATATCTATGCATGCAGACATATTTTTGCAGTGTAGTAACAGGTTGAAATAGATGAAAACTAAGAAACATTTGTTTAATGGACTGCAGTCGGCTGTTATTGTATCTTTGACTGTTGAGACCTTCCACTGTAATATAATACCTAGTTAACGAAACCATGTTTACTTTAGGATGTGACTCTAGCCTCAGCATCTCACGATGCTGAGGACGAAAATAGATGCTTGTTCATCCCAGACACTCAACACATCTATGCTTTAAAGAAAACCAGCACTGAGAAGTGCTTGCAGCTCCGAGGATAAATCTTAGTCTCAAAATTGGCTGCATGTTCTTTTGGAAGTTTTTATTGCAGATTTAAAAGGAGATATTTTGTAATTTTGTTCATGGAGCACAAATTTCTGGCAGAGTGAATCTTATATCCACCCACTAAATGTTGCACCTTTTCATTTGATGGCTAAGAGTTGTGTGAACAGACTGAAAAAGCAGGAGAATTATAGTTTGCAAGCCCTGAATTCGACAGGAACAGTTGTTTTTTTTAATGCTTGCAATGTTTAGGGAGTTTATTTCTGGAGTTATTTAGCAGACAAATCAGATTTTGAAAAACTTAGTTTAATATTTCCAGTACTATAAAGCTAGTTAAGAAGCTTAAATAGCACTGTTGTGTTTTTACTCTTTAGTCAAATCATAAGGAACATAGTGTGATGTAATACTTTAAATCATTTTTATTCAAGATCACAATTGGGATCCACACCGGGGAGGTGGTGACAGGTGTGATTGGACAGAGGATGCCCAGATATTGCCTTTTTGGAAATACAGTCAACCTCACAAGTCGAACTGAGACGACAGGTGACAAGGGAAAAATTAATGTCTCAGAATACACTTACAGGTGAGTTTTAGTAATCCTCTACTTTTTATCTGTTGAATACCGGCCATCTTTTTAAGTCCTACAAAAAAAATACTTGAATTTTATTAGTAGAAACAGAAAAATATAAACAGTTAAAATCAAACTTTTACATCCACTATATAAAAAGGTATATAATGCTTCTTTCTCGGTCTGACATCAAATCAGACTTAACACTTCTTGGTTTAGGTCAGTAAGCATTACCAAAATTATTTCTATTTACTACATATCAAAATATTGAGATCCATATTTTTTCAGATTCTTTTGACTGTCTTCAAATTCAGAAATGTGCATATATTACCTAAATATTATCGTTTAAACTGTATGACTTGGGTCAAACATTTTGGGTATTGGTTTGCTGTAGTGGCACAGGGGTAGACCCATATACCAGCCGTCACAGATTCGAGTCCCGGCCTGTTGACCTTTGCCGAATGTCTTTCCCCTCTCTCATATCCCACTTTCCTGTCACTCCACTATCAAATAAAGGCCATGAGAGCCACGAAAATCCTTAAAAAAAACAACAAAAAAAAAAAAACAAAAACATTTTGGGTATCCTTCAACCAACTTTTCCAAATAGTTTGCTGGAATTTTAGTCCCTTCTTATTTACAGAAGTGGTGTCGTTGAGTCATGTCTATGGGCAGTTTTGCTCTCACACACCTTTGCAGTTCTGCCCAATGAGCTTTGTGCCACTCCAGAAAACATTAACTTTATTGTCCTTAATGAACTTTATAACTATTCTGTCTCTACAGGTTCATTGTCCATTTGGAAGACCCGTTTTCACTTAAGCTTTAACTTCCTGGCTGAGGTCTTAAATTATTGGTTCAATATTTCCACATAATCTTTTTTCCTCACGATGCCATCTATTTTATGAAGTGTTCAAGTCCCTTCTGCAGCAAAACCTCCACACAACATGATACTGCCATCCCCATACCTCACAGTTAAAATGGTTTTCTCAGGTTCGCAAGCTCCCCCTTTTTCCTCTAAATATGACGGTGGTCGTATGATTAAAAACCTCCAAAATTTGAGTTTTTTTGTCTTTGAGTGTATTTACAAACTGTACTCTGGCTCTTCGTGAAGCACTGGGAGTAATGGCTTCTTCCTTGGTGAGTGGTCTTTCAGCCCACATTAGGATAAGACTTGTTTCACTTTGGATAATTACTCTGTCTTACCAGTCCCCTTCTAATATCTTGGTAGAGTTCTTTTGATTTTTCCATGATGTCACAGAAGGAGGCAGTGTGTTTGAGGTGTAGCCTCAAATTAACTTAAATGTTGTGAATTAACCTATCAGAAGCTTACAAAGCCATGACATTATCATCTGTGCCTCTGTAAATTGTTTAAAGGTATCACAATCTTAGTGTATGTAAACCTCTGAATTTAAAGAGAGTAATACAAAATTATTTAAAAAGTTCCTCTATCATCTTGACTGTCAATAATTTTGTTCATACTAATTGAAGTTAAACAGCAAAAATTTGTCTGATTTAACATCAGACATTTCTTAAAAAACCTGTCTTTTAGTACATATATCTAGTCTTATGCTGGGAAATTCTACTTTAAGCTGCATACAGATATTAATAATTTTATGTTGGATATGGCAGGGGAAGGTCTATGTAAAACAGGAGCCAAAAATAAACATGCTTTATGGTTGTTGACGTTGTATTCCAGGTGTTTGCAGTCAGCTGAGAATGCAGACCCTCAGTTTCATTTGGAGTACCGCGGCCCCGTCACCATGAAAGGAAAGAAGGAGCCGATGAAAGTGTGGTTTCTTTCTAGGAAGACCAATGACACAGAGTCTGCCACAGTTAAACCATAAACATAAAAACACTGAGTGTTGTTTGATGAGGACTTCAGCATGGTAAAGTCTGGTGTTATTTTAAAGTTCAGATGAAACAGAGTGAGGTGAACTTTAAAATTAATATAGGTCTAGAACATACAGATATTTTTAATACATTAAAAAAGTGTTTTAAAGTGTATTTAAACTTGTATTCTCACCCTCCCATTTCCTCCACATATGATCCATTACAACATCACTATAGTTTTTGGAATTGTGTAGTGTTTATACATCATAGAGCTTGGTGCATTCATTGTATTTTTATTTTTTTTATGATAAAGTACTGTACACGAAAACTAGGTAACTGATAAGCTAAACATTTAGAATTAGCGACACAATATTAGGATGTCAAATGTTCCTGGTATGGTCATGTCACCTGAAATTGCCACAAAAAAAAAAAAAAAAAAAACACACTTTACATTCAGAAACAGCTTATTTACTTGATAATGATAGATTATGTTGGACATTTAGCTTCAGTGATAAAAACTAATTTAGATGTTGTAGGTTCTGTATTTTCGTCACTGTTTTCATCTGCCATTTAATGAGAACACTGTAAAAAGAAAAAAGTTATTTTTAAAGTCTCAAATAAAAACAGTGTTGTATTATGTATTTTACACAGAAATATTTAGATAGCATCATCAATAAACATGGATGTTAGTTTTATGTATTTTCTTCCGCCTGCCTCTCATTATTTCTTTTTGTTCCTATTTTATGTTTGTCGCTGTACAATAATACAGAAACAATTTCTAGCTCTCCAGTATCCGATAGAGAATGTCTTATTGTATATTTATTGTTTGTTTAATTTTATCTAATATTTATTCTTTTAGGCAAAAAAACCTTGAGAAGTAGTGATCACCTGTAAAAGAAGAAAATAAATATATTTTATTTTAACTGAATCTACTGATCTGCTTTAATCCTTTTAATAAAGAAAAAATCAGGTGCTTTATATGTTGAATGCATTATTTGTATTAGTATCATTTTTATCTGTATTTACTTCCAATGCATTTAAAATATGTTTTAAGTTTCTTGTGCCAGATCAAATCATTGTTCTTTCTTGAGTTATTTAATTTAATTTATGGATTTTATTTTTGCGATTGGATGACATATCTGTTTTCCTGGCTCATATCTTCTTTGATGCTAGAAAAATATGTCTTCAGTTTAAATTACTTGATCAATTGTTTGCAGGTTTAATTAGAAGATTTCAGAACTTTACAAGACTAAATCTGAGCATAAACAGGAGATCTTAAAGCTTGGTCATCATTTGAACAAGAGGCAGTTTTGCTTTGTAAGGCAGTCATATTCTTGCTTTTCTCCACATATAACATGTATTAGTTTGTAAAGTCCTCCCTCTAGTGGATCATCTGAAAATCACAACCATGTGGGGTTTTTTTAAAAAAAAAAATAAAGCTTCTTTGTATGATATAATGGATAAATATTATATAAAATTGAAAAACAATCTTGACCTGTTAAGGTCCTCCAGTTCCTGTAAAAAATGTTTTTGTACACTCATGGGAATAAATGCTATTAATCAGTTTTGTTATATTAATGATGTATTGAAGCTCTTCTTTTTTCAGGGTGGAAGTATGATATAGCAAACTGCTGAAATGAGTGCAAAAGTTTGAATTTATGGTGGGTTATCTCTAATCACCCAGGGTCATAATTACGCAGACAGATTCAAATATTTGCAAACACCCCCACAGCTTTTCTGATTAAATGTCCCTCAACACACCACACCTAATTTTTGCTGGATATTTGACCACTTTCTGAAGTTATTTTATGCAAAATAATTTAAATAATTTCAGTTTTTCTGCATAGACCTGACTTTAAGGGATTAGTTACACATTTTCAATCAAGTTGAGGTCATGGTCATTCCTAAAGCATAATTCTAGCATGCTTAATTCATACCAGGATCAACTTTGGAATGGGTTTGTGTGAAGAGCAAGAATTGGGGCGTAGTCTTCTTTCGTGATTATTCCATCCACTTTCTTGTATGCACAAATCCACCCGCACCAAAACAGACCCTCAGCATGATGCTGCCACCACTGGATTTGTCAGTTGGTACCTGACATTTATCAGGTACCAACATTATCATTTATCTTTTGACAATTACTTCATTGCCATAAAGCAATGACTCTTTCGAGCACTTCTTTTTTGTTGTTGTTGCTACATAACCAAGGTTTTCATATTGTAACAGTAAAACCTTTTTAATTGGTTTGTCCATATGGATAGCTTTGGATAAAAAACAAACAAAAAAACAAAACAAAACAAAAAAACAACTCTTTAAAATGAAAGTGAACACAGATTTTCAGAAACTAGTGCTAATAACATAAAAAAATATAATGGAGTAAATAACTGCATAAATATTTATCACTTTGATTAAACTTACCAGAGATCTAGCCAGTTGATGCCAGGAGTATCACAGTTGTTTAAATGGAGATTACCGGAGATTGAACAGCTGATGTGTGTCAAGTGATAGAGATTCCAAGAAAAAGGTTCTTCAGTCTGTTGGAACAAAATTTTACTTTTGAACACCAAATGCTCCACCTCACCACAGACTTACCCTCTTCATAATGAAGAATGGTTGTGGCATCATGACATGGGCATGTTTTTCACAGCAGGCCCTGGAAGGCTTGGAAAGCTTGAACATGAATGTAGATTAATATTGGAGGATAATCTGAGTCAACCAATCGGAAAACCGTGAATGGGGAGAAGATTTATTTTCCAGTAAGACAGTGACCCTAAACACAGAAAAAGCTACACAAAAATAGCTCATAGACAGCAATGTGAATATTCTGGAGTGGCCAAATCAAAATCCAAGAAAAACTCAACCCATGGTAAGAAAATGTGTGCAGCACGCAGTAAGTATATTTTATATGCTGACTGCATTTTGGATTGCCCTACATTATTTCATGGTTTAAGTATTATTACCATATTTACATCTATGTGGGAGGTATTGTACAGAGAGGAAGCAATATAGGAAGCAAAGTCTAACATTCTTAGGTTAATTTAATCCCATAGCTGATGGAAAGTCCCCTAATTAAACTGTAAATGATAAGAGCCAAATCTTTTCTCCTTCCCTTAACTCCCCATAGGATATTACAACCACCTTTGACTTGAGATGTTATATTTTGCATGGTTAGATAAGGTGCTGGAAGAATTTAGGATGGAAAGAAACCTTAAAATACTGCAAAAATACTAACTAAACAGTTTTATTAGTTCATGATTTTCTCAGAAGTTAAAGCTCTCTCTAAATTAAATGGCAATTTATCTGTGTGCACTTGCTGAAACAAAGCTCTAAAATCTTTTTATTGTTCCTTCATGATACCAAAGATCACTGTTTTATTTAACCTTTATTTACCTTTGAACCCTTGACATCTAAAATCTCTTGACACATTTCCCCCTCCTGCCAGGACTTCAGTCAGCAGTCCTGACACACATACAAAATAATATAGTAAATGATATGAACATCACATCAAATGAAGCATGGTAATCAGTATATATAATGACATACATTGCAGATCAAAATATTGCCTTGTGCTGCATTTTATGCAGTCAAATAAAAGCTGAAAACAAAAAGCTACTTAAAAAGGACATTGTTTGAAATGGAAGACATAGGAAAAGCAAAAGTGGCACATCAAGGAGCGAGGGCTTATTTGCATAAAAGAGCAACAGTTAAGCATTTATTTCTAGATATTGTACAACAGGGTCACATGTATTTAAAGTTCAAGATTACATTTTACCTCCAATATTTAATAATTTTTGTTGAATTAAAAAATGTTCTCTAATTTATGTGGTTTATCTCCCTCTAATTGTCAGACTTAAAAAAAAAATCTAATGAGGTTTCAGTTTCAGATGCTAAAATTGGTGACTGATATTTGAGTCCATGAGGAAGGTCAGCTACCAGTACCTGTTGGAGGTGTACTGTCTGAAATATGGCCAGCTGCATCCAAGCTAAGCAGAGTTTGCACAATCATTCTTTAACAGTCTTTGTTTTTAAATAGATTGAGCTATGTTTGCACAGCTTACAAAACTAATAGAGGTCATACCCATTATTTTGTTGCTCTAATGAATGTGTTTTTCCTAACAATCTAAGTGTTTTTCACCCTTTGCAACAACGTTCACAGTGAAACAGATTGCATAGGCTGCACATCTTCCTGTTTGTCATTGTGCACTGTGCTCAGATTTTCTGAGCTGTCCCAGCCCACAGACTGCAGTTGAAACATCCGTCTATTCCTTGTCTGTGCCTGCTTATCCTTGTAGGTTCCCAGGGGGAACTGGTTCCTATCTCCAGCGGTCATTGGGTGAGAGGTGGGGTAGACCCTGAGCAGGTTACCAGTCCATCACAGGGCAACACAGAGACAAACAGGACTGACAACCACACACACACACACACACACACACACACACACACACACACACACACACACACACACACACACACACACACACACCTAATATTGATTTTGAGCAACCAGTTAACCTTACAATTATGTCATTGGACTATGGGAGGATGTCGGAGTACCTGGTTAGAACCCATGCATGCACAGAGAGAACATGCAGACTTCAGGCAGAACTGCCCCACGTCCTTCTTGTTGCAAGGCAACAGTGCTGACAACTGCAGCACTGTGCAGCCTGCAGCTGAAACATGAGCCATTAAATTTTAAATAGTTCAAAGGAAAGCTTAACATAGAGACTAGTTAGGACAAAACAGCTGCTTCTGTCACGAAAAACAGACATCACAGCATCATGAACATCACTGTGGTGAGCAGATTAAGTGGAATACAATCACAATACTACTGTAGACCATGTACAGTAATACTGATGAAATGTGCCATTTTGCTACATGTTTATGACATTGATTGTAAACAAGTGTCAGACTAGGACTTGGTATCAGCAAATATTTATTCTGAATGGATTGGGATCAAGGGAATAAAATCCTGATCATAATCAAGGTAAAATAAATGAATAAGCACAAATTCCTAAATTTTCAAGCACCACAGTAAGTTGTCTTGTTAGATGCCTTGAGATGATTGTTTTGTCAATTTGTATTTTATTTTTGTCTAAATAAATGAATTGAATTGAGGTAAACTATATGGTATCTTAACAACTCTTTACAATTACAGTTTTCTAGAGTGCTGCAACTTTCATCACATACTAGAGAATTTGTGACATGTCTCTTCTTTTATGTGGTCATGTTATCGTTTTCCCTGCCCCGGTACAAGTGATAGACAATTGATAAAAAACTGATACTAAGGCACAGATAAACGGCTTGTGATATGAACGTGATAACGATAAGCATCCATTAGACCTAATCAAGCAATTCACAAGCTTGACTGTTGGTTTCATCACCTCAGTCAAAGTAGAAAGGTCTTCTTTTTGATAAAAGTGGAGCTATTGAGATCTTTTTGTCACACTGGACAAAAAGAGAAAGAACTCCAATAAAAAAGAAGACTAACAAGTTATCAGAGACAAGATAGAAATTACTGACAAGTGAAGAACTTTATTCATCTTGTTGTAAGATCGCCATTCAGTGTAAAAGACTGCTGATGGTGTAGATGTTTATGTTCCTGCAATCCGTAGCAGCTAGGCAAAATTTTCTAATGTCAATGTGTTTGTTTGATTAATGTATTTTTGCCAACTTCTCCTCTATGGTGTTTCTCAGTGAAAATGCACCATTTCAGTTGAGTTGGAGTCATGAGGTTCTATGTGCATAACTCTGTCATCCCCAAACAGCTACTAGAAAACACCATATTCATTCCCCACTTTACAGTCAAACTTCCAACAAGGACTGTGCTTTCATTGGCCTTAGCTTTTGGATTAAGTTAGTGCAAGTCTTAGCATGAGTTTAGTCTACATATCTGTGTGACATCTTGTAAGTATGATAATAACTTTAAATATCAAAGGTCTTCCTTATCAGTAATGATCTGATATAGGTCAAAGGTATGGAAGGAAGGGTAAACAAAATGATCAAAGCAGTTATTTCAAGAGCTCTGTATCTTGACTGAATATCATTTTTAAAAAACGAGGATTAAATTCAGTGAAACTTAATGGTTGACACAAAAAAATGTATTTGCATCATTTAGTACCATAGTTCTCAAACTATGGCACCAGCGGTGGTGCTTGGGCTGCCTTTAGTGGTACTTCTATTTAATTCTGGTATCAATTCTTTGTATTACAAAAACAAACTAATTGCTATGTAGAACCAATAAGCACCATCAACAAAAAAGTAATTTAATCTTAAATTATCAGAAACTTCTAAAAAGAGCAGAGCAGTGAGCAGAACTCCTGGTACAAAATGAAGCGGAATAACTGCTGGTGACCACTTAGGCTCTGATGCATTGCCTTTTGTAGCTGGGAGTTTCAAACACTGTAGAAGCAGGCTGTGTACTTTTGAGGACAAACAAATTGCCAGAGGTGCAAATAAAGTTTAATCTTAAATGCATTTATTACTAAGTTTTATATTCAAAACAGCCATATTGGATTTTAGGTTAGTATGGGTAGAAATCTTCTGACTTTCTAACTTGGAATTCTAACTTCAGGAGAATTATTTTTTTCATCTGAAAACGTAGAAATCTTCAGTGTAAAAATCACAGTTCGTGTTTAACCCTATCTATCAACCAGTCATGTCATTTTTTCTTATTATTATGAAAATAAACTTAAAGTCCAAGTCCTGGTGTGCTGCTTTTTTTTTTTTAAAACATCTATCAAGTGGTATGAGGAAGAGCATTTACCAAGGTGGTTGCAAAAAGTTTAGGAACCACTGACATTGAGTTCCTTCCTCAATGTTTCCCTCAATAGTCAGAGACAGAACAAAAGTTTACAGGAATAATAAACTGCCACAGTTTAGCCCTGATATGTGATAGTTTGCTGAACACACAATGCCACCACCCTAAGCAAACATACACACAAGTTCAACAAGAAAGTCAAACATTCAGTAATTCATAAAGTGTTCGCCATGGATAATGCCTTGAAAAAACCTGAGCTTTAAACAGCCACATCATCACTCACGCAGATGACAAGATAAGAGCGTACATGGCTTAAAAGGACTGTCACACTCGCTGTAGGACGCTCCGTTCTGCACAGTGGTCCAGCTCACCTCAAGCAGTCAACATGACCTTCAATGGCACCTGGAAGGTTGATCGCAATGAAAACTACGAGAAGTTCATGGAACAGATGGGTGAGGTTTGTCAGACTGGAGATAACAAGTTTCAGTCTGTTTAAATACATGTTTCTTAGGTAAAGAAGTAACCTTAATATTCTCAGAAATTAATAAGGTATTTTATGGAGGACTGATAAAATGCAGGAACTCGTGTTCAAGTGGTAAACTGATAATTGCAGTTAGATGTATCTGCATTTAAGTTGACTAAACCAAGCTTTGGTCATCTAAGTTTTATTTGCAAATTGTTGATTGCATGAACACCTTCTCAACGAGTTCCTGATTTTGCTTTTGAACTTTTACTTCCAGTCTACAAAGATATGAACTAAGGAAGTACTTGTTTATAACCTACTGAGCATGTTCAATGTGTCTGATGATAGGAGTAAACATGGTGAAGAGGAAGCTGGCCGCTCATGACAACCTGAAGATCACCATTGAACAAACTGGAGACAAGTTTCATGTGAAGGAGAGCAGCAATTTCCGCAGCATAGAAATAAACTTCACCCTAGGGGTCACCTTCGAGTACAGCCTGGCAGATGGAACTGCGCTATCAGTAAGAAACAAATGGCTTCTAGTGGAGACGCATCAGTGATTCAATTCAAATAATTTTCTATTATGGGTATGCCATTTCTGCTCAAACCTTTCAGCCCAAACATCTTATGCCTGACAGTTATGAAGACAAGACCTTTACACCCCTAATGCAGATATATTAATAACTGATTAGGTCCTGCACACCTTCCTTTGTCTTCCCTTTGCATTTTGCAGAACATTTCCAACTGAAAATAGCTGTCAATATATTTTTGATTATGTGTCAAACCACAGGGTGCCTGGACCATGGAGGGTGACACACTAAAGGGGGTTTTCAACAGAAAGGACAATGGAAAACAGCTGACAACAACCAGAATCATCCAAGGAGATGAACTCATTCAGGTAAATGCTTTGATTGTATGTTTCCAAGCCAATTCAAGTACTGGACTTTAATATCTGAACACTTATAAACAATGACAATATATTTTTATTTGTAGGCATGAGGTCTAATGCAGAATTTCATGTTTTTATTTCCAACAGAGTTACAGCTACGAAGGTGTGGACGCAAAGAGGATTTTCAAGAGGAGTTAGACCCAAAAGCTTTACTACATTAAAGTGAATTATGTTTGATTTCAGAATTATGTACAGTATTGTGTTGAACTGTCATACTTCCAACATTCAAAAGTGCCAGATTTGTGATTCATTTTTCTACCTGCATTAAAAAAATTAGAACAGTCTATTTTCTGATTTTTCTCTTCTGTTTTTAATTTTTGCTGAAAAAAAAACAACTTTTCAGTGAGCAACTTTGGAGCTTTGTATGCAATCATAACACAGGAAGGTGACTAATATAGGAGTGGTGCGGTAATTAAAACTTTATTCAACAATAAGTAAAAATAAAGATATATTATCTCCAAAAGTAGAAAGTGTAGACAGATTTAACAATTGATTTTTTTCAAATGAATCTGCAATTAGACATGTCAGAAAGCATGCAGTGGATTATTGACAGCTCCACAGAGCAGACCACACAGAGGCATGAGGGAAGGGTCCAGTGAAACTCCTGCATGTTATCTGATAAGTAACAGGACACAAGAGCCTGGATAAGATCGGATAAGAGCTCTCACATAATGTGGAAAATGTCCTGTTTAGCCCTCGATTGTTGGTGTTGATGCAATACAGGATAATTAGAGAATGTCTCAGTGTGTTTAAAACACAGGATAAAAGATATATGTTTTACAGCAACACCATCTATCAATGCATGTAGAGCCGGCCCAAGGCAAAGTAAGCTGAACTGCTGCATAAGGCCCCCCAGTCCGACAGGGGCCCCCTGCAGAACTTGACTTCCCACACGAACTTCACATTTGTAGCTATATTTGTCAATAATGAGCCAACTTCAAACTTATTTTTTATTAAAGCTTTATGAATAGCATATTTTAAAGAAATTTTAAATTATTCAATTTTTTAAGATTTTAAACAACTGGCAAAAATAATTAAACACGCAGCAGAAAATATCCATAATTTATAGTCATACTTTGTTGTTGCAGGAGTCATGTTTCATGTGAAATGTTACTGCAAACTAATCATTAGAAAACACTGAAACTTTGTACTCCAGACATGACAGAGTCAATGAGTAAGTGATAGAAATAACCTTGTCTCCACAATTTATTTACTTGCATGTATTTAATGAAAAATATTAACTTGGATTCTGGCTTAATAATAAAATCCTGCTAAGAACCTCACACTATCTTGGACCGGCTCTGGCTGTATGGGACACAGAAGGAGACCACCTGCTGTTCAACATGTGATGTCTTTAACTGAAGACTACAGACCATGAGTACAAGACACACCTTCTTACAATTACAATTAGTTTGATTAAGCTCTAAGAAAGAAAAGGAGTTTATTATACATTAAGATTTAGCACCAACCTTGGAAATGTGGTGGGTGCTACAGATTTCTTCTCTGCATTATTAGATGTGACAAACTTTGCCAACCTTGTGATTTTGCTCCTTGCAGTCACAACTGCAGCCATCGAAATTAAAGGAGCTTTTAAAACAGTTTCAGTACAGCAAAATGTAATAACCTGTTAGTCTCAAACCTTTTACATTCTGTCACATTACAACCAGATACTTTAATGTATTTCATTAATTGCATTTAAAGTTAATTGAAGATTCTGGTTGTAATGTGACAAAATCTGCAAAAGGTATGAATACTTTTGCAACATACTGTAGATTGAAATGTATTTTTTCTGGTTTCTGCATCATTTCCGAAAAGTGGTTTATTTGCACACAAAGAGATCAAACATGTTGTACTGAAAATGTCAAGGCACAGCCGATACAACAAAAGACAACATTCAGAGTATGAAGTAAAACAAGAAAAAATGACAGAGATGGAAAAACCAGCAAACTTCTGTGTACTCTGACAAATATACTTGGTTTTAGTTTAAACTTGTCCAATAAACTTGTCATTTCTTTGGGCAGTAAATCAAATTTAAAAATAACACCATTACTACAGCTGATCATCACTGCACTATAATAAGTAACCAATTAGTTCAAAGCCATTGAAGTTTCACATTTTAACATTTTACAGTGCCAACGGTTACAGCCAAAGCTGTTTTCGTTGACTCAGATTCCAAACACTAAAACAATAAATCATTAGCAAGGCAAATCGGAAATATTTTTGCCAAAATGACTTCTTAGAGTGTGATAAAACTCCCACAATGAATCTTTAAATGCTATCATGTGGCATTTGACAATACAAACATTGCACACACAGAGATTTACTGCTTCAATGAGCTCATGGAACAAATACCCTGAACAAAGGTTACTGTGAACAGATAAAAAAGGAAAATATAAATGACAGAATGTTTAGGAAAAAACTGTACAGTGCGGTGAGCATAAAAGATATGTATCTATAGATATATTTATCTGGAAATAGAACAACATAGATTTTTATAAGTTCTTGGAAATGTTGAGGACAAACATTACACAGATTTAAAACACTAACATGTGCATTGGGACTCATTCGAAATTGATTTTTGGTGAATGCATAGTGTCCTGGACAGTTAGTAGGTTTCCAGCAAACTGTTTTCAAATGCATAAACAACAGACTGTATTCTTGTTCGAGCAAGAGAAGAAAAAAAACCAAACAAAAACCATTCAACTTTCCAGATCAGTCATGGTTACAAACTGCTATTTAATAAATTGATTTCCTTACAATTTGATAGAATCCCTTATAACGCTAGGACTCAAGAGTCCAGCATTTTCATGCTCATGCTGAACATACAGCTAGTATGATTTATAAAGGCCACATGCAGGTTTCACAACATTTTTGTTCTGAACAGGAGTACCAGTGTGTTGAGCTGTATAGTTAGTAATGATGTCAGATGGGTCTGTTACATTAAGAAAATACCTGCAAATATAAATCTGTTTGGATTTCTTTAAGGAGGAAGACAGGATAAAATACAGAAAAATGGATTACAAGAACCAGCACGATAAAAGAAAACACAAGGATGTGTGAGTCTGAGTTGTAGTGAATAGGCTGGGGGCTGCCCCTGCTACTGAACCCCAGATTCTTAAGCTAATATGATTTTATAGATCACCACAAACTGAAGGCAGTCATGCAATATTACATTTCAATAAATCAAAATTATTTGTTATTGTCATTTATATAAAGATAAAGACCAAACCAGAATCTTTGCAGGTAGATTTTCACAGCAGCTGAGGGTGTCTGCTTTGGGGCAGCCAACAGTCATTCATTAACATGTAAATGTTGCAAAATAGCAGATAAATGATAACAAATCAGTAACTAACAATGAGTGACTGTTGCAGCATATGTTATCTGGTGAAGTGAAAAAAATCCCCAGTGTGCATAAAGTTAGTGAGCTGCCCAGATTCTGACAAAATGAACTGTCTGCTATATTATGACAGCTGTGGTCCTGCTGAGGTAAACCAGAATTTGTTCTTCTGCAGGAAAACATGACAACTGAATAAAATATGTTTAATATACAGAGAATCTTCCCTGTTTAGAAAACATTTGTTCAGCTTTCAGCATCATCTGTTGATAATCTCTAACTTTGGAGTAAATAACCCTACCTCCTAACCCTCGCCACCAATCCATTCCTGATTATGTTAGTTTGTGGACTTACAAAGAAATGAACAGTCTCTAATTTTTATGGCAATTTCATTTTAATCTGGAAACAGAATACTAACTAAAACCTCTAAATAAAATTTATCAATTGATTGGCACTCCCCTGGGTGAAGTATTGATCCAAAAAGGATCAATTGCTTATGAGACAGAAATCAATCAGTTAATCAATAACAGATACTTCTGATCTCAGCTCTTTATGTGTATCAAGCACACCTGACTAAAGAATCAGGTTGTTCCACACCAACCTCTCCACCACCAGGAACAGACCAAAGAGCTCTCAAAAGACATCAAAAAGAAGACAGTGGAGGTGCATAAGGCAGGAACAGGTTCCAAGACCATCAGCAGGAAGCATTTGGACATGACAAATAAAAAGTGAAAGGTGTCTTCATAAAGAAATCTGCTCATCCATTTTTTATACCGGCAGAATCCTTGCTGGGTCGCAGGGATGGCTTGCGCCTAGCTTCAGCGGACAATGTTTGAGAGACATGGTACACGCTGGACAGGTCAGCAAGCCATCATCAGAAAACAGAGTCAAACAAAAGAAACAACCATGGACATACACTTAAGAGCAATGGAGGGAGACCAATTAACTCACTGTGCATTTCATTGGACTGTGGGAGGAAGCCAAATTACCCAGAGAGCATGAACTGAGTTTGTATACAAACTCAATGCAATCCCTGAACCTCTGGCTGCAAGACAACCGTGCTAATAACTGCACCACTGTGCTGCCTATATAACATAACTCAAAACCTATAGCAAAGCTAACAAAGGAGTAGCTAAAGAAGAATTACATTGAGGTCATAGAGTAGTCTTAATTGCCTCCAGACCTAAATCCTTTAAAAGATCCCAAGAGGGAGCTGAATCTTTGACTTGCCAAGAAGAAGCCAAGAAACCATGAGAATTAAGAGAGTTTCTTTAAAGAGCAAAGGACCAAAATCCCTTGATATGTGTGGGAACATTGTGACCAACTAAAAGAAATGTCGTAGTGATATGCTTGCCGACAACCGTTTTTCCACCCAGTGCTTAATTATGATTTATTGAAGGATCAGTCATTTACTTCCCTTAATGACAACTGGTTTATAATTTTGTATTTTGGGTTGACTTGCTGTCCTTCTGCACTGGAATCAAACTATCATATAAATTAGAAACTGTTCATTTGTTGCAAGTGAGCAAACTGACAAAATCAGCAGGGGATCAAATATTATTTCCCCCATAGTATAGTTAATCCCAGAATTATTCAACCCCCTAACAAATTTAGGTTTAAATCTTAAGGTTTTCAAGTAACCCAGCTAGAGTCCCATATTGAATTTTAAAGAGAATCTGTAGCGAAGATCAGGTTGATGCCAAGGAAGCCTTCAAACCTTCAAGACTTGGAGCTCATCACCTAAGATAAATCATCAAACACTGGTATGAACGTACAAAAAGCTGGTCAGATATAAGAGTTTTATTGCTGTTATGCCAATTAAGATTTTTCCATTAATTAGTCAGAAAAGTATAGATAATTTTCAACAATCAAGTTTTGATTAAGCACCAATAAAAACAAATAAATATACATTTTTTAAATTGATAATCCTTTTTATTATATTATCTGTCCAATTTTCGACCAAAAACAAACTTCTTTATTAAAAATATTGTTAAATCTAAATCTGCCAGGGGTGTGAAAAGATTTGGCCTTAATTTGAGCTTCGTCCATCCTTTAGCACTTCTGCAGAAGTACACCACCAGTAAAATTAAATGACATAAACCTGACATGATGAAAACAACAACTAAAAACTAAACAACCTTTTGTGCAATCTGAGAACAGATTTCATTTTCTTAACAACACCATGGGACAGTGGAAGATATACATGGTAGTTGATAATTTGTCAAACAACGCGCAACAGCATTTAGAAGTAGGTTGTATTTATGTGACAAGCTTGCATAAATAAATTCCACTCGGTCTGGAGACGTCGGGGGCATCTGAGCATTTTTCCATTCCGTAAACTCTTTGGCATCCAGTCGTGCTGTCCATCCATGTAAACAAAACTTACCAAGTCAACACTCATAAAAAACCTCGCTCATCCAGTCCTTTGGCTGTCACTGGCTTCCATTTTGCAGTGGGTTTATTGCTATTATGGCCTGTGCAGAAAAAAAGATGAGATCTCTGTTGTTAAAATGTATTTTATGAAAGTTCTCTGGGCATTTGCTGATCAGAATAACAGAAAACTATTTTTATGTAGCTATTTCGCTCTGTTTGAATAGTTTTTTCTAAGTCTTACTTGTTTCAGGTCGGGCTTTTGGCACGTCATGTGAGTGTGCATCACTGGGGTGTGTGTGGCTGTTATCTCTGCGCTCACTCTCAGCAGCTGTCCTTGGCACTGTGGCAGAAAGGACCAGAGGCCTCTGGTTGTGGTACTTGAGGCGGTACGTTTCCGTCATACAGTTGTCCACGTTAAAGTAAGTTGTTAGAGAAACCTCTGGAGCTTGTGCCGCCTCATCCGCTCTGCTCCCTGTCAGTCTCTCCTCGCTCTCACATGAAGACTGAGTGCTCCTCTCTGGGTCCGAGCCCGACTTCGAGCTTGCGTCCGAAAAGGTTCGGAGGCCTGAAATGTCAGGCCTCCTTTTGGGACTGATGTAGGATGAGGGGGAAAGGCGAGGGCTTGATGGAAAGGGTTCCTGAAGCATTCTGGGGCGAAACGCAGCGTGGCTTGCTTCGCCTTGGAGCGGAGAAGCCTGCTGGTTGGGTCGAAGGTGAGGCGACCCTGTTGCACCGAGCTGAGTTTCTGCTGTCACACTGCTAGGCGGGTGGTATGGCAGGTCAATTTGCGGGCACGGGGAATCAGAGGTGACAGCCTCACTATTACTGGATAGGTAAGTGCTTTCTCTGTCCTCGGACTCTGAGAGAACAAGATCATCTGAGCTGTTCCACTCTGAGCTACTGGTCTTTGTGATGTGTCTCGGGGTTGTATTCTCCCCGTTGTGCCCTCTATGGTTAGTCAGCTCCTGGTGCTCACTCTGCCTGCTCTCTGAAGCAGTCGAGTTCTTCTCTGAACACTTTGCTTTCCTAGAAGTGTTAGATGTGTATTTTGATCTTTGTCTACAAGAAAGAAAAAGCAGGTAAATACATTTTTATATAGAAACTAATGTGTGCAATTTGTACAGTGTCATGCAAATGTATCTGTACCCCACCAACAATTTTATATTTTGTCTTCTTAAAACCAAAAATCTCTATATATTTGGAAAGGACCATCACAAAGTCATCCATTACTGTGAAATTAAAGGTAAATTATAGTTAGTTATTGCTCAAAGTTTTTAACAAATAAAAATTTTAAAAGCATGTAGTGCATTTGTATTCCTTCACTGTTTAGTTATTACCATTGCTGCAGGTAAAGTGGCAAGTAATTTTCCCCAAACACCTGTGAAACGTGCCCATTATTCATTGCAAAACAGCTCAAGTTCAGTCAGATTGGATAGAGAACATCTATGAATATATTTTTTAAATCTTTCCAGAAATTCTTTATTAGATTTAGGTCTGAGCTTTGACTCGGCTATTCTAACACATGACTATGGTTTGGTCTTAACCACAAAGATATATAAACATTGTGGCCCTGGTTGTATGTTTAGGGTTATTGTCCTGCTGGGATATGAATCTCTGTCTCAGTACTAAGTCTTTTGCAGCCTCTAACAGGTTTTCCTTCAGTATTTCACTGTATTTAGCTCCCTGGACCGTCTCAGCAACCAGTTTCCCTGTCCCTGCTGAAGCAAAGCATTCCCACAGCATGATGCTGACATCACCCTGTCTTGCCATGGTAATGGTGATTGGTAACAGTGGTCTGTATGTAGATCAAAATGTTACATTTTTGATCTCATCTCAACAGAGCACATTCTTTCACGCTTTTAATGCTTTTGGCAAACTTCAAATGGGACCTCTTTCATTAATGACTTTCTTCTTGTCGCTCTTTCACAGATGCCAGACTCATGGAGTTCATGACTAAGAGTTGTCAATAGATTCTCTCATCTGCGCTGAAGATCTCTGTTGCTCCTCCAGTGTTACCATGGGCTTTTTTTGACTGCTTCTCTGATCAATACTCTGTCAGTTTAAGAGGAAGGTCATGTCATTGCTGGTTTACATAGTCTACCAAGTTCCGCTACACTCTTCCAATTTTAGATGGTGGATGCATGAGATGTTCAAACCTTGGCATTTGTTTTATAACCAAACTCTGCTTTATAATTCTCCACAACATTATCCCTGACCTATCTCCTGTGCTCCTTGGTCTTCATGATGTTTGATCACTAATGTTCTCTAACAAACCTCTGAGGCCTTCATAGAACATATCCATTTATACTGAGATAAAATTAGGATTCAGATCAACTCTGAGAGTGATTGGTTGCATTATTTAGGGTATCCAGATGAAAGGGGCAAAATACATATGCATGCCACACGTATAAGACTTTTTTTTCTGAAATAGAAAAATAACAAATTAGAAAACATGTTTCCTCTCTCTTCCACATAACATTCATGCACTTTTTTTGTGCTTATCTTTTGAATAAAATCCCAGGAATCCTTAAAGGACCTTTCACCATCAAGGTATGTGAAAGTAAATATCCCTGCCTCCATGGTTTAACGCACTGATATTAGAAAACAGTCTTCAGCCTGTAATTACTCTTTTATTCAGTATTTCTCATCAGTGGCTGGAAGTTCACTATCTAACATGAACATTCTTACGTTTCCCTTAAAAAAAATCATGAGCAGTTTTTAATTAGTTTGGGCATTTCAATTGGAGATGATAACAATTTACTTCCTTATTATCTCAGCACCCACTACATTTGTTGGCATTTCTGTTTAACATGTGCTCTAAGGCTTTTCACAGTAGCATCAACTCTGACATATTTGCTGCTGTTCCTTATGTTTGCCCCCTTAGTATTCCCCTCACTGTAAGTGGTGGCAAGACAAGCTTGGGTCCCCGTGCAGCCTTATGTGTCTCCTTTCCAGTTTTTTTCTTTATAAGTTATTGCTCTGACTGTAGATATGGGCAATTTTAGGTGAGTAGCCATTTTCCTTCTGTTTCTTGATCAACACACATATGACTTGTTTTAACTCAAATGTTTTCTTTTGTCTTTTTCATTTTGAAGAGTAGCTAACAGAAAAAGGTCACATTGTGATGAGATGCCATATTTATGCCACAATATTTTATGGGAAATATTAAGGCTGTTGTGGCATCGGTAATTTTATTAAAAACAATTATTTCTTAACAATTATTTCACCACTTAAATACAGAGTTGAATTTTTCTGAAGGTTTTTCACTGTGATATGATACAACTGCAATAAAAGATTGATTTATTTTATGGGTTTTTTTTCAACATCATTACCTGCACTGATAATATGTAAAATGAGGGCTGTAAATAAAGACTTATGAAGATCTAATAAGAGAGTTGGCTGTTGGACTTAGCTGTATCTGCAGGAGTGAAAGTCCTAAATAATTACCTTGAACTTGGACTGCACTTTAGTTGAGAAAGTGAAACTTGATCGTGGTTCCCCTGAGATTTAGTAGGATGTTTACCTAAAAAAAGGGAGAAAAAAATGGCAAGGAAAAAAATGAAAATGTACAAAAGACATATTTGTGATTAAAATCCTCTGTTAGAGGGGTTTGTTCTATCAGAGGTACATTCTATTTATAATCACAGGGACATGAATGAAAATGAGGATTAGTGACTGAAATTAATCTAATTTTTTTCTCTGAATTTTGATCTAAAAATATACAGAATTCTGAGAATAAGCTCAGAGCCCCCCTAAGATATAAGTTTAACCTTTGATCTAACATATCTAAAATATTGCAGTTTAAACATTTGAGACTGATCCGCTTACATAACTGTAAGATAGACACACACAAAGTAATGTTTTGCACATGGCTGATTTAAATGCTGTATTCTCTATGACCACTAGGAGGCAGCAGTTCATTCTAAAACATAATGCTCTAACCTTTCAGCAGCAAGAGACACCCTGATGCTAAATTACTGCTGTTTAAAAACATATTTTCTTAAACTTCTCTTTGTTTTCCACTTAACGCTGGAGGAGTTCAGTCAGATACTGAATATTGCTGTTGCTAGGGAACAAGCTCTTAGTGCATAAAGTCTTCATTTAGATAGTGCAAGACAGTGCGTGCAACAAAATGCTATTTATGACAATGTCAGCGGCCGTGTCCAGCTGCGCTATCTGAGCTTTGTGGGATTATCATCAGATTAACGTGCCGGGCTGACAGGGGCAGGAGGTTAAATAACAAGTTCAGGCACAGAAATCAACCCAGATGTTCAGCAATCTTCTGTTCTAAACAATGTCAGCATCAAATGTAGATCACACTAAACTTACAGGTCTTAAGAAAATGACAGCATAGTAACAAGTACAGAAATGGCTGTCCAAACATCACAGGAAGCAAATCCTACCTGTACATATCACACTGAATAAACGGATGTGTTCGTTTCTTTGCTTTAAATCCTTTCCACAAGTCTCTGCAGATGAGTTACAGAAGAGAAAAGGAACTCAGCTTTACTGCCAAACATTTGCTGCTCTGCTCTATTTTAAATCATGGGACCTGTTTTACATCTTACTTAAGTTGGTGGCATATTTTATTATTTTGCTTCCTCTCTCAGCAATTTACTTTTAGGTGAAATTGATGTCTGCTAAAGCAGACTAGATATCAGCAGTAATATTGTTTTGGCTTCTGTGAATGGACAAAAGAAAAAACCTCTGCAAAGTGACCAGTACAATTTGACAAGGAACGAACTGATCCAGAGCTGTTCTATGAGGATACGTTTGTTGTGGTTTTCAGTATTGTGTGCCAATAATCAACTGGGGCTTTGACTTGGCCTGAAACCTTGATGAAGAACAATAAACCTTCAGACTTACCGTTGTGGGAAAGAGATGATGTTATACTTGACTTCGCATTGCCTTCCCTTTGATGAAGCTGACTGAAAAATAAGAGGACATAAGAAAAGTAAGAGTGGTCAATATTTATTCAGCCCTGCTCAGAGCAGTGCTGCTGCAAAACAGTGTCTCACTTTCATGATTACGAAGTGGACATGTTTTATTGGCTTTAGCATCTTATATTAGCAATTAGCATGCTTAGCACATCCAGCATTACTGAAACAGCAGCGTCAGTGTGTTTTCCTCAGAGGATACAAAGCCTAACTTTAACTCTAAATGCCAGTAGATACTCCACAAGAACAGATACATGTCTTTTAAAATGACATCGTTCTGTTCTTGCAGCTTGTTCCCAAAACATTACATACTTCTTTCTTGAGTACTGTCTGAGAACTATTGTGTCATTGGTCAGAAATTGGAAGCGGTTACTGCAGTAACAGATGCTGCAGTGTGAGGGACCTATGAGGACTTCCCAGGAGTTCTGCACTTGAGTTCTTGGTAAATATAAAATGTCCAGGCCAGAGAGAAATATGTTCTTGTTCTTGCCACCTCATATTTTAGAACACTTTTCTTACTTTTACAGGTCTTAGGATTTCCAAAAGGCCGCCAATACTTTCTAATCCAGCATGTTTTAAGGCAGACAGAGACTAAAAGTGTAAAAAGATGAAACAAAGCAGCTTTGCTTATACTCCATTGAGTCTTCCTGTTATCTGCTGAAACTCTTGCTCTCTCTCTTGCAGCCAGATTGAAATGGCCCTATGCATATATTTTGTTGTGGAATATATAGCTTCCTTTAAAATAGCTTCGTACATGTCTCTGTTTCCTCTAACTTCATTTCACACACCTCACTGCTACTAAAATTTGATTGGAAAAAGTTTCCAATGAGCAAATGACATCTTTGGTGTGGTCAAGTTGAAAACTGACTGATTCTGGTCTCGGTGCATGTGAACAAAAGATTACAATACAATAACCTTGGTCACTGTAGTATGAAAATATGTTAAAAAGTAGACTGAAAATCATTAATGGCAGACATATATAAAAACTGGGTTTGACCTTCTGTACTGTAAAGTGCAGATTTATGTTTATTGATGGATTATTTAATATAAAATATACATTCTATTATTACAAGTGAGTCTTTGCTACTTTTAGTATAGCCTCTGAATACTGAATGTAAATCTCTCTTTATGATATCTGTACTTTTCTGTGAAACTAAATTCACTGAAGAATGACACTTTCCTCTCTTACCTTTGTAAAAGAATCTCAGGTGTTAACCTCTGGTCTGGTCTGAGCCCAAACCCATCAACCCCAGGTGAGTCAGGATTGGTCGAGCCGCTGCTGAGCCGATCGCTGCTCTCATAGCCAGACTCTGTCCTCTGAATGGTCCAGGTGTCGCTGCGCAGCAGAGTCTTGGGGACGCCCTTGAGTCTGCTTCCTCTCTGCTGACCAACTCTGCTCTCTGACTCCATGGAGCTGTGGCTCTCTGTCTCATGCCGCTGCTCGTCCTCATAAATTGTCATTAAGCACTTCTGTTTCCGGTCCTCTCTAGTTCTTGTGTGATCCCGGTCACGCTCTCTGCTCAGTTCTGTACGTGCTCTCTCCTGGGATGAAGGCTTGGCGCACCGCGGGCTGTCCTGCTGCTGCTGCCGTCGCTGCTCCAGTTCATTCAGTACCATGTCTACATTCAGCACCTCCCTGATTGGTCTCCAAGTAGACTTTGATCTATTTTGGCTCCCGCTGCCTCCTTTTTCCCAGTGTTTGTGGCTAACCTCCAGCTCATTACATCCTGGAGAAATGTTGGCCCTTCTGACATGTCCTCCACTCTGTGCACTACAGGACTGTCCATGGGGCTCCTGAGATGCTCTGCTTTGATTTGATGACTTTTCAGAGCGGAGAGAGTTCTTTATTTTCTCTACAGGAGGCCTTGGTCCATTCTCTGGAGGAGATGAAGATCTTGTATGTATCATATCTGAAGAGAGTTGACAGAGGTAATTAATAAACAGACAATTACTTTGGTGTTCAGACTTATTCTATGCTCATCGCCTGTTTTTACTGTTGCCATCCTTACACCCCACCTTTGTGTTGTGAAGGCTCAATTCTCCGATGTCCTCTGTCCTTTTTTGATGCTTCAACTGGTCTTTGTAAATTCTCCATGAAAGGATCCTGAAATTTGTTAGGACTGCCAAAAGGCTGTTTCACTGAAGAATAAAAACAACAAGAAAGAACATAAATAACAGTTTGAAAAACAATATATTGAATTTAAAGTAAATTGAAAATCTTGCAATGGCGATAATATTGATAAATATTGGGACAACGATATCAGATGTGATTTATGGTTATTTTCTTCTTTCCTTTCTTTCTCATCTGTGCTTCCATCACTCTGTGAACTTTAATGCTTTAAGCAATATCATTGGTGTCCAGTGTGAGCATCTTCTGCCACAAGATTTCAACTGGTTGAATATTACATTAGCATGTAAAATGCATGTTTATTACAGTTGGAATATATTAGCCAAATATTACTGCAGTCCAAACAGTCTTTGCGATATTGATATTGCACATACTCATATTGTGATGACAGTATATTCGGGATACATTGTCCAACCCTAATTTTCAGTTTTATTAATTTAACTAATAAATATTTTTACTTCTGAAACATTGCGTTTAACTGGCTGCCAAGAAAACCAGAGACTGTTTTAACATTACTGAATTTGAGCCAAAATTTGTTTCGACTACAGTATTTTCTACAATTAACCACGATCAGATTTTCTGCATGATGTAAACAAATAGAGAAATTCATGCCACACACACACGACACACAAATGTTGGGAAAAGAGCAAAGTAAAGAAGGAAGGTTTACATCATATGTGCAAAATATGCAATCAGAAATATTATTTGAGTTACAATTAATTTTATCCATTTTATTACATCTGCAACAATAATAATGTCCTAAATTACTCAGTTCAAGAATGAACTCTGAAAATTCAGACATTTATTGTCTCAGTTTGTTATACATTTGCAAACTTGACTTTCATCTTGGGACTAGACTGCCTTTGAAAGAGATCTCCAGCTTTTAAGGGGACATGTGCAAAATCCACTTTTTTAGCCCTTAAATACATTTTGTTATGTACTTGGAGTCTGTAGGACTTCAGAAAAGCTTAATTTAGTCTCTCCTGGTGCTGCATAGATATCTTTATGTTCTGTTTTGGTCATATTTTTCAATCTGTTCAGTTTTCTTGATCCCCGTTACATTTTACGTCAGAGTTGTTGCAGAACTACTAAACAAGGTCATGGACTCTGACTAACCAGTTCTGCGAATCCACCTTTTTTTCCTTACAGCAAGTATGTAGTCCAAGTTCAAGTATGCCGAAGCGACATGTGGATAAGTCGAAATCTTCTGTTGTTGGGTGTAATACCCTGCACAATTCATTACACCAACCCCTAGCATCAGAACTTCTTGAAGTGTCTGATTACATTTTACTTTTCTTGGAAATGTTCCCGCATCAGTGGGGAAAGTCCTCTTTGTTTGCGCAAAGCACTTCAAAGACAAGTAATTCAGCAACTTCCGCAAGTATCAAGAAATAGTGAGGAATTCAGACCAAAAGAGTTGTAGCTCCATTTTACATAGACTACAACTGAATGATTTAAATGTGAAAAGGAAAGATTTAAAAGCATGATATGTCCACTCTAAGGTTCACATTCTTTTGCTCGTCAGATGTAAAGTGTTAATGTTTGTTTTTAATAAACTTTCGCAGCTGTCAACAAAAAAATGGCATTTGTCGCTGTGTTACTCAAAAAATATAGAAAAAAGAAAAATACAAAACAGGATTACTTAAAGTTTCAACATAATTGACACTAAATTTCAGGCTCAATTAGTTCTAATGGTGAGGTCCTATGAAAGTGTGCCATTCCTGTGAGCAAATTTGTCAGTTGTGACAAATATAGAAGTAGCTCAAACAAATTTTTTGTTTTATAGATCACCATTCCCTCCCTCTCCCCTCAGTCCTCCTGCAGATAAAGCAGGAAACAAAACAAAGTCTTAGAAAAGAACAGATGCTGCATCATGAACTCTGATAAAACACACCTCCGCTGCCTCGGCTGCCAAGCCTGCGGTGTGTTTCCTCTGCCTGGCAAGCAGGTCACATAGGGAAGCAGCGACAACATGAACCGCAAGCATCTGCTTTCAGATGAGCGTGTTACATCTAACAGCTGCTGTCTTTCACTTTCACATTTCACCTCCTCCTAATTAAATCATCTTCTCTGACGCGGTTTACAGCTGCATCTATTTTTACTCAGCTGATACTGCAACTTTCAAAAGGCTCTTGATCAGAGTGTCAAAAAAAAACATCACAGTATAATAATCTGAGAACAGATGAAAGAAATTGTAACTAAAGCTTCTGTGAAAGATGGAATACAGAAAACAGCGTGTGTTACTGTTACATGTTAAAGAAGCACTGATGGATATTCCCAGCTGATTATTTAGCCTGATGCAGACATTTAGGAAGTTCCCTAGGAAAGTCATCTTGGACTCAGATCAACTTTTGTATGTCTAACATCTGCCAAATAATTAACTAATGCACACATGCATCATGGTTCTTTACTTACTGCAGAGCCCCAATTGTGCAAGAACTCCAGTATGAACCAGTTGGGCTGATTTCCTCACTTGTAATGATGGACAAAATAGCAAATATTTGCTATGAACTGTGAACTTTAGCAGAATATGATCCGTTTAATCATGTATGTGACTGATCAGTATATGATCAGTTTAAGAAAAGAACTGCAATGAATAACATACAAAGAGCTAAAAAAAATGTTATTTCCTATGAAAAACCCACAATCAGTTACTCACCCTGACTCTCACAAAAGTAAGAATCCTGCCCCATGCCAAAGTATCTGGGCAACACATAAAAGCAAAGCGATCCAGGCGAGAACACCCCCCACCACCTCCCTAAAAAATAAGCAAGCTGATAAATAATAGAGGCAAATATTTGAAACATCAAGGGGAGGAGTAAGAGCATCGACGCATTTGGCCACGGGAACGGGGATTAGGGGCTAGGCGTGGGTGGTAATCTGCGAGCAACAGAGACATCATCCTCATCTAAGGTCTAGGCCATCAGATATGGATAGAAAGTCTTTCTCTGGGAGGTTTATGGCAGAATCCCAACCATTACTGTAGCAGAATCACTGTGGTATTAGATGCAGAATCAGTTCAAAGGAATATTTATTAAACAACACTAGAATGATCAGTCCAGATCAAAAAAAAAAAAAAAGAGAGAAATTTAACTCCAACATCACTTTGTGCTCATTAATGTTGTCTGGAAAGTTTAGTACATAACAAAGACATTTAGAAGAATGCACAAAGAGTGTAGAGTTTCATTCATTTTAGTGGTGGGCTAATTGTTGATATTAGATCGTGAAAGATTAGAAAATGCTGAAAAGCAGCCATAGCACGGAGATCATAAGATTGTCTATAAGGCACAGTCTATTTAATGCAGTTCTATGCTCTTCCACAGATATTTTCTTTTACTTTCCTTTTATGTTGCAGTGATGAAATGGTTACTGGTTTTAATGACTACAATAGTATTAATATAGTCTCAGAATAGTTAATTGAAAACAAAATGACTATTAAAACTGGTAACTGAGCTTTAAAAAAATTTGAGTTTTTTTTTTTAACAACCATTAAATGCATCGTTACAGCAGACATGAGCAGAAGGCAGTGAAAGTAAAGCAGGGATATTTAAACCACTAAAGATCACAAAGTAGAGTACATGTAATTAAAGCAGGATCCAGGCCATCCAGGTTCTGAAGCAGCAAAGTAGCTCCAGACCATAATATTATTAACTAATTTGTTTCACTGTCAGCAAGAAGTTCTTTTTCTGAAATGCTGTGAGTTTTACACCAGATGCAATGAGAGGCACAGAGTTCTACTTTTGTCTCATCCGTTCACAGAATAGTTCCCCAAAGTCTTGGGTTCATCAAGATGTTTTTGTGGAAAATGGGCAAGAGCTCTTGGCCTTCCTTCTGGTCAGCAGTGGTTCTGGTCTTGGAACTCTCTCAGAGATGCCCAGTTTCTTTCTCACTGTTGAATGTTTTATAATGTGAATTTTTTTTTTAAGTGTGTGTTGTGCTTTGGCCAGGAATTCCTTGTAAATGAGATTTTAAATTTCAATGGATCCTTCCTGGTTAAATAAAGTACTGAATGCTGACTTTATCTGAGGCAAGTGAGGCCTGCAAATGCTTTAGATGTTGTCCTCTGTTCTTTTGTGACCTCGTGGATGATTGTTCATGCGCTCATGCAATAATCGTGGAAATTGTATAATGTTTTAGGTCTTCCACTAATTTCTACATCTGTTCTATTTAAATAAATTTTATAGGATTTTAATTTAAAACTTCACTGTTCTTTTCTGCATATATGCTTGCAAAGCAAAGTAAATTTATTAACATAAAATAAATAAATAAATGACTATCATATTAAAATAATATCAAACAAATTTGTGAAATTATGTCACCAGTATGAGTAATTAACTTGCATTTATGAATTTATTTACAACAGATCATTTTTGTTTAGTTGTTGTACTAGTTTTTTAACTATTATAATACAAATAAACTTTGGTAATTAGGCCTATACTATCAGGATATCATATCAAGCTGGTGTGTTTTTAGGATGCTGGTTGAATTTACTCCAAAGTTCATCATTATCAATCCTACTAAAAATGAAGGCAGCAAATTCAGAATGTGAGCCTCTGGTAATGTTTGAGTTTCTTCTGTTGACTTCAGAGAACAAAAATCTATCGAAATTTGCAAATATGTACAAAAAGCAGAGAACTTTTCCATAGGATTTGTCAGGTCAAGTTACTGGTGGTAAATACAGGTTTATCATTGGTTAATTCAGCTATAAGAAAAACAATAAGGACACGTTTTGAATGTCTTTGAAGGGTATACGAGAAAGTCATGCTAATAAGTGGGAGGACTTTCTTACTGGTCACGTCTCCATTTACTTGGGCTTTGTAGTGAGGGCACATAGTGGTTTGTCTTGGTGCATCTTCATTAGAAACTGGACTCCCCTCAGGATTGGTGTAAAACAAAAGAAGCGGTTGGAAATGTCCCCTGATACATTTTGAAGCAACATCCTTCCATTTGGATCCAATCTAATAAACAAGAAAAAAAAAACTTAGAAAAGAGAATGTATGTAAAGAACAGTCCTAGAAAAAGACTAAAAAGATTTAATGGCAGATATCCTAACCTCCTTTACAGTGGCATCATCAAAAAACATCCATTTTGAAGATTTGGTGTGATAGGCAAAAGCTGAGTAATGTTTGCTGGAAAAACAGATCATCCCCACCAGGTGTAGCTCGCTGCGTTTGGCGTTTTCATCAGTGACTCGGTTGAAAAGCTGAAAGACAGTAAATTTGATCATCCTCAGTCAGATGTTATATCCAGTGAGGTTCAAGTTTACTTTTGTATGTCAAGATTACATTACATATACTGATCTCTCATCTGAAAAAATGTTACATTCCCATAAACTATGATCTTAGATGTTTTGCTTTTTTACACAACTAACATTCACTACATAAATTCCCATTTGTTATCTAGTGTTTACAAGCACTTAATAGTGGGACTTGGCCTTCTGAGCTCTTACCCCACATAAGTTTAAACGTGGACCAAGAGACCTGATAACATCGTCCGTGAGATCAGACTGCTCTGCGTCCCACACAAATCCAATAGTGACGATCTCCGGACTGTTCATGAGGACACGGCGGATCTTGATGCTCTGACCACAGTCACTCTGCAAAACATTGGACAACAAAGACATTCACAGTAACATTAATGTTTTGACAGGTGAAAAAAATCCATTTACAATACATACACACTGCGTTTACAAATAAAAAGTGATTTGTTATTTCAAATACACTTAAAGGCATATATTTACATACAGGGTTTAAAAAGAGCAGCTGTGATCTGTCTAGATCCACCAAGAAAGCAGTAAACTTTTGGATTTTGTGTCAGATTGTCTGTCAGACTTGTGCAATAGCATCAATGACTGTATGTTCCTGTGGTTACCAGATCCCCTGGATGTGAACATTTTTAGCTTGAGTTGTAACTGTCATGAAGACATTTAATACTCATGAGCCCATTGACTTCCATGTAAGTGTTTTTGGGGAGACAGTTAAGGGGTTACAATAGCTAAAGTCAGGTAAACTGGTTGTTGTATTTCTGACTACTTGTAGGCATCCACAACTATGGGGACTTACATACTTTCCAACAAGCGCATGTTTATATGACATATTTTTACTACCGATAAGAGAACTATTACAGATGATTTCACAGGATCTTATCTATAAAATGCTGGAACCACCACTTTGTCATCTGAATGGGAAGACTTTAGCTTACATCATTGTTAGTATGTCCAGTTGAACTAATAGTCAAAAACAAAAACACAGTCTATTTACTGCAAGTGTCCATACTGAGTGCATACTTACGTCAATAAATATTCTATCCACTGCTGACCTGCAATGTCCTGCAGGTCAGTTCTAAGTTGTAGTGTGCTGCCCAGCCTCCACCTCCAAGCACACCGTATTCCATGTATTCTCACTCTGACAGCTCAATAAATTGGCTACCTCCTCACAGTTGGTCATGCAGCGTCTAATCATAAGCCATCTGTTTTCCTCAATATATTTAAAGAAGATCTCACAGTTAAACTCACAAATAAAAACAGAAGGAAAAAACTGAAACTGTTGTTTATAACTTTACAACTTACTGTCTGTTCCATTGAAATAAAATCAAATATATATTTGAGAACAACCAGGAGGATAGCAAAGGAAGAAAAGAACAGGCAAACCCATTTCATTAAAAGAAGACTGCAGATGAGGAAGATTCAGGAAGATTCATGGGTTCAGGGGAACAGAGCAGTAAGCTCCACTAAATTAATGCAAACTGAAAGGGAAGCAAAGGAAGCAAATTCACATGAGCAAAAAGCAGGGATAACCCTTAACACTATTTCTATCCTCACACTAGTTTTGAACTGTCTCCTTTCAGCCCTTGAGTTGCACAAAAGTGAAAAACACCGACCAAAATCTGCAACACTGCAAGAATCATTTGTCTGTCTTATGTTAACACGAAACTGTTAAACAGATCATCCAGTTATTTTTCATTCTTAGGCACCTTTAACAGAAAGGCTTTTATTAATCCTTGAATTCAGCATTATGTCTGACTCAAAAGCTGAAAAGAAAAACACACTAACCTATCTCACATTAAGACATACAGTCATATTCAATAATGTAGAATGCTTTCTGATGAGGCTCATTTGTCAAATTAAAAGTACCTTTTGAACTTAATCTTTCAGCAGGTATTAAACATACTTTTCATTATGCCCATATATGTATTCAAATATTTTTTTAATCGTCTCATGTAACATTGTAATCTTAAATGTTGTGTTTTCATTAGCTGTAAGCAATTACAGTATAATTATCAGAAATAAAGGCTTGAAAACATCAGTCTGTGTGTAATTAATCTATATAACGTGTTTCACCTGGTGAATTGAGTTACTGAAATAAATGTACTTTTTAATAAGATCATAAATTATTGAAGGAGTCTGTATAATGTGGGCTTAACGAAAAGAATGTCTTATACCTGCTTAAAAGTTGTTATTTTCAAAAGGTACTTCTCATTTGACAAACCAGCCTGAAAGGAATGCAAATGCTAATTTAATAAATATTAGGGCCGTGACTTTAATGTGTTAATTTTGATTAATTAATTACAGAGATTTTAATACAATAGACTTTTTATCCCAATTAATCAGGTTTTTTTTTTTTACATACAAAGGTTCCGGCCAGAACCTTTGTATTCGTGCGTTTCTGGTACACCTGCAAATTTGATGCACAAGCAACATCTACAAACAGTGATGGACGACAAAGCCGCTTCTCTCTGCCTACTAAGGGTTAATTTTTGTTTCATAAAACGATCAAAAAATCTGATGGGACGCTGGAAAAGACTATTGTTGTGTGCATGTTGTGCAAAAAGGAGTTGGCCTATTACTGAAGCTACTCAAGCCTAAAATATCATCTCAATGCAAAACATGTTGCAGCAGCACAGACATCTTCAACGCTAATGTCAGTGTCCACAGTCCACAGTTCTAAGGAAGTATGTTTTCAGAGAAGTTACATGAATATCCAGGGGTTCCTGAAACACTTGAAAGCGGAATGGGTATAATAGAACTTTGCACCAATCTAATGGCTGAATAACTTAAGTAACAGATTAAAAACAATAAATATATTTGTTGCTGACCTCACGTCTATTTATATTGAATTGAAAATGTTATATTATCAACATATAGTTTTCAATTAAAATGCAATTAATTGCAATTAATTACATACCCTGCAATTAATTCGATTAAAAATGTATTCAAGTGCCACAACTAATAAATATGACTTATACATTTTTTCTTAAAAAGGCAATAAAAGCATAACATACAGGGCAGCTTCGGAGATCACCCGTGCTGTTTGCTGCCTGCAGCAGTTCCCCAAACATGTCTGATCTGAGCCGTTCATTCTTCCCCAGTGTCCGATCAACCTGTTGGCTGAGCACGGAGACAAAAAGTACATCAATAGAGTATAGACTGTCTGCGGTTAATTCACAGAAGCATCTCAGAAACATTTATGAAGCTCTGAATTCGTCAGTATTAAAATTCTGGTATTTTTTTTCTTATATTTTTTAAATAGGGTGTGAAAACTGTTACAAAAGATGGAAACTCAGATTTTATCAATAAACATGCTAAAGGAGATTGTAACCACACATATACAATGAAAAAAGCTATAGTGCTTTTTACTACAGTTGAAAATACTTTTGATGGGATGCCAGAGAAAATGTGAATGTAGCCAGAGATTATAAAGTAACACAATGCTGCCCCTCCCCCATGTGCTGTTGAGCACTGAGATAAGGCTCCTACACGTTTCCCTGACTTATTAGGAAGGAATTTACTAATAATTACATTAAAGAAATTAGACAGTATGACATATTTGTGTTGTTACTGATAAGCTGTGGTATTTTTACCCAAGGTTATCATAGCCTAGTGATCAGCTGAGTACTCACCAGTTGCTCTTTTTGGAAGTGAATGTGAAATCTGAACTGAGAAACATTTAGGAATTTAGCCTTTAAACATAACTTAAATTGAACTGCTTTATGCAGTAAAAAGAGTTGTTACCCTAAAAGTTGAGAGCTTGAGTTTTTTTTGTTTGTGTGTCTACCAGCATGTCGTTTTATCTGTCTTTTTCGAGACCTGTTAATAATGTTTGCCTCTCTTATTACTTTAAACTTATACATACATCTTTCCGCTTTGCTTTGAATGTGACGGTATAAACTGAAGGCTCATCACCTAAACATCTAAGTTGCAACTAGTTTCTGGTGTTGTTATCTGATGCAGGCAGCTTCATGTATGTCCAGCAAGTCATTTCTAGGGCTCAAATAGTCAATTCTATCTTTGCTTTCTGACCATTGTAAAGTCAATTATTGCAGGACAGCTTTTGTCTTTAACTCACCTGAGATAAGTTTTTTTTTTTTCAGTTGAGGAGTTTAAATAGAATAAAGACTTTATTAAAAAATAACAACCTAGAGTTTCAAGGGTGACCATATTTAAAAATTTAATAGACAAATGCTCTTAATCAACCTTGCTTTGCTTTCTGACAATTAAGAAATGAAGATATGTGAATATATGTTATGATACTCACCATAAAGCCGTGGTCGATACATAATGAACGAACTCTGTGAATGGGTGTGGGTCTGAAGATGCACCACAACAACGGCACACAAACTGCAAAACAAAACAAATGCCACTGTTTTAATGTATATATGTGTAAATTACATAAAGACTTTAAAGGCTAATTTTGCCTTTAGTTATAATATCCATATTTTCTTATGTTGTTCTACACATTATTTGTTTTTAAACTACAAAATTCTGTATAGTTTAGGAGGTTATGTTCTGTTACTGACTTTAGTTACCTGTTCGTAAAGCATCATAGCAAACTTCTGATGGGTAATGCAGGATTTGGATGAGCAAGCATCAGTTGCTGTGTCTGAAACTATGTGCAAATGAATTCTCTCCAGAATGTTCTCCTGTTTGTGCAAAATAGGATCAGATTAAAAAGATGTTAGCCAAATTCCTGCTACTCAAATCTAGTACATAAGGTAAAAAAATAAACTTAAGTATTATTCTCCTCTCTTACACCAACATTTAGATTTTAAGCAAAATGCCAAAGAAAACTGTAGTATTTTATAGATAGGAAGAAAGGTCCTTGAAATATTATTTTGAACAAAAGCCAAAATGACACCATACAAAGCACTCAGCAGCATCGTCCATCAGCCCAAGTTGGAAGCGCTGCTCGTTCTTAAAGGTTTCAGCGAGGGCATTTCGCAGGCTGTCAGAGGGCAGGACTCGCTCTCTGCTCTGCTGGAACTGGTTGAATATACTCTGAAAGAGTTTTTTGAGAGAAATATCTATGCATCTTCAAATGAGGCTTCAAGTTAAATAAAATAAATCAATGCAAAATTTAAAATCCTTAGCTTACTCAGCTGTAATAAATACTTTTCTATCTTAATTTTAATGTAACCTTACCTTTAATGCACAGAATATACAGGCATCACCGAGACAAAAGTGGCCAGAGAGTTGCCTTAGACTCCTCCTGAAAATGTCCAGCTGCCAAAGCACCTGTGGAAATTTGAAATGACATTGATAAAGAGAAACAAAAAATATGTCATTCAAAAACCTGAAGTCATTGCTACAATGCTGATTAATCAACATTTTATCTGACTGCAAGACTGGTTTGTTAAATGATTATCTCCAGAATTTGCAAGTGGAATGGATGGAATGGGCTGTCTAAAGTACCAACCTCAACTCCACTGAACATTTGTGGGATCAGCTATGGTATACTATTTTTGCCAGACTGACCACCATAACCACAATGGCTGATAGAGGAATATGATGCTATCCCACAGCAGTGTCTGACCAAGCTAGTAATCAGCATGAGGAGGAGATGCCAGACTGTTGCGGGTGTGTATACTTTCCAATGACTAAACAATAGTAAACAGCAAAATAAGCTGTTAGGCTATACCAGAGAGGATTTGGCAAGTATTTCACAGAGGTAACCCACAAACTAAACTCACTGCTGCTCAACCCACAAATACAGTTTCCTTACAAATGTGGCACCAATTAAAGGGAAATAAACAGGCTTTTGATTGTCATACAATTTACTGAAAAGATGCATTATCACAACAAAGACATAATCAAGTATAGTAGAGTCAATCAGATTTCTTAAATTAAAAATATCCAGGAGTTTCAAAGCATTCATGATATCATGGAAGGCATCCCAAGGATCCCAGGGCCTTTGGAAAAGAAATCCCCATAGCATCACAGATTCTCCACCGTACTTAACAGTGGGCATAAGATGCTTTCCCACATATTAACTCCTTGTTTTTCACACTGAGCCCACCTGAAGTGTTCAAAAAACGTACATCAGCTGCAATAACAACCCACGCCTCAGACAGAACTACACAAATGAAATCCAGTAATCTGTTCTGCTAACTGATTAACATCAATTTTTACAAAGCAATGAGGTGTTATATTCCATGAATGTGTTTTGGTTTTGAGTTATGTTTTGATCATTTCCTTGTACTTTATTTTGTTCTTTCGGTCTTGCTATATTTCATTAATTTCTCTGTGTCCTATTATTGCTAGTAAGGCATTGCCATATAAGTTCATTCCTTTGTATTTACTTTCTTAGTTTATTCTTATGTGCTGTTCTTTGTTCATTTAGTTCTCTTAGGCCAGCGTTGTTTCTTTCCCCTTGTCCTTTCTTTGATTCTTTCTTCAGCTTTTTTGAGTTAATTATTCACCTTCCCTCAGCCTGCCAGTTTGCTTCTTCCACAACTGTGCCCAATCAACTGATTTCCTCACCTGCATCTAATGTCGTTCTCTAATCAAGTCCACTGGTTCTTATTGTTTTTTACTGGTTTCCTGTTATCATTTTCATTGCTCCTGCCTGTTTCCTGTTCTATGTCCTGTACTACTGCTGAACCTCATTGTAAGGTCTCTCCCTTTGTTGTTATTAAAAATTAAAGAATTTAGTCTACCCTCTGTCTGTCTCTGCACTTGGGTCCTTTCACAACCTACAAACCATGACATGAGGTCCTCCCCATGTGTTTTCCTTTTGTTTAATCTGACCAAAGCAAATAGTTCCAGTTAAAATCACAGAAAAGATTTGCAAACTCGACTTTTATACTTGAGATTTGAGTGCAATAAATGCTGCCCCCCCCCAATAACAAGTTGCAGATAGCGTTTGACTGTTGCTAAGGAGACTTGGTGGCTCTTTTGTGCCACTCTTTCCTGCAGTTCTCTAACAGTAAAACAGTAAATGTTTAAATTGCAAAATGCTTTAGTAACATTCTTTTTAGGCACCTGTTAGACATACTAACAACTGTGGAACCAATTTTTTTGATAAAAATGATGCTGCATTTTATTCCCCACTCAGTTGAAATGCTCAATATAAAGGTTGGATTTTTCTACTTTTTTTTTTTTTTGGGGGGGGCTATATTATGCTGCTGTAATAAAACATTAATTTATTATAGGTTTATTTAGATATATTTAGCAGTACTGCTGATTATTGCTGTCCTGTTGTTTTGTTCTACTGATGTAAATATCTCTTTTCTTCAGGAAGACCTCTTAGCATCAGACTAGTAGTTCAGTCTTACTTCTGAGTGTTTGCTACAAAAAACTTTCTGAGAAACCTAAAGGCTGCAAGCTTTTGACTGGTTTGCTTGTTCTTTTTTACACTGGTTGCTTTACTTTTTTCCATCTCTTCAAATAAATAACCTGCCTGATGGCTTTTCATAATCTTAATAAATCTGTTTGTTTTTTTTTTATCCAAACTCTTGCAGACATTACAAACTGTGACTTCAGTAATATCTGAACTGCTATTCATTTGACAGAGCTGACTGTATTTCTCTCTAGCTGACTGCTTGGCAACGCCAGCTGATCAAACTGAAGCTCAGCTGATTCGAGACACTGGTCAATCGATTGGTGGGTCTCAGCTTTTGTGTAACGAACAAAACATGCGAGTTCAGCCAAACCCACACAACTCTAACACAAAACACATCAGCTCACTCAGCTGTTAGCAAGTTTTAGGCCAATTACCATTGAATTGCTGGTGTGTGAGGACTCCAACAGCAAGTCAGACTCATTACTACAACAATATAAAAAATAGTACTATACTTGTTCCATGTAGGGGTTAAAAACCATGAATGCTGATTCTCACCTGAACAGCACTGTTGAGAAAGCAGCTGTTCTGGCCGGGCTCATTCAGCAGACCTTTAGTTAGTGCGAGGGACACCATGCTCCCAGGTTGGTAGGACTTCTTCAGGCCTCCTCCAGTTTTTTTGAACTTCTTCACCCATGCCATGGAGTTAGAACCTGCAGCTGAAAAAACCCTCTTAGAATCTTTTGAAGTGATTCACGCTTAATACTTTGTACTGCATTCGGTAGTTTCATCCCTGAAAGACGACACCTACTGATCAAGTACGCATCCTGTAAAACAAGTTCGATGACATGAAGAGAGAATTGATTCATGACAAAACATGGCCCTTAGACAATTACTCCAGTTCATCTTCAACACTGTTCATTATATCAGTAACCTAAATAACCAGTCTGGTGGTATGTGAGATAAATCCTTGCCACCAACCTTCTCCAGAGTTGGCAGGAGACTTGCTGCAGCCGGACATGCTGGAACATAGGAGCTGGTCCTTGGGTGTGGCCACTGGCTCCATCCATTTCACCCCCACGCACCTCCACGGCGGTTCGTGGAAAGCATGTTCAGGATCAGCCACAGGGCAGCCTCAGACACGTGCTACTGGGCATTGAACAGAAGCTAAGGGGGAAAGAGAAAGAGCTGGGCTGCATGTAAACTATTTTTAAAACAAAGACAGCCATGCATTCAAGAACATGAATTCTAATGCTTACAAATTTAGGTTTATATGGGATTCTTTTTCAAAACATTACAGCATGTACCTTTAGTTTAAGCATAAGTACTGATTTTCATTCATAAACAATGCACTGCTCTCGCTTAAAACTCTACTCTCAAATAGTGGTGTCCCGATACCAGCATCAAGTACACATACTAATTAAAGCAAGCCGATACTCCAAACCGACACCTCGTTTCTGCTGGATTTTCCTCCTGAGCTGCGCTGCGGTGCAACTCGATGGCTAAACCACACTTTATTCTAGGTGGTGGTGGTAAGTTATTTGCTGATCCTCAGAAACAACAAGCAAACAACAGAAAAAAAACCTATATTAAAAACATATTAGCTTTTACTGCTTTTGTTTTTAGACCACCATTAGGGTAAGTAGTGTAACTTCTCCTGTTTTAAGCTTTTGTCATCTGGGATGTATGATTGGGAGCAGAACAGGGTGAAGCTTCGTGTGCACCCTGATCTAAATAAAATAAATTTGTTTTCAAAAGTTATTGGGTGAAGTAGAATAGGACTTGTTAATTACATGGTATCAGTATTCGGTATTGGCGAACTTCTAAACTGAAGTACTTGCACTCGGTCTTGACAAAACTGGTATAGGGACACCCATACACTCAAACTTCAGAAAAATCATGCTTGCTAACAAATAAGCTCTGGTCCTCTTTAACAGCAGCTGTCTGTGCTCAAATTGAATGCCTCTTGTTTAAAATTTGTCTGCTACTGTTTGAGTCATGCAGCTTGCTCCTAAACTTCCCCTTTGACAGTAAAAACTGATATATGAACTGTCTACTATATTTGCGCATTTTATCACCATTCTTTGGGGATGAATCTTTTGCTCATGGAATAACATCTGAGAATGAAAATCTTGCCCTGAACTGGAAAATATATGTTCTTTTTTATTTTTAGATTATTATATCCGTTAAAAAATATTCTGTTTTTCAAATCATGCATTGCTTTGCTTGAGAAATTGTTTTAGAGTCAGCATGAAAATATGTCAATATTTCTTTTGACATCTTCATTCAGTATAAACCCACATTATTTGTTCTCAGTTGCTAAAGCTAACAGCTAGTCTGGGAGGGGCTAAAAGCAATCGATGCTTCCACCATATTAAAACAGTCACAAACACAAAATTTTATGAACTTTTAATCCATTGTTATGTTTTCATTGGATGGTTATTTACACTGAAAATAGGAGGCGGTGCACCACCAGTAATCGTTCTGTGTAAAGAATGTACTGAAAACTGTACATTTCTGATACTACTACTACTACTACTAATAATAATAATAATAATAATAATAATAATAATAATACATTTTATTTATAATTTACTCAAATTTATATCAGATAGATACTTTGGCAGGAAACTGTTAACATGTTTTGTTCTCTGCTGTTGTTTCACACAGGAAGTTCACTGGTGACACACCACCTCCTACCTCCATTTCCAGTGTAAATAATCATCTGCTGATGGGGCAAGGTTTAAGGTTTAAGGAACAGAGTTTGTACAACCTGCTGTGAAATTAGAGTTATTTTGAGATAGAAGAAGACCGCTTTGGTCTTGATCCCCCCTCTGACTAGGCTTTAAATAAACATTACATGTAACTATCCCTTTGGATGATTCATTCTTACCCAGAAGCTGAAATTACCATGTTTCTAGTTGGACAACTGAACAGAATGGTGGGAAATTCGAAGTGGAAAGTCTGAGGTTTCTCTCCAACCCCAACCTCAAAGTCCAGCATGGCTGCATTGTACATAAAGTGCAGTAGCAGCTACAGTTTAATGGTTCTAATTATTTGTATCCCATTAAATATCTCACACTCACAGTATTATTTAATCTCCTTTAATTAAAGATATAGAAAACATTAGAAATAACAAAAAGCAGAGAAATACACTGTTATTAGCTCACATTGCTAGAAGTTGCAAACTTGATGAGTATGCATATCAGTTAGCAAATCCCACTGCATTTTAAACTTAGAAATGGAACATAGGTAAGTTGAGTTTGTGGTCATTCCCCGACTGAAGTTGTGACTTCAGAAACACAATGGAACATGGTTTAAGTAGCCAACAGCACATTTTCCTGCTTCACTGGCATGTGCCTCATTTCATACTGGGAATTCTTGAAATATAGGTTTCAAAAGTATATACACTTCTGTTAAAATGCCAGATTTTAAGTGATGTAAATAGGGTATGATAATAATTCTTTTTCTAACTTTACCCACCTAAATTTGACGTGTCCTGCACAATTCAACAACAAACTAATCTGGTAATGGGAAAAGCATCAAATACAAAAAGGGTGTAACAACTTAAATTAGCATAACTGTGAACATCCCTAAATTAATTAATTTTTTAAGCCACTTTCATATTTTATTATTTTAGAGTTCGCAATCAATTAAAGTTGGTCTAGTTAATAAGGCAAATAATTCAGATGCTTTACATGTTTTTATGAGATGCTAATTTGAGCCTTGGGTGGGTATGATGCTGATAAACTCCTACTAAACAACACTGAATGTTGCTTAAAATGGTGGTTTAACAAAAGTAGTTAGTTTAAGGCTGTAGCAGTGCAAACTAGGCAGTGCAAACTAATGCAACAAAGTAATCACAACTTTTTTACCCCCCAATATGTTTGTTTCTCAGTTGAACTGTATAATATTTATGTCACAGTAAATATGTAAAATGTTTTTTCAAATAATTTAGCATGATCTCTGTTTTTACATCACAAAAACCTGCCATTTCAGCAGGATTGTGTACACTTTTTAGATCCACTAGAACTGTCTAGTACAAGCTAGTGCTATGGTCAGTATTTAAGCCTTTCTCAAAGTACCAGTCATAGTCTCTACATAAAGATGAAGAAAATCTAGTTATTTTAGCTATGTTTTATTACAATTTTGTTTTAACACTGTTGTTTTAGTTGTACTATTTTACAATTCATTTAATTCTGGAATTTAACCAAAAACACTCTGAGGAGGACAAAACATATATTTTATGTGGTGGTATATCTTTAGTATGAGTTTTGTTTTTCAATTTTAATATTCAGTAAAATTCTCATTATACGTTTTGGGGTTATCTTTATTTATTTATTTATTTATTTTTTTTGATTATTTTAAATAACAAAAATAAACCAGAAAGAAAATTCTTTCATTTTAACTTCTTTAGTAATGCAGGTGAATTGGATTTTTTCATCCCATTCTAACATTAAAGATTATGGGGTCACACTCTTAATCTAACCCTGCTGTGTTGAATCGATACATATTTTACTCATAACTGGTTAGTTGGTTTTAACCCAACAGTTTTTACAGTGCATGGTTAAAATAAATGGCTGGATTATTAATAAAAAGTTGGTTGACAAACTTCAAATTACATAACTACTAAACTACAATCTTATGAGCAAATATAAACATGTAGCTCAACGAAGCAGCACAAAATTAAAACCTTAAACTATACTAAATCTAATTTAATCAAAGCATTTTTTTAAATTGTTTTTTGGGTACCAAAGATATGTCCCCCGGAAAGTCAAATGGCTTAGCACTGATTTCTATGTTAAGCACCTACCATGTGATGCTTTTAAAGGCCTATAAGGTTCCAGATAAGCGAGCATCTTTGCTTTCTGGTTCAAGTAGAGGGCATGCATACTTTATTGAACGGGATTTAATGATCAGATCCTCTGATTCACAGCTTTTTAAGCTCATAAAAGCTTCGTCCAGCGCGCTTCCACTCTAGGATTCTTACTGCCAGTGCTATTACAGCCTTATTTACTCTCCAGCTCCACCGCCAGAAATAAATATGCCGCAACTTGCATTTCTGCCTCCAGTAAGGCAACCAAACGCTGCTGCGCTCACCTCCAACAGCGGCGGTCGGGTCTCTTCCACTGAAGTCTGCAGGGCGCTCCAGCTGTCAACGCGCCAAATCCCGCGACTTTTTCCCTGAATACTGATAACAAACCCGGGCAGAAATCACTGCAGATGTGGGATCCGGGACGCATGTAGCAGTACTATCCGTGCAGCATTCTCAACTCCTCCTTCCCGAGCCTCCGTGTGGTACAGACCGTGTAGGAAATGAAATTTCTCTCCCTCCTTTTTTTCCTGCAAATGCTGTACCGATGCTTGGCCTGTGCCAGAATGTCCGACGCGGATTAGTGATGTTTTGAAATTTTGAGAGGTCAAACTCCGCCCCTAGTGTAGCCTCAAGTGCACTACCGCTCCATTGCAATCCTCAGTTCCTGCATGGAAAACTGTGTGCCGGAGGAAGGTCAGACTTCTAACTTGTCATGATGGTGATGAGAGAAGACATCACATGACCGCACTGGTTTCATAATCATGCAGCACTGTGGGGACTAACCCCTTCCTGTTTGGTGGAGATGCTCTCAGTGAAATGTCAAATCAACATACAAATTTTAGATAAAAACTGAAGTGAAAAACATGTAAAAATAAATTAAAGCAATACTCTATTATTATTATTATTATTATTATTATTATTATTATTATTATTTAAATTACAAGTTACAGAAAGTGCAAACAACACTGACCTGTTATCACAATTTTCTTTTGAGCATGTAAAATACGTAAATCGGGACTGTCGATATCTGAGGGACTCTGATGCTGCAGTAAGCAAGACAGGGTATTGCAAAAAAAAAAAAAAAAAAAAAAAAAAAAAAAAAAAAAGGGAAAAGAAAAGAAAAGAAAAAAATGGGGCAGATGGAGAGCCTGGCAGGGGAAAGGCTGCAGAGCTTCGCAGGTTATAAGTGGAGACAGGAGGACTAAAAGAAGCTGATGCAAGCTGCAGTCAGCAGTAGTCCCGCTGAACTGTGTGTCTAATTCAAACAGATTTTGTTGCCTCTCCCTAAAATACAAGGTAGTAAGATGACAATGACATACATATTTTAAAAAGTGATGCCCAGTTTGTTAAACACAGTGGCTTGCAAAAGTATCCATACCCTTGGAATTAATTTGTGTATTTTATTGTGATTTTATGTAAAAGTGTGAAAAGTAGACATGATTTTCTTTGGTTTCTTTGTTTTCTTTACAAATAATTTACTTTGTAAAACAACTTCTCATTTCATAAATGTTCTGCAGGTCTTTAAGTTCAAGTTTATTTGTATAGCACATTTCAGCAGCAAAGCAGTTCAAAGTGCTTTACATCATAAAAACATCAATCAGGTATACAGGAAATATCATCAAGCAAATATAATTCTAAAATACTGATCAATGTTCCACTTACTACTAATCAAAGGCAGCTCTAAACAGGTGGGTTTTTAGCCTTGATTTAAAGGAACTCAGTGTGTCGGCTGTTTTGCAGTTATCTGGAAGTTTGTTCCAGATTTGTGGTGCATAAACTGAAAGTTGCTTCTCCGTGTTTGGTTCTGGGGATGCAGAGTAGACTAGAACCAGAACACCTGAGTCGTCTGGAAGGTTGACACAATGACAACAGGTCTTTAATGTATTTTGGTGCTAAGTCATTCAGTGATTTATAAACTAGCAAAAGTATTTCTCTGAAAGTCTAAAGTCTATTCTCTGAACTACAGGGAGTCAGTGTAAGGACTTTAGAATTGGGATGATGGGATCCGGTCTTCCTGGTCTTAGTGAGAATGTGAGCAGCAGCGTTCTGGATCAGCTGCAGCTGTCGGACTGATTTTTTAGGCAGACCAGTGAAGACACTGTCACAATAATCAGTGTGACTAAAAATAAACACATAGATGAGTTTCTCTAGATCTTGTTGAGACATTAGTCCTTTAATCCTGGAAATGTTCTTCAGGTAATAGAAGGCTGACTTTGTAACTGTCTTTATGTGTTTCTGAAGGTTCAGGTCTGAGTCCATCACTACACCCAGATTTCAGGCCTGATCACCAGCTACTAGTTGTAATAACTGAAGCTGCGTGCTGACTCTAGATCATTCCTCTGGATTTTGAGTGGGCCATGCTAAGACGTAAATATGTTTTATTCTAAACTACTTCATTTTTGCTTCTTCTAAATGCTTAGGGTTGTTGTCTTGCCAGAAGATGAATCTCTACCTCAGGCTTTAGTCTGTTTTGTTTTTAGCATTGTCCTGTAGCGCTCTCCTTCTTCCCATCAACTCCAACCAAGTTTCCCAAAACATGATGATACCGCCATCATAGGGATGTTGTGTTAATAGGGATAGTCTGAGTGTAGGTTGAAGATTCAGTTTTGGTTTCATGTGATCAGAGCACTTTGTTCTACATGTTTACTGTGTAGAACTACTGGTTGTCCTCTTCCACTTCTTCCATTAAAGTTTAGGTTTTAAATATGATAAAATATGAAATAGTAAAAAAGGTATGAATGCTTCTGTAAGGCACTATATGTATCTGTTGCACATGTGCTTATGTGGGATCCAAAATGGGTTGCAAAAATCTTAATCAAAGTAATTTTGCTAAAAACTAAGATTGAAATTGTTGAACTGAGCTCATCACCTAATTAATAAATAAACATAGGCTGTGAGAAAAAAAAATCAATCATGAATCATTATTAGTTAAAATTGTGATGTGACATTTGATGACCTCGTTGGGTTTTACCTTTATTGCCTCAGAGTCCAAGTCTGTTTCAACAGTTACAGGGAGTTTCAGAGAACAAAACAAAACAAAAAAAAAAAACCAACCAGATACATTACAGTTTGTTTAAAGATTTGACAATCTGTGTAATATTTTCTTTCTCACTAAAACATTTATGTAAAAGATACAAGGATGTGCAATCTGCAGAAAGGAATGGGTGTATGAATACAGTACAAAGAGTTTGTTGGCTTATTTTAGTGACATTGCATATTTTTACCATCACATGTGTCAGTGCTATAAACCTTGAAACCTCCCTTGGGACACATAAAGAGATTTTTGGTATTATTTATAAAGTATATCTGCAAAGGGAAAAAACTTGATATTTCTCTTGCCGGATATGGAACCCAGAACCCGTTTCAGATCAGTTGTCAAAGTCAATACTGATGTTCTAAAGGCTATTTTAGGAGATAGACATGTCTGTTTTCTTTTTGCAGGTTTCTGTGAACTGCTAAGCCATAATGCAGCTATAAAATCTATGTGCAGTCACAGCAAACTCATCAGTTTTGCTGTAGTTTTCTATAGTTTCTTTTTTTAATAAAAATGTACATTGAGGACAAAAAAAACCCTTCACATTTACTGTTGTTATCTATATACTTTTCATGTACCATGTACCAAACATATCCCAAAAGGATAGAAAATGTGACATGTGATTAATGTAACCTATGAAGATCACTTCCTATGTTTTCACTAACCTCCCCCCAGGAACTTCATCCTTTCTTTCATTTTTCAGCTAACTGACAGAAAAAAAATACACATAACCAGGGAGAAGGTTTAAAATCTTCAAGTATAACAGTTGGAAGTGTGGTCCAGGAGTGATGTAGTCTGATTCTCCAGATAAATAGCCCCACCGCCACACAGTGCCTTGCAAAAGTATTCATATCCCTTGGACTTATTCAAATTTGATCATGTTTCAACCAACAACTGAAACATATTACTTTACATTGCATTTATTGGGATTTTATGTGACTAACCAACAAAGCGTAATGAATAGCTGTGAAGTAGAAGGAAATGCTGACTTTCAAAATTGCTTGCAAATAAAAATCTGACAAGTGTATCATCCTTGTGTTTTCAGTCCCGACTACTCTGACACCCTTTAAGGATGTCAGAGTAGTAATAGAGTAATTCAAGTGCGAACAATTTCTCTAAGAAGTTGCAGAATTTGTAAATAGAGTCTATGAAGGCCTTGGAGGTTTATTAGTAAACAAACAGCATTATGAGGACCAAGGAACACAGCAGACAGACCAAGGATACAGTCGAGGAGTGGTTTCGAGCAGGCTTAGGCTATAAAGCCACAAGCTTTGAACATGTCAAACATATTGAGTCGACATATTCATCCAGCCCCATGGTAACTGGGGGAGTTGCAGAGATTCACAGGTTGGAGAATCTCTTGACAGGACAACTATTACTCATTCACTAAACAAATCTGGCATTTATGGAAGAATGGTTATAAAATAAAAAACATTGAAAGGAAGCGATAAGGTGTCCCTTTTACAGTTTGCCATATGCCATGTAGAGAACACAGCAAAGGTGCTCTGGACAAACTGAACTTTTTGGCCTACATCGTGAGGGCTCTGTGTGGCAAAAAATGTAAATGCACACCATTCCATCACCATGAGCACAACACTCCCACAGTGAAATATGATGATGGCAGTGTTAAACCTCAGGGATGTGTTTTGTTTTTCAATTGCAAGGACAGAAAAGCTGGTCAGAGTTGATAGCAAATGTTTGGAGCTAAGTAAGGAGTAATCATGTGAAAAAATCTGTTAGAGACTGGGGCAGAAGTTTACCTTCCAGCAGGACAACTATTACAAACATACAGTCAGAGCTACAATGGAATGGATCAAAGCATTTCCATGTGTGAAAATGGTCTAAAGTCCAGAACAAAATGCATTTGAGAATCTGTGGCAAGACTGGAAATGAGTTGTTTTCAAATCATCTCTGGAACACAGAAGCTGTTTTCTTTATGGGCAATGTACAAAGTAGGGAGGGGCTACACACACACACACACACACACACACACACACACACACACACACACACACACACACACACACACACACCCTTTTCAGATTTGTATGTGTGAACAATTTTGAAATCCATGTATCATTGGAGCCTGCCATAGCAATGCATAGGAGAGCAGCAATGCACTGCCTCCCATGCAATGCATGGAGGCACCTATTACTCTCCACCTCGAAACTGCTTTCTCCATTAATGCGGCCCGAACCGTAGCTGCACCCCCACAATATATATATCAAAAATTCCGGCTCGTTGTGATGTGTGCTATTACTCAGCTTTTCGTTTCGAGTTACCATGGTGACGTAATTAGCAAAAAACTGCCCCATACAAAGTCAATGGAGCGAGGTCCTGAAGACATCCTAAAAAAACACTATTTTTGAGGATTTACTGTGTCATCATGGTTTCGCCTCCAAACACTATTCAACACTCAGTTTGTAGATACGTCCGTGCTGTGTTCAGAAGTGAAGACGGTATGTTGACATGCACACTTTGGCAGGCCCCTTTTAAATTTCTTCAGAAATTTTCTAGTTTTCATTTCATATACAATTATACACTACTTTGTGTTGGCCTATCACAAAAGATATCAATAAAATACATTAAATCTGTGGTTGTAACCTGACAAAATGTGGAAAGGTTGACTGTCTTTTTCAATCAGCAGCTTTGTAGGCATCATTGATTTTTTCGTAAATTGACCCACCCTAATGAATTAAATTCTGCTCACCGTGAATGCTTTCCACATTAGGCATGAATCTTCTTTCAGAATGTTTTGCATTTTAGAAAGAAGAAAAAAGAAACTTGTTTTCTTTTATTATTGCTTGTATTATTCACACACTTGATCTTTTGGACATGACAACAAACTGGCTCAAGTACATACAGTATACAGTATGAACATAATGAAAAATTAGTCCAGTTTTTTAATTTATTAATGCATTACAAATGAACAGATCTTAAAATTTAGTAAACACAATTTCTGATCTGATTAACAGGAAGATATGACAAAAATCACTGCCCTCTACATGATTCAATTGCCTGAAGAGCTACTTTAGCAGAACTCATCTGTGTGATCATATAGGACCTCGCACCTTTTCTAGTAAAGGTCACAACCCTCTCCAAGGGTTCAATGATTTTTGAATGGGTTTGTCCAAAATTTCAACACCTAATATATGAAATGAGGACTGTAGAGTCTAGCGCTCTTGGGAGTTTTACCATTTTTTGAGCTCTGGTTTGTCTGAGACAGGAACCAATGTCTGTTCCTGTGAACACTGGAAGCAGTTTGAAATGTTTTCCAGATTGCTCCTTACTCCAGCCTCTCGTTGTGGTAACAGCACAAAGCTTCTCCAAAGCTTCTCCTTTCATAAACACTTGTTGCTGATCTGATAGTGAAGTGCATTTGGTTAACAGCACCAGGCCGCTATTTATCTTCTTGCTATGTACTATCTCATGCTTTGGCATTTGGTTTAGTTTTCAGTACATAATGACCTTGTGTTATTAATTTTTGAGTTGTTTATATATAAGTTTGCACTACCCTATTTATAAGACCTATGTCTTGTTTTGGTTATCTTTCCACAGGCTTCTTACAATGGTTTGCTGGGATTTGGCCCATCCCTCCTGACAGAACCAAAACAAGTTTGTTGGCTGAATATGTTCACACACACCTTTTCAGCTCTGCCAGCACATTTTCTATGGTACGAAAATCAGGGCTTTGTGATGATCACTCAAAAACAATGACTTTGTTGTCCTTGAGCTACTTTGTAACTAATTTGCCGATATGTTAGGGTCATCGTCCATTTCAAAGACCCATTCGACCTCAAGCTTTAAATTCCATGCTGATGTCTTTAGATGGTGCTTCAGTTCTTTTCACACAATGTTCTTTCATCATAAAGTCATCCATTTTGAGAGGTGCACCAATCCTTCTTGCAGCAAAACACCCATAAAACATGTTGCTTCCACCCCTGTGCTCCACAGTTGTGATGGTGTTCTCCAGTTTTCATGCCTCCCTCTTCCTCCCCTCCCCCCTTCCCCCTTTTCTTCCCAATGACCATGGTTAGTATGGGAAAACACTTCAATGTTAGTTTCATTGACCACTGGTCATGTCTCCAAATATTAAGGTCATTGTTTCTGTGTGAAATTGCAAACTGTTGCAAACTGGCGTTTTATGTTGCTTTTGGAGTAATGGCCTTTCTGATTGGCCTTTTAGACCATGTCAGTCCATAACTTGTTTCAATGTGGATAATGACTCTCCTACCAGTTTCAGGCAGCATCTTTACAAGTTCATTTGGTTCTGTTCTAAAGATGATGCTCAAATCTTGCACCAAAACACGTTCATCTCTGGGACACAGAAGTTGTCTTGTTTTTTGAACAGTTCAGGTGGTTGGTTATTCCCAGTCTGTTTTTACTGGCATATAATTGTTTGAACACATGTATATAGCACCTTCAGGTATCTGGAAATTGATACCCAAAAAATAATCTGACTTGAGGAGGTCTACAATTGTTTTTATGCTACTTTACCAGATTTCTCTTGTCCTTTCCAAGATTTCATACAAGGTACATTGTGGTTAAGGTGTTACCTTTAAAAACAGCCACAGTTGTGCCTCTACTTCACTCAGATGTGTTGAATTAACCCAATAGCAGCTTTCAAAGCCATGGCATCATAATCTGGGCTTTCCCAAATTGTTTAAATGTATAATAATCTTAGTTTAAATAAAATTCTGAACTTGAAGAAAGCAATAATTCTTTATCTAGATAAATCTTTCTTACATTGTTGTTCCATTTAACAAATGGATTGGACAGTTGGTTTCAATTGGACAGTCATGTCATGGTGTGGACATGATTAAAGCTGAAAATTTCCAATAAATGATAAATAATGATGAGTTTATTATATATAGCATATGTCCAAATGTGCACATATTATGTACATATTTTTTTTTTCATTTGAATATGGTGTATTTACAGCTCTCTTCCTGATATTGAACGTAAATTACATTTTTATTTATATGACTGGGTTTGAGCATCTTTGTTATGTGTCATTAAAATACAGACTACTGTCAGAAAACAGGCAAGTCACCTTTTCTGTCAATTTCACTGGATTAATATTAAATACTGTGAATAAATTGTAGTGGCGTAACTGATAGACCATTTATTTGTCCCTTTTGAAGACTGATCTGAATCACTAAAGGATTCATTATGTTCCCATGTTCCAGTAAAATCATCTACAGGTCATCAGACTCAGGCACACTGAAGGGCTCCAGGGTGATAGTTGGCAGGATGAGATGAGTGCCCTCAGATATCCATCCCTGGGCCGTCCTGTTGAACGTAGGCCGCTTTGCCCGTGGATCACTGAGCTCCTGATACTGTGGCGGGTTCAGGTCCACCTCAGGGAGCTTGAATGTGATTCCTCTTGGAGCTTTTTCAAAACCACCATAAGGAGTGGCAACCCTGAAATTCAGATCAACATACAAATTGCTCTGCATACCATAACCTTTTGCCCATTCACTTAGGCTTATGGGAGCTATAGTTTTCTCACCGGTTGAAGCATTTGTATTCAGGGAGCTCCTGCCGGGGCTCTGGCTCTGGCATTCTCAGTTGGAGAGTTTCAGCAAGGTTGGGGTCACTAAGGATCACCTGCTCCCACGGTGAGTGATAAGTCTTGTGCAGAGGCATGGTGTCCAGCTTTTCTGCAGTCATATCTGCAAAACAAGAAATTCTGTAATGATAACTGTTTTTATATCACAACAGACTGATCTATCAGCTTGTATTGCCGTCAAGGTCTTTTTGTTTTTTCAGACCTGCTTTCTGCAGCCTGAAATTTTCAAAGTGGATGGGATTAAAATAGCTACAGTGAGAACTTAAAATAGCCCATTTCAAGTGTGTGCTCATTGTATAATGAGTTAAGGCTTCACTGAAGCATTGCAGAGGGACAGCAGGGCTTTAAAAATTGCAACAATAAGTAGCACTCTCCAGTTAAATCATCCTTATGGGCAGCCCTAAGATGAATCAATTGTCATGAAATAAGGCCAGATTGTAATGATCCCATGTTTCCATTGGACTTTTGCTTCTGTTATTTCTTTGTATTGATTTCCTATTTTCCCCCTGTTAGTTCAGTTATTTCTTATTTTAATGATTCTTAACATTTAGCATTTATTTTCATCTCCCCATTCCAGTTTATTCCTTCTGTTAGTCCAGTTGTTTATTCAATTTAGTGTTCTGTTATTATTTCATTTAGTTTCAAGTTTTTGTTCTGCTCTGGCTCCCTACATTCCTTGTGGGGTTTTTTGTAAGTTTTTATTTATCATTTTTTATTAAACATCCAAATCTACTTGCCACCTCTGCATTTGGATCCATCTACATCACCATCAACCATGACACAAATAGAACTGAGTGACAAGTTCTTCACATTACAAAATTGTTTATTTGATTGTTTTCATCAAGTGTTTTTTTTTTTTTTTTGTAATTCGTTTTTTTAATAAATATTCAAAAAAATTTTATTTTACTGTTTTGTGTTCAATAATTATTATTGAGTACAAATAGAAATCTCAAATATCTATATTAGATGAAACAGGCTTAATAAAATACAGTTACCTGCAGCTGAATTAGCAGAGCTTTCATTTGCTGGTGGCTCCACTTTAATTTCCACAGAGTGTGTGTTCTGATTCAAAATATCATTCTGTAAAACAGCATAAGGAACATGTAAAGGGCATTGTATTGAACATTTTAAATCTGCATTGCTACTTAAAGGCTCCATTTATGTAGACTAAACCAGAAGACCAGTTACAGTTCCACTGCTTATCATCATGCACTGATAAACATGGGAGCAGCTCTTCAAGTTAAGTGCCTGAGCAGCCCCTTGGATGATACAGCTGCAGCATGTCACAGCTATTGTCTGTGTGGTCTACTACTTTTATCTCAAAGAGCATATTTCACTTAGAAAGTAACATGCATCTACAGATTCATGCCAGCAATCTATAGAGTTGACAGGATTGGATTATATCCAATCATTTAAACCAATAAAGGGATTCAGAGCACAAATAAGCTGACTTACATTCAGGAGCGCATTTGCTTCATTTTGAATGCTTTCAAACGTGTACTTCTCAGACCTCCTCTGTCGCATTTTGAAAAGCCGAGAACCTCTGTTGGAGAGCAGCGACAGCTCCTCTAGCATGATGTCTTTAGGAGTGCTGAGCTTCTTTCCCAGGTCCATGACTGCGTCTCCTGACACCCAGAAGTATTTGTTTATTGATTGTGTATTTAATATTCTTGTTTAAAAGCAGATCATTATGCCAACATCTGACAGTTGAAGTTGACAAAAGCAAAAACCAAGGAAATGATCATTTTTCAGTCAAAAAAAATACCTGCTGGTTTTCTTGGATTGCAACTCAATGAAGGCCCAATGAATAAAATGTGATAAGTGTGAAATGTGTGTGGCAACAAAACTGCAAAACCCCCAAAATAACCTGTCAACTCAAGTTTATTTGTATAGCACATTTCGGCAACAAAACAGTTCAAAGTGCTTTGCGTGATAACATTATTTATATTAAAAAAAAGTGATTCATAACCTAACAAATGTATTTTAAAGTCTATTTTCTGAGCTACAGGGAGCCACTGTAAGGTCTTTAAATCTGGGATGATGTGCTTTATTTTCCTAGTTTTAGTGAGAATGCAAGAAGCAGCATTCTGGATCAGCTGCAGCTGTCTGATTGATTTTTTTTTTAGGCTGACAATCAATGCGAGCAAAGATAAATGCATGGATAAGTTTTTCAAGATCTTGCTGGGACATTAGTTCTTTAATCCTGGAAATATTCTTTTGGTCATAGAAAGCTGACTTTGTAATTTTCTTTATGTATCTCTGAAGGTTCAGGTCTAAGTCCATCAGATTTTGGGCCTGATCAGTACTTTCTAGTTTCTGCCATGATAGATTAGAAAATAATATTTAGGTTGGACTTTCTTGTCAACGTTCTGCAAAATGCTTTGTGCAGAGATGGGTAGAGTTGCCAAAAATGATACTAAATAAAGAGTAGCATTATTTCAGAATAGCATTACTTAAGTAGAAAGAAAAAGTAGCTTTCAGCATGTGAATATGTGTGTAAATGGGTGAATGACTGAATGTAGTGTGAATCACATTAGGGTCCTCTGGACTAGATAAAACGCAATATGAGTACAGGCCATTCACCATTTACCATTAAAAAATTACTCAAGTAAGAGAAAAAAAAGTATTCAATGAAAACACTAGTCAAGTGATGGGTAACTGTTTGGTCACAATGTCAAATTCATTTTGTAGAGATCATGTAGTCAGTCAGATAAAATTATAACAATGTCCAAATTCTCATACTATTAAAGTTAAAAATCAGCTAAAAATGCCTAACATCTTTCCTAAATTCAGATTATGGCACAAGTAACACAAACTTTCTTTTTTTCCCACAAAACATAGCTTCTGAAATAAACATTTACAGTAAGCAATGTGTGCATGGTCAGACATTGCAAACTACCTCCAGTTTCAGTTTGGTATGCTATATACCACTTACAAGAAGTCCCACTTCACCATAAACGATGTGGATGTGGTCTGTGTCTGGTGCATTGCTGGTAAAACAAGCATGTTCTTCACTAAGTGAACTAACTAAAGGTGGGAAGAGTAACCAACAATTGTACTCAAGTAAGAGTAGCCTTACTTCAGAATAATATTACTCAAGTAGATGTGAAATGTAAAGTGAGGTAAAACTATTTGTAGGAAAATTTTTTTTAATGTTACTTAGTTACTCAGTTACTTAATGCAACTGAGTAAATGTGACTCTCTACTACCCAGGTCTGGTTATGTATGATGGGAAACTGAAACTACAAAAGACCCTGAATGCACTATCCCCATAGTGAAACATAGAAATGGCAGCATCAGGCTGTGGAAATGCTTTTCTTCATCAGGGTCAGGGAAGCTGGTAAAAATTGATGTGAAAATGAATGGAGCTAAATACAGGGCAATTCAAGAAGAAATCTGTTAGAGGAGGGAAAAGAGCTCCCAGACCTTCCAGCAATGAACCTACACATATGACCAAATCTGAAACTGGGTTTGATCAAAGCATATTCATGTGCTGGAATGCAAATCAATGAAAAATCTCTGGTAAGAGTTTTAAATTGATGTTCACAGAAACTATCTGTCCAGTTTCACTAAGCTTGAGCTGTTTTGCCAGGTGAGTTGGGAAAAAAAATCAATCTCTTGATATGCAAAGCTGTTAGAACCAGACCTCAAAGACTCAAACGCGTCAAAAGGTGTTAAAGGTAGTTCTATAAAGCATTGATTCTAGTTGGGCTATGTTCATGTTAACACCACACTTTTATGTGAAAATATTTTTGAAAGTATTTTCCTTCCACTTCACAGTTATATACACTACTTTGTGTTGTAAAATCACATAACCCCACCTCCCAAAAATAATATGTTGAAATTTGTGGATGCAAAATGTTTCAAAATTCAACAGGTATAAAGAGTTTTGGAAGGTGCTCTAATTCTGGAAAGAAATTGGTGTAAAACTGTACATTTGTCAGTTAGTTATTGACATCTTTGTTTGTTTGGTTGTTTGTTTGTTTTAAGGCTATATTCACATAATCGTTCAATTCATTCAATATCATGTGAAAGCTGACGATAAAGAAATGTAGTCAGAAGTTAACATTTTCTACAGACATTTATTTGGTGAATTTTAAATGCTGGGGGTTTTTTTTCGCTAAACTTTGCTCGGATCTTTCTAAATACTCTAGTTTAATTTTGATTGATTGGAAGAAGTAAACAAGTTTAAAGAATTTTAACAAAATCAAATAAAATTTTATCAAAACTTTCCTAGTTTCTATTTTTATCATGAATCCTGTTCCCAATCATTGTTCTTGAGATTAGTTTTGGGAACAAGATGTTTCCTTATTTATGTGCACATAGATTATATCCCAGCTGTTGCAGACCTTCATGTTACCCAGTCAGCTTCACAGTTGGTCAGCACAGCTTCCTCCCCCCTCTTCCACCAACCCAGTTAGAAATAGTCCATAGTGAAAGAGCAATAACAAAGGATTAGGCAACCTTCACAGTAAATCATCCCAGTGTATTTATGGCTCACATTGGTCAGCAGCCCTGACATTTTGAACTCTAATCTGACTCCTTACCGCTACACAGAGCTCTATGCAAACATTGTCTGAGCACCTCTTCCTCTCACTCCTGCATATCTGTAGCTATAAATTGGGGTTTGAATGGGAACATAAAGGCACCTTTAACGGGACAGATGAAATTGATGTTCTGAATGAGCAATGAAAACAATAATTCAATGATTCAATGATTCATACAGTGTGCTAGATTCAAAGCTTAATGGAAATGACAAAGTTTCATATGATTTTGCTATTTGAAAAGAAAGCTTTTGCAGTGCAGCACTGATGCCAGCATAAATTAACATACTGAAAGGGTGGAGAGAAACTCTCCTGCACACGGCTGGGTTAAGCTATCATAACAGACTGCTACGGTCCAACCTGCTGGTCTGAGGTCTCAAGAAAACTTGAATTTACACAGGACAGGTTGACAAATACACCAATTGGAATCATCCTATTAAAATTTATTCAAATTCAAATTTACTTTATTCATCTCAAAGGGAAATTAAATGTTGTCATAACTCATATGTTTACAGAGTCATGATTTAAAACTGATTTAACAATCACTGCTGCCTGTGTCTGAGCTGGAAAATGATTTCTGACCAAATTTAAATTTTTATAAATAGATCAGTTCTTTTTTTCATGGTTGCTTATGAATGCAAGTTTAACCTTGGCTCCTCCCACTCAAAAAGAAATATAATTCATGTTACTATATAACACAATGCCTTTCTTTTCATTTAAATGTGCTGATCAGGGTTTACACTTGGTTTAAATAAACAATTAAAAATAACTTTTCATATTTATGCACTTTTCTCTTAAACAGGACTGCAGAACTTAAGACAAACTACTCAAAACTCAGCTAGAAAAAAAAAAGAACAAAAACCTATGCAAAACTTGCTTTAATTCATAATTTTTTTTTAAGAAGAAGGAGGAAATGAAGGACCATCCCTTCTGATCATTTTAACCATGTTGAGCTTTCAATACTGAAAAATTGAAACAGTGATCCCTCAAAGCTAATTCTGCTCAGGCCCTCTTATAACCTTGGGCTGGCTCTGTTCCCGACCCTTTCACTATTATAAAATGTACTGGTACACTAAATCTAGTTTTTGGGGAAAAAACAATCTTTCTCTCTGTCAGTATTACTTATAATATTAGGGTTTGCTATTTTGCTGTAATCGGCAGACCTTGTTTAATTAGTGTGTTAAGATATCCATAGAGCTTTTAATATCTATTTAACAACTTCTAAATTGCGTCCTTTTTTATTGGATTGCAAGCTAAAATCAGTGACATACTCCTTTAAATTTGTTAGAGGTTAGATTACCAGTCTGGAAGGTCAAGGATTAATTGTGTCCTAAATTTGTATAAGTTGCCATGCATGAAACATGTCCACTACTGCCAACAGAAGTGTTCAAACATTACGTCGCTGCCAGCTGTTGGTGAGGTCCAATCTTTTCATTTTGCTTGTCAGCTGCAGAACAAAGTGTTACTTTGTATAAATATTTAAATGCTAGATGACTCAATCTCAATCATGACTTTATTGTGTTGAGTTATAGGAATTTTATGTGAAGAAATATGTTACATGCAAAACAATAAGTTAGTCAGGCTGTGTAAAGTAAGCAGATAAGAAAATAAACAGGCACAAAAATATGTAAATATACTTTTAGTTTTTATCCAACATAAATGTCACATGCAGCTGAAATCATCTTATCCTAGTGAAGCACCACTTTCTATTATTGTAGCCTGATCTTAGTTTTAGTATCAGATTATTCAAGCGCTCCTTTTTAAGACAAGCCCATACCTGTTATTGTGTCCCTGCTGTGCAGCCTGTATCCTTGAAGGGGAGACACAGAGACGAAAGGGTCAGTGGTGTGATCTTTGCTGATCTTCACGCTCACAGACACTAAAGCCAAACTGTGACTGTGTCTCTGTCTCTGTTGTGAGTGGAATGCAGCTTACATCAATAGGCTAAATTTAACCTGTCAAACACTCAAAGCCACTCTCAGACACCATGGGGCAAGGATAGCGTGGAGAGGAGAATAGATGAGGGGCTGTGGATATCCACTCGGATGTTCTTGGGAGTGAAGATTCCCCTCCTGAGAAAAATGTGTTTCCTTGTTTCTGACTCTTTGGGGATGACATGTCTTTGAGAGTTGATTAAGCTTTGAATGTGGCATGCCTTCAAGTTAGTATGGTTCTTACATAAGGCACAGCTGCAGCTTATAATTCTCTTTGAAAATGTAATTCCTGTTATTCTATGTAATAACTGACTAATGTCTGCCTAATTGACTTAGCAATCTTGGTAAGGATTTCTAAAAATTGTAAAAGAAAAATTATTTTTTTTTATTGTGGTTGAACAATCCCACACAGATTTTTTTGTTTATAAATCTAATCTTTATTTTAAGCACATTTATTCAGTGGAGCTCATTTTGCTCCTGGGACTGTGTAGATGTGTATTTTGGTCAGATGAGACGTTCAAGACGCTTTTTAGTAACAAACACTCTAAGTGGGTTCGGAGTAATAAGAGATGAATATGTGAAAATAAGGCACCTCAACCCCACTCTTTTCTCTTCTATAGACCCAGGCGACCTTGTACGAGAGCATGGGATTGTGGACCTAAAAATCTCATGGATTCTGTCAGAGAACTGAAATTAGATCTTTCAACAGGATGAGAATTTAAACATATGGCCAAATCAACACAGAAATAGTTCACCTGACAAAAAAAAAAAAAAAAAAAAAAATCAACCTTCTTCCATAATGTTGTCAGTACTCAGACCTAAATACTGACATCAGGGTTGATCATGTGACAATCAGCTGTTGACACATTTCCTTTAATGCTGAATAAATGCACTGACACTAATAATTGGAATATTCCAATGCAATGAAAGATAAATTAGTTCTCAGGCTTTTTTCCAGAGGGGCAATTTACCTTTAATAATACTGATGAAATATTGAATATTTACAGTTTGCCAGCTAATTCAAAGACATGTAGATTGATTTTAGACTAAACCTAAAATATGTATGATTGTTAAATGAAAAGATGCATGACCCAAACAAAGAATTAGTTAGATCCTAGACTACAGTTTCATTTTAAAAATATATGCATACATTTTAAAAGTCAATAAAATTTTTAAAAATGGATAACAAACATAGCTTTTATATTTTTTATTGGTCTTAAAAGGGAAACAACAACAACAACAAAAAAACATTTAACCAAGGAACCTGCACAGAGCAAAAGCCAGAATCACAAAGCTGCATGACGGAAACTCTTAAAACCACAACTTTGTTTGTGAAACACCACACAGTGTGAGTCTTTTTAAATATTATAATCCACAAATTTAAGTTTGATACAAGTATTCCTTCTAAGTTAAATACAGTTCAATCCATTGAGTCAAACAGATGTTCATGGATACATTAATTTTGTGGTTTACCAGTTGGAATAACATTGTGCATGTGATATGTCTCTGTTCTATTTTATACTGTGGAAAAAGACCTTGTAGGATAGAGAAAAAAACAATGCTCTGTGTGTATGTGGCAATGGAGATGAAACAGATTAACGTGTTTTGCTGCGGCGATGGATGTGAGCTCAAGACACATTAGTGGAAAATTAGGACATATCTACATTGTCTGACTTCAACGGCTTATATCACACCTTTATGAAATCAGCCAAGTGGCTGAAATAAGATTGCATTGGACAATCACAACACAGTCCACAGCAAACGTGCTTGAAAACGTTTTAAACAATATGGTCCAATATTTCTATTCTACACTGGAACTGACACCAGCTCAAAAAGCTACATGTGGCTTTGGCAATGATTGCCAGTGAAATCTGTTATCAGCAGGAAAAAATCTAAATGTCAAATGAAAAAGCTCATCATACAGTCAAAAACTAAATGTATGTGAAACAAACTGACTATATCATTTAAAGCCAACACTGCTGTTCAAGGTACCAACATTATACCAATGCTTATTAATTTTCTTCTTGGTAAATTCGCCCTCAAAGTACAAACAAACAAAACAAAAAAACAATCACACAACACCCTCAAAAACAAACCAAAAAACACATTTGATTAGTTTCCACATAAGAAAGGTTTTCAGACCATCAACAAACTGGATTTTAGTTTTTTTGATGTTTTATCCTTTTTTGATGAATAAAATAATTAAAAATAACTTTCTGAATAAAATTAAACAAGGCATTCAACAATGTAACAGTTGTTGGCTGGCTAGACATTATCTGTTAAGGTTAAATCCACTTATTCACAACTGCTGATTTTCAATTTAATTATAATGGTTGAAATCACTTAGTAAATCCCTCTGTATGCTTTTTTTTCTTGGTTTAGCCATGTGAGTCCTGTTTTAATGAGGAGTAAAGGAAAAAACACTTTTATCAAGGACAATTTGATTCACCAAACCACTTACATTACCTTGGAAAATTATTCATTCTTCTTTTTTCACATTACAGCCACAAACCTGAATGTATTTTATTGGAATTTTGTGCCATAAAATGGAGCGAAGTAGTAGTTGTGAAGTGGAAGGAAAATGTTACATGGTTTTTAACATTTTTTTTTACAAATAAAAATCTGAAGCACCAAGACGCCCATGTTTGGCCTACATGTAGAACACTGTGTGGAGTAAAACCTATACTGCACATTACACCATGAAACATGGGATTGGTAGCATCATGGTAAGTAATACTTTTCTCCAGCAGTGACAGGGAGGCAGGTCAGAGTTAATGGAAACATAGATGGAGCTAAATACAGAACAGTCCTGGAAGAAAACCTGTTAGAGGCTGTAAAAGAGGTTTACCTTCCAGCAGCATAACAAGCCTAAACATAAAGCCAGAGCTACAATGGAAAGGTTTAGATCAATGGATATTTATGTATTCAAATGGCCCAGTCAAGGTTGATACTTCCAATTAGTCCAGTTGAGAATTTGTGGCAAAACAGATGTTCACAAATGCTCTCCATCCAATCTGACTGAGCTATTTTGCATGAAGAATAGGCAGACTTTTCAAACTGTATATGTGAAAAGCTGGTAGAGACAAACCCTCAATGACTTGCAGTTGTAATTACAGCAAAATGTTGTTCTACAAAATTACTTCAGAAGGACTTAATACGAATATATGTGATTTTTTTTTTTAAGATTTTTTTTTTTCAGTTTTTTTGTGAAAAACTTTTTTAAAAATACACATTTTCCTTCTACTTCATAAGCAGGCATTACTTTGTGTTGGACCATCACAGAATACTTCAAGGAGTGTGAATACTTTTATGATGCTACAAATTAATCAGACTCATCTCTGCTAAGAAAAAATAATCAAACTTAAAAGATCATGCTGATCCAGCCAAGTCATACTGTATTAAGCTACAGCAACATATTTGCTTCGCCATGAAAGACAGAGTGAAAGATATTCCTACAATAACTTATGGGAGAGTCATGTCTCCCATAACTTAATCAAAGCAGATGTTCTAAAGTGCTAAAACGTGATAACATATCAGACCAATTCAATACCAATCTTATCACTCTTAATTTTTTGCTACTGCAAACATGTTGGACCTATGAGCTGATTGTAAAAACTGTAAATTTTAAAACAAATATTTGTCTTTCTCCTTGTATATCTGACATGTGCTTTCTGTCCTCCTGATCCTCAGTGGTATTAACTTCTCTGTGTTGTGCTATAAAAATGAGAGAACTTATATGAACTTATAACTTATATTTGCACTTTGAATCCGAGACTGGCAGGTCTTAAAGGCTGCGCAGGTCTGAATGGAGGGCCATAGAAGGCTGGTTTCTCAGGTGAAACTGTCCGGCTTGAGGACAGTGCCTGAAAAGATGGGGCCAGATGCTGATAGTGACCCTTACTCACAGCAGCAGAATCAAGAGAAACCCGGCGCTTCCATTCTTCTGGAGGCTCGGGCATAGATCTGTGGTGTGCTGCAGCCATAACATCAGAAGCAATGGAGGACAGGGGACTCCGGAAGATGAAGGCCTCATCCACGGAGCCGATTGGACTCCTTGAAGCTGCCTCCCATGGTGTGGGAGTTTTCTTGTAAAAAGATGTTTGCCTCTGTGTAGAAGAAAAAGCCAGCTGGATTCCTGGTGTGCTCAAAGGTGACAGAAGTCCGGGAGAAGGCAATGAATTCAATCGCTGGGGGAGGCTCAGGGAACGGCTTCTGCCAAAAATCTAAAAACAGAATCAAGAGCTTACTATTAACAAGCAGTTCTACAGACTCTGCTGCCATTCCCGGGCTTCTTTTAGCCTGAATAGGTGACTGTTATTTCAATAACAGTCAACTAAGATTACTGTGTGCCGACTATGATACAATGAACAATGAACACTTTTATCTTGAATAATTGAATGAGACACTTAAACATGTAGGTGTAGAAAATCAAAAGAATGCAAGATTTGTTTTGTGTATGTCCCATTTTGTCAGTTAAATAATAGATTAACAAAACCCTGTACTACTGGTTTTCTATTAGTAGGGTGTTGTCCTGGCCTTAAAACCTTTATATTGTGTTTTGAAAAGCAGTTTATTATGTTTTTCAAATATATTTTCTAAACTAGATCTCAGAAACATTAAAGGACTTTTTAAGGCTCATTGTGAACACCAAAAAAATATAAGGAAGTAAAGTATTTATAAGATCCCATGACTATCAGACATATCATGTAGCAGGAATACATAAAGATCTCACAACTTACCTGATGTTTCTTCAAAGACCTTAAAACAAACACAGTTGAAATGTAAAAAGTTATTATACTTTGCTTGGAACTATTTTTTTTTTTGCCAGTCCCATCTTCTTTTATTTGAAAATCCAGCCAAAAATAGATTTAGTATGAATATTATTTATTTATTATCTGTCTCTGTTTGCAGGAATATTTCTTTAGTGGGTTCTTTGAACATACACACAGTTATATTGTTTTCCATGTTAATTACACATCTTCTCCGGCTAAAAATTTAAGAACTTGAGAAAAAAAAAATACACCTAATCCTGAAAATCAGACAAAAACTTGTGATGAAACTGCAAATAAAATTATCTGTTCAAAACTGGAAAATTATACAATGAAGCCAAAGAGTGATTACTTTCAAATGCCTGGTCATATAAAAACCCTAAATTACAGGCCTTTGTTAAAAAAGACACAAAGTTTTTTGGGTAGCTGAAGTTGTACCTTATTAGAAATCTGATGATCACCGTAGATTACATTGCTGCTACAGCTACAATAACACAAATATGAATTCAGCTACTACTGATACTAATAATACTACTATTAATAATAACACCAATACTATTATCTTCTTTTTCTCATTATTATTATTTATTATTATTATTATTATTATTATTATTATTATTATTATTGTGTGTGTGTGTGTGTGTGTGTGTGTGTGTGTGTGTGTGTGTGTGTGTGTGTGTGTGTGTGTGTGTGTGTGTGTCCCGTAACTGCTTAAAATTAAAACAGGTGCTATTGGATACTATTATCAAATACATTGAATTATTCAGTGTTGATTCTTTAGAGACCAATTTAACTTTAAAGTTTTATTTTTACCTGCATCAAAATCAATTCACTAATTACTGCTTTGGTTCTAAAACAATAATAGCTTAACTTAAAACCATTTGAACTGGATTTTCAAGGTATCTTGCAGTTTTTTAGAAGCATTTTATTTGAGATTAATGATATGAACAATGGAAACACAGGTAAAATGTCTTAAAATTGGGTAAGCACCTCACCACAAAAAATGCTTAAAGGCAAAGAATATAGTTCCAAACTTTTCACATTTGCTGAACGTGGGTGGCTGAATGAGTGAAACAAACACACACAAGTGTGCATTCAGCTTTGTAAGGTAAACATACTGCTGGCAGCAGATTCTGCAAAAAGAGCGAAGTGGTGAGACAGGAATAAGTATTTGCCACTCAAAGCAGTGAACACACAAAAAAGACAGCAAGTAGGAGAGGAAAATATTTAATAGCATGACAGTGCTACAAGAAGTTGAAGAAACAGTAATATGTCAGAAAGACAAAGATACAAACAGGACAGATGTTTAGATTTTATTCTTAAGTACTAATAATTCCATGAATAAATATTCTAGCATTAAAATATTTGTAATTTATCAGCTTTCAAGAAAATAACTTTCATTAAAATAAAATTTTATGTTAATAAGCACATGAGAGGTTCTTTGATCTGTTGTGATATAATCAGAGTCTGGAATGAGACTAAAAGAACTATAAATTGTGCGCAAAAATTGAAATACAGTCACAGATTTGACCCCAAACAGAACAAAGGATTAAAAATACTCTTACAAAGGGGCAGGACAGGTCAGTCAGTGTTATCCAAATAGCTTTCAAATGAAGGAAATAATTAATATTATGAGTGTATTGTCATTTCATTTGATCAGGAGGTTCAGTAATTATTACAGCTACATCTGCAAACATTGAATCTTATCTCTTAAAAAAAAGAAACTAAAGGGACTAAAAGAAGCCTCTCTGCAGACATTATTGCATATGTAAATTCACATCCTCAGAACCATTTAACATTAATTTATCTTCAAACATGTCTCCAGCCAGACTCCACATTTTTGGAAGGTAATGTCTCACTATTTTTCCTTGGGAACTACTGTGTCTCTCTGTATGAGAAGTGCCCTGAGATGACCTCTCAAATGGTGCTACATTAATCAAACTGAATTAAAAGTTTAGTTTCATTTCATTAATCATAGGCTACAAATTGCTACATATTTCCTTTTAATAACTTTTCATGAGATCTGCTTTGTTTATCCTTTTAAGACATTTGTGAAGGCACTCAGTTGCAGATGTACTAATGTGACTGTCATCTCAGGCTACACTAAAGCATGACCATGTACAGTGTTATACTGAAGAAAGCATAGCAACAGGCTTCCACTGTTTTCCTGTCACTACTGGCTTCTTAGCAGAGAATTTTGGCCGTGGAGCCATTTGACGCACGCCTCTAGCAATGAGAGATGCAGGAGAGAAAGCTGAAGCAATGGTGTCGCTATAAGACGAGTGCTGTGAAGACGTGCTTTCAGGTCGGGAGCCTTTTGCTTGCTTGCTGCTTGTGTGAGGGGCAGCACTTGTGACAGCAAGTTTCTCCCCCAAATGCTTGTCTGTTGAAAGTGGCTCAGCTGATCTTGTGGTTTGAATGGAGAAATTTGGGGAACTTACCGATTTAGGAGCCTTAGCAGGGGTCTCTGCCTTGCTTTGACCAGCAGGCTCAGAGGGATTATAAGGAGAATAGGAAGAGTCGGCTCTTTGTTTAAGGCTTTTGGTAACTTCAAACTTTGACACAGGAGTTAGTTTAGGGCTGGGACTTTTAGCCTCAGAGGCTGCATCATATGTGAACAGGGAAGAGTTCAATTGGTAAGGCTGATGTTTCATGATATCTAAGGCGTTGAGTTGCTTGGGGGCTGATTTAGGTTTCTCTTTGGACTTGGGCTTGGTTTTGGGGCTTGTGGAAGGGGGCTGCTTGGCTGCCGATGGAGGGTAGAAAGGAGACAGAAGAGGATTATATGACAGGGGGGGTGGGGCACGAATATTGGATGAATATCTCCAAGAGTTAGGGAGAGATGAGGTTGGGGAGGGGGATCTTGTTTTGTTCGCCTGCACCGTTTCACCATCAATAACAAACTTCTCCATGCGAGACTGTCTTTTTGCAAATAATTTTGCACCTTTCCCTGCCATAGTTGTCCCATCACCAGCCTGATTAATACTTCTGTCTGGGAGTCTGAGCTTTGGAGAAACCTCTAAAGATTTTGGTGACTGAAGATATGATTTCTCTGCCTGTGGTGGGCAAGGAACAACCAAGTTTGGAGCACTGTCTGACTTATTCTTTGAGTGTGAAAGTGGGCTATAAGTAGGACTGTGGACCTGCTTACTCACAGGGGATAGTGACGGCTGTTGACTCCAGCTATTTGTGGTTGGCTGAAGACGGAGTTGAGAAGAGTTGACCGGAACCCTGGCATTGGCAGGTGTTTGAAGCGATCCCTCTGTTTGATCTGATGCCCAGTGGCCAGCCATCTGTTGAGGCTGAGCCCAATCTTGCTGCTGTAAATAATGCTGACCATGAAGGCCGACAGGGCTGTGAGAAGGCTGGGACACGGGACTCCTTGAAGGAATATAGGACTCACTAGAGGGGTTCCAGGGTGGGCATGCTGGGTTAATGATGGGTTTTGGGGCAACTGGGGGAGGATTTTTAAGTTTTATTGGTTTGGGTTGCATAAAATTACAAGCCTCAGCACCCAAGCTAAAAAAGTCTTCTTCAGACTCAATATAAGACTTTCTTTCACCTTTGCTTTGGCTATAAAGTTCAGATTCTTTTGCAGACATTGATGGATGCTTATTTGCAGTTTTCCGCTTTGACTCTGGTAATATGCCAGTCTTGATGGCAGGCACAGATATTCGCTCATCTCTTGAGGCTATAATGTCTCCAGTTGGAGACCAAACCTTCGGGTTAGAGTTAATTGGTACAGGGACTTTGAATGCTAGTTCATGCTTCTTCATGGCTGGACTGACACCACCAGACATGGTGACAGGTTCAAGTGTTGGACTATCTTGAAATCCCAGAAAAGGTTTGGCAGTTCTGTTTGATACCATGGGTTTCGGCACAGTAGAGAGGTGATTCACCTCTTGAACATCTGCATGGTAATCCATATGCTTCTTCAGATTTACATCCCTCAAATTGGTCTCCTCAGCATGCATGTACATTTCTTTTCTTTCATAAATATTTTGCGTTCTTGGACGTTGTGTTTCTTTCAGAACATCCTCAGGAAATCTTTCACTCCTCTCTTCTTCTTGCTCTGACACAAGTTCATCAATTCGTTTGCGACGCTGTGCAAACATCAAAAGTCCTTTCCCCTTTGTCTCTGGTAGCATATCCATATCTAGACCACTTCCCCAGTTCAGAGTTAGATTATAGTGTTGATGATGTTGAAAATACTGTTTCTCAAAGTCAGAATCACTCGAACCCGACAGGGTATAACCAGCAGATCTAACTTTGTCAGTTTCACCCTCTATTTGAGCTGGGCTGTCGAAGGCATAAACACCAGTTCCGTAGCTCACAAGAGTGTATTTCTTGACCCTCTGGCGGCGCTTTTTAAAGAGCAAAGCTCCCTTGTTTTGGGGGTTGGGTGCATTGGCCAGGAGTTGGGCAATTCGCTTACATTTAGACTTGGTCTCCTTCACGTGTCTCTCTGATTGACTCTCTTTGTGACTGAGCCCTGAGATGAAAAGCAGGAAGGGGACAAAAAGAGAGAGAAGGGAGGACATTGAGAAAATCTAAATTTACCAAGATACACACTCATCAGCCATAACATTATGACTACCATGGAGAATCTCAGTGGTTTGAGGCTATGTGGCTCCATAGGCAACAAGCTGTGTATTCTGACACCTTTCTGTCATAACCAGAGTTTCCTTATTCGTCAATCTAAGATACATTAGCACATCTGGTGGGTCGGAGCATGCAGGGAAACCTTCATGAATGATATGGTATGAATGATCTGGTTACTGGTCAACCACTACTGCCTCCTTAAACTACTTTTGTTAGATACTGCCCACTGCAGATCTCAAACTTGCTCAAATCCTTGTGCTTTCCCATTTTTCCTGTTTCTAACACATCAACTTTGAGGAAATCACCTGGCTCACCAGCTGCCTAAAATATCCCACCCACTAACAGTTGCCATAATGAATAGATAATAACTGACATTTATCTGTCAGTAGTCATAATGTTATGCCTGACAGTTGTATGTACTACTTTTGGTAAAAAAAAAAAACAAAAACATTGTCTTGGAATTTCTATAGTCAGTCACAGCATTAAAATGAATAATATTTGATATGTTTCTGCTCAATTAACAAGACTTTTTTTAGTATAAATATTTAAATTGAGCATTACAAATGGAATTCATTTCATCTTTCTGTGCTGCAGCAAGCACACTAATAAAAGCATCATATTTACTTACAGCCAACCCATGAGGGATCCAAAGGCAAGGAAAGTGAGGGGCTCACTTTCCATTGCCGTCAAGTATTACGACTGGAAAAGGGATCGGGTGGCCATCCAGGGTGACACATGTTGGTGTCTGTCAAATTTGCTTCTGCCAGCCTCATCATATGGTCAAATTTTATTCTTGTCCTGCTCAGACTAATAAAGCTGTGGGAATCCTCCCCCACTAAGCCCACCTGAAATAGATCCCATGTAACAGCATGAAAATAACTTCACCCATTGTGTTACTTTCAAGTTATTTATTTATTTTAAAGCAAAATCCTTTAGCGCTGCATAACATTTAAAGTAAATGCAGACAGAAAACAGTGCACATTTGTTTCATCAAATATTATTTTAAAATTATTGACTGCACTTAAAGCAAACACAAAACAGCATGTCATCTTTTTTCTTAATTATAGACATTCATTTCAGATTTTAATCCATGCTTTACAATGTAGATGGTTAGAAAGATGGTTGAAATTATATCATCTGGACAGAAAAATAGATACTTACGTGTGTTCCTTGCCCTTTGCCTGCCCGGTCTGCAGAGATCTCTGTCAGACCCCAAGTTTCTCGTCTCTGCCTGCTCAGCACCCTCGTCAGAAATTCCAAAGAAGACAGAAGCAGGAGGTGCTTCGCTGCTCCCTCCTTCCTCTGAAGATTCAACTCTCCTGTTCTCAGTCCCTGGGCCCTGCCTATTACTGGCCCTCAGGGGCCGTTCTGAGCTCAGGGTCAGGACCTTGGTCATATCAGCAGCACAACCAAGAGAGGAGGAGGAAGAACAGGAATGCTGTCATGACTTGGAATCTGGGCACTCCAGGGTTGAGGTCACTGATGTTTTTGAAGTGTGGATGTGAGGAGATTCTGTCATGGGTTCTCTTGATTCAGAAAAATAAAAATCATAATTTTCTTGGTAGGAAACTGATTCTTCCTGCTTGCTCTGTTCCAGGAGAGATCCTTGGCCATTTGTAGATTCCCTGCCTTGCAACTGAAGGCACGCTGGAGACTGGGAGAAAGGGATATGAGTATTTTGTGAGACTGATGAGTACTCTGATTCACTGTCATCATCTTCATTATAGGACTCAGCCAAATGCTCAGAGCGACAAAGTTCCTGGGAATCTTCCGAACCTGACCAGAAAGGACTGTGTGTCATATCTTCAGCTTGTAGTTCCATCTCTTGTGCTGGTTTATAATGTCCAACGTTTTTTCCCTTCAAGACAAAGATATGTCTAAATTAAGATTAGACAACCTTTTCACATGAAGAGTGGATTATAATCTAAATATAACTTTGAACAGTGCAAATGTACCTGTGGCAGCATCATGGAGCAGAGAAACATGTAATTCATAGCAATCTCAAAAATGTCAAAATAACTTCCAAACTATATCAAATGATAAATAATGAAAAAAGACAATGCCTTGCAGAAGGATTATTCAACTGGAGGAACATTCTAGTTGAATGCTAATGAACCTAAACCATTTACATGTTCAGTTTTTACCAGGGGAACATTTTGTTGTCGTTTTAGCATTACACACAAACATGTAATTCCCCAAATTATTCCTATCCCAAATTGGAAAGGGCAACTTGTGTCTGGCCATTTCATCAGGGCTGTAAATGGAATGGTATGTAATACCAGGAGGAAAAACAGCATTCATGTCCAAGAGTATAAGCAAAACAATTGGGTGGCTGTTTCCCGAACTTTTGTTTACACAGCAAGGTTTTTTTTTCCCTCCACTGCTCCCATTTGTCTCTGGAGCTAGTTTCTGTACTGCTGCAGCTGTCAGTATGCCCATTTAAGAAGTGCTAGAGGCACCATGAGTTTTCTACACTATATGGATCCTCTTTTATTCAAATCAAAAGAAATCCTGCGTTTGCAAATTAATACATTTTAACTGTTAATTACAAAACATAAACTTAAACTACTTCCAAACATCCAATACATCTATTAAAAAAATGTTACCTGAAATTTGAACAGTGAAAGGTGTAGTCTAGTCTTCACGGAGATATTTTTAAATTGTGGAAACTATTTTTATGCACAAAAATAGAATCAGCTTGCTTTGACCAAAGGGGGGTGCTATAGCACTACAAACTGCTACACATCACCTTCATCTTCTTACTCACCACACTGTTGTAATCCTACACAAAAGCTTTTAGTGTCATCGGGTATATTTGATATGCCCATTAAATCGAGGGAAAATCAGAAGCCAGTGTAGCAAAGTAATAATTTGGCAATCATATGATGCTACAAGGAGCATAATTTTCTCACAAGGATACTTTGGTGTATGCAGCAATGCACTTTTAAAGGCCTTTTTAAGATACAAAAAAATAATCATTTTAATGTTTTAGTGCAATCAAACATACTGCTTGTTTTAAAGAAAAGCTACATGTAGCATGGAAAAAAAGGTATCCAACACCTTAAAACTTTCTTGATTATATTTCTAATAGGGCTATTAACATATACATAATATACTTGATACCAGCCCATGTAATTAATATATACAGAGAAAGAAAGTAAGAAAGAAAGAAAGAGTAGAATGACATAGGGACTACATATTGAACACATGACAAAAAGAAAGTGGAAGAAGGCATAAAAAACTAAGAAAACAGCAATAATCTGTCAGCATTCAGAAAGGTACATTAATGCAAGTAAAATACACTAGTTTAGTCCAAAAAGGTGTCCACTACCAAGGTATCACACAGGAAGCTCATGATGGTTAAAAGCAAATAGTTCCTTTCGCACCCTTGAAACCTTATTGATGCAAAGCATGTAGATGGCATTCTAAATAACTTAAGTGTTCCAGTAAGCAACGTTAGACCAATAATCCAGAAGTGGAAAAAAAAAAAAAAACATCATTTCACCACAAACCAGCCACAACCAGATGCTCCTTGCAAGTTTTTGACAGATGGGTTAGAAAAATAGCCAGAAGAGTTGTAGAAAAGCTAAGGACCACTCACAGAAAGGTTTAGAAAGACTAAAAACAAAAAGTTATTCACTAAACCACCAAAGCCTCTATGTATGCTCACTGCACAACACTTCAGTCTTAAAGAAAAAGCATGTTCAAGCTTGTTTAAAGTTTTTTGAAAAACCTTTAGACACAAAAGTTTTCTATCATGTTGGTGAGGGGGATTTTGCTCATGGTATTGACTTCATACAATCAAAACAAGGATTAATCAAGAAATTTCCAGATACATTACTGATAAGAATTTGAATATGAAGCTGGGGTGAATTTCTCAGTAAGACTGAAACACAGCAAATGAACATTAATTGATTACAGAGAAAGAAAATAAAGCTGCTGGAATGGCTCAGTCACCCATTGACCCAACACAAAAGCCATGGAAAGTACTGAAGATCAGAATGCATAGAAGAGACCTCCAGAATCACCAAGATTTGAAGAAAATTTGTGTGGAAAAATGGGTCAAAATCACACCTGAACAACAGTTGAGACCAGTTCCTCCATACTGAAGACTAGTGAAGAAAGGTTGATGTGTTCCATATGCAGCTGTGACATTACATGAAGCTAAGCCCTTTTTGAAACCTGGCCAAGTTTCAGAGGAAAACTGTCCCCTCCAAGCTTCTCTTCACACTTGGTTCCACTTCATTTGAACTCTTGGGCAACATCGGATCTGGCAGGACTTTCTTTGTCCTAGTATGACTAAAACTTCACAAGGTTGAACTGCTGTCATGGAAACAGGGAGTCAGTATCTCTGATGAATGGGAGGACTCTTGGTCAGAGGGGTGACCCTCAAGACAAAGTTAAAGAAGATTCAAGGTTTCTCATTAGCAGCTAGTGCTGCTAATGAGAAACAAATACATCTTTTTGGAGCTCTCTTTGTGGAGCTCTCAGGCCTTAAAACTGCTAAAATATGCATTTTCACACAGTTCCATTGAGTATATTACAGTGTCTTCAAGCTTAAGCTGCTAATAAAATTACATAACAAGATTTTTCAGTCTTTTAGTTAAACAATATTAAGCACCACAAGACATGACATGATGCTGATTACTATAAGCACTTAGTCAACTGAAAGCAATGCAGTTCACACCAGTTCATGTATATTAAGGTCAATAAATCAAATAGCAGTATTTGGACTTAGTACTTACGGTTACTATTCTTGATGTAACGAAAAGTTTGTCCAAAAAGCGTACCCTTAGTTGCCGACCAACATCACAGCTCTTCTGCTTTACAGTAACATATTAGAAGATGGCTCTCTCTTGAATGGCTCATGAAACAGACTACAGGGTAGCCTTGGTCTTTCATGTATGCAGCACTATTTAAGCAGGAAGAAGAAAAGGTGTCCCTGCCTTCACCCCCTCCTCCCCTACCCCCATCCCCAGACATAGCTCAGCAGCATCATGCAGCTGCAGCAGTCAGGTGTCATCATGAACTAAGAAGATATTTTTAGTCATCTGAAATATCCATCTGATTTAAAGAAGTTTATTTTCTCTAAAGCAGGGGTCTCCAACCCTAGTCCTCAAGATCTACTGTCTTGCAGATTTTAGATGCATCCCTACTCCAACACAGCTAAATCAAATGACTGTCACCTCTTCAGCATGCCATCAAATCTGGTAAAGGTCTGATAATGAGTCATTCATTTGATTCAGGTGTGTTGGAGCAGGGTTTCATCTAAAACTTGCAGGACAGTAGCTCTCGAGGACTAGGGTTGGAGGCCCCAGCTATAAAGTAATGAGGAAAATAGAAAAAAAATTAAAATTTTATTTTCACCTCAAAAACTCTTGAAGTTATTTTCCTGTGCCTTACAAAAGTATTCACATTCCTTGAGCTTTTTCAGATTTAGTCACATTTCAATCAAATAACAATGTATTTTAGGGAGATTTTATGTCCCCGACCAATACAATAGTGGTAGGAGTTCTCTAACTGGTGGGTTGCCAGTTCAAAACCCCTCTCTGTCAACAGAATAGCTTGCCACCTTCACCGTGTGAATGACTGATTATAGTGTAGAGTGCTTTGGAGTCTTCTAGACTAGATAAAGCACTATGTAAGTACAGGCCATTTACCATTTTACCATACACAAAACAGTGCATGATAGTGAAATGGAGGTAAAATGATATGTGGTTAAATTTCTTTAAAAGTAAAAATAGGAAAAATAATTTTTATTTTGTCCCTCTACTCTGATACCCCTAAATAAATAACATCAAATGCAATTCAATTCAGCAGTCACCTAATTAGTAAATAGAGACTGATTTGATGTGCAGTGTAATCTCAGAGTAAAATTAACTGCTCGGTGAAGGCATCAGAGGTTTATTAGAGAACTTCAGTAAATAAACAGCTTCATGAAGACCAAGGAACACAGCAGACAGGTCAGGGATAAAGTTGTGGAGATGTTCAAAGCAGAATTAGGGTATAAAAGAATATCTCAAGCTTTGAATGTCCCATAGAGTTCCATTCAGCCATAATCTGAAAATGGAAAAGAGCATGGCACAACTGTATACCTACTAAGTCATAGCAATTCACCTAAACTGACTGAAGAGAGGTGAAGAGAGAATTAATCAGAGAAGCAGTCAAGTGACCCTTGGTACTTCTTGAGGAGCAGAAATCCAAAGCTCAGGAGGGAAAATCTGTTAACAGGACAACTATTTCCTGTGTACTCTTGAAATCTGGGGTTTAAGGATGAGAGGTAAACAGAAAGCTGTTGTTGACAGAAAGTCGTAAAAAGTCCTGTTTGCTGTCTTCCACAAAACATGATGGGACACAGTAAACACAAGATCAATCCTAGAGCAGAACATCCCTAAAAATGCAGTCAGAGTTGCAATCCAATGGTTTAAATGAAACTCTTTACATTTGTTCAAATGGTCCAGTAAAACTCCAGACCTTAATACCACCAATTATCTGTGGTAAAACTTTGAATTTATATTATATTTTAATTAATTAATAAATAAATTAATTTATATTTTTCAAAGAACAATTTGAAATGTACATTGCTGACTTTGTAGCTATAGATGACTTGCAGTAGATGATTTGCACTACCAAAAGTTAGTTCTTAAAAGTACTGCCATAGGGGTCTGATTACAAATGAACCCCGTAATGATTCTTGTTTAGAAAAAATAGTTTAAAACCATCTATCATTTCCTTTCTGCTTTACAATTATGCATTACTCTTTGCTGGTCTATCACATAAAATGCCTATTATAAACACTGAAGTATGTGGCTTTTGTGCAAGCCACCACAAACTTACTTACATATTCCCATCTGAGACCATGGAAGGACATGTTTTCTCTTTTTAGTAATGTATAGCTAATAAAATCACGTCACAAGATGAATTACTTCATGCTGTTTTCAGAGCACCTCTTAATCAATGTTAAAAACAAAAACAAACAAACAACAACAACACCCCCCTAAATTGTTGGGTAGCAAGACTTCCATATACGACCTATTTGCAATTCTTTTAACACCCAGCAGAGGTCGCATGTACTTCGAATTTGAACAAAGGCAGTAATTTCTTGCATGTTTAGACAACTGATTTTTTTAAAAATAACACTCTAAGATATAGTTCAGATTGTAAATAGAAGACTTATTCTCCCAGGATCAGTGATAAATCTGTGAATAGTTAATTAAACAGTTTCCACACTATTACTGACAATGTGCTTTTTAAAGTTTTTGTTGCGATGTCTCCTTTCCCTTACATTTAAGTTCCCCATACAGAGACATAATTAGAACAAAATGTGGACTTCAGTTGTTTAATTGTAAGTGTTTTTTGTTTAATATTTCCCTGCAACCAGCTGTACTCCAAATTGTCCTGTGTTTTCCATCTCTCATTGAGATATACTGTATGTATTTTAACATATTTATATTAAGCTACATTATGAAATTGCTCTGCTGGAGGCCTGTCAAAATGCTCTAAACACAAAAGTTTAATATTTTCTGGGTTGATAAAGATGAAAAAAAGGAGTTTACGTTTGATACAAAATAACTTCTTTATTTTGTCTGCAATAAAATGTTTAAACCAGATATCTGTAATGATTAACAATGTGCTAGTAAATGTGTCTTTTTCACTCTGACTCTCCTTAAAATTGCCTCACTTTCACCGTATGTCATTTCTCACCAACTTCTGATCTATAGCAAAATGAAATTTGATGACATACTTTCTGAAATTAATGGATTTGGAAAATTTCAAGTCAGGCTGTTCTTGATCCAGATGCTCTCTCGAATCACTCTACCATGCCATTTCTTACTAAACAACTTCATGGCAGCTGTGCCCCCTCACCACTGCAACATCAGCACGCTGGAAGATGGAGGAATCTTTGGAAATTTGACTCTTCACCAGAAGCTGTTAGTTTCCATTCCAACAGAGCAAGATGGGACTCTTAACTCGTGTCAGATGTTTGCAAAGCCCCAATATGGGTATTTATCAGGCTCAAACAGCAGTGAAGAGGCATCCTTTATTAAGTGTCAGAGTGGATGGGTGTATGACAACAGCACCTTTAAATCTACTTTGGTAACAGAGGTAAGTGTTATAGAAAATGGTATAAGAGCTCTATTTCAGACATATTTTTCAATAAAAACTCTGAGGATGAAAAGGTTTTTTTTCTTAAAATGATCATCTTTTCAATATGTCCCTTGTAGTGGGATCTTGTCTGCAGCAGAAAAGGGATGAACAAAGCAACAGCTACAATTTTCTTTATTGGTGTCATGATTGGAGCCCCACTATTTGGGTTTCTCAGTGACAGGTAAGGATTTAAATAAAAATATAGAGTGCAGATAACGACTGATCAACATGTATGTGTAAAAAGTTAAAATTTCCTTTATTGTTGCTGCATATTGTTGCTCACTGGAAAATCCAGAAAAAAAAAATCAGTTTTAAGTATTTTTCTAAATCTTTGGTAATAAGTATTTTTAACAAATTCCCAGTGGAATGATTATTGGTCCTTTTCCAATATTACAGCATTTAGCCTTTACCCATGTTTTACAACGTTGGTGCACACAGAGAGAGGGATCATTGACCATTCTTGTTTGTTCAATTCAGTTCAGTTCAGTTCAATTCAGTTTATTCACTCGATTTAACAATTTCATCGTGATTTCACAAACACATTCTGTTACAACACTTGTTATACATGAGTGAAAAGGGAGCAGGAAGAAAAATCTTGTCTACACCTGCTTCTTTCTCAGTAATTCCAAATTAAGTTTTCGTGGCCATAAACATTAAATTCACAATATAAGTTGCTAACAATATGTCCTCATTATTCACTCAAAACTCTATAAGACTTAATATTTTTTTCTTATAAAGTCTTTTGAATTGATTTGTAGTAGAGCAATTTTTTTTAACTCCTCATTCAAACTGTTCCATAATTTTACTCCATGCATTAAAATGCACATTTATTTTAAAGTAGTACGCACAGTTTTACTTTTGAAATCATACTTCCTCCTGTTATTTCTATCACTTGAGTTTAAGACAAAATCTTTTGCAGATTAGTTGGCAATAGTCTCTTTCTGGCTTTAAACATAACTAGTAGCATTTTTAAATTAATCAAGTCTCTTAGTTTTAGGATATTTGATTGAATAAACAGTTTGTTAGTATTTTCTCTAGCATTCACGTTGTATAAAATTCTCATAGCTTCCTTTTGTGTCACAAACAGGGGTTTGATATTAGTTTTATATGTGTTGCCCCATACCTCTTTACAATAAGTCAGATATGGAATGACAAATGTCTCTAGATTATCCAGAGACTTCTGTTCTCTCTTATGCTCTCTCCTCTTAAGATCACCCAACAAGATTTAGTCTTGTGGAATGAGATGGCAAAAGGGGAATGTTAATTCTGAGTCTGGTGAAGCATATCTGTGTTGGTCTGCCCATATGTTTGGACTATTATTCTACTGATAATGACCTACTTCCAGGAGCATTCCAAAAGACTTCTCTATAAATGCTCAAGTATTTCGGAAAGCTTCTTATGCTGAGTATTCTAGCAAGGCACCCTAAAGCCTGTGGAAGTAAAACAGGCCCACAGCATCATACATCCTCTTAACAGTGGGTGAGAGGTGCTTTTCCACATATTTATTATTTGTTTAATCCCAAACCCACGCAGAGTGTTTGTTGCCATATATTTTGGTTTAGTTTCATCTGACCAAAGTCCATGCTTCCAGTTAAAGTCCCAGTTTAGCCAGCCTTACACATTTACATTTGAGATGGTAGGACAGAAAAGGTTTTTTTTCTGGCATGACTCCCAAACAGTCGGCCGAATATTTTCTCGCTTATGATCCTATTCAGATGGTGGCAAGAGCAATATGGGATTATTCAGCTTAGTTGCCTCTGTCACATCATATTTATACCCCAGGGAAACAAGGAAAAATAAGTTTCTAATAAAATGTCCCTAAGCACTCTGATCAGTGTAACAAGTAAAGTACTATTTTTAAAAAAATCATTCAGATAAATTTACTAAAAAAAAAAGCAAAGGGAACCAAAAACTGTACCACTACAGATATTGTTAAAACATAAAAGTAAGGTATAAATAAAAAAATCATAATCTACCTTGTAGAAAATAGTTATTTTCAAACATGAGAAATTTTTCAGCACTGAATAAATGCCCTCAAATTAAACATTGGATTTTTCAAAAAATGTTCAGTGTGAGATTAAACCACAACAATAAAGAAGAATTTATCTTAAGGTTTTTCACTCATCTTTACCAGAGGTACCAACAAATTTGTCCACCTCTATATATTGGGCCTTTTTCAATATTTAAAATGTATTTCTGACTCCAATTGAGGGATTGTGGGATAAGATCTCAAGAAATTTATTTTACCAGCTTGTTTTACAGCAGTATATAAAAACATATGTGCTCAAGTATATTCATTAAAAATCTATAATGTTACAAGAAAATACTGACAACAAAGTAACAAAGAAGTTTGAAGAGTTAAGAAGATATAGTGTGATTTTAAATCAGTAAGAATTTCACCTTCTGAACATCTTGTAATTATAAACTGATTCCTTTCATAACCAGGTTTGGGCGACGACGACTGCTGCTGGTTTCTTATTTGTCATCCTTGACGTTTGCAATTCTGAGCGTGTTCTCCACATCATATGTAATGTTCATCATCATGAGATTTTTTACAGGGATGGCCCTTGCAGGAATAAGCATTATCTCCATTGCTTTAAGTAAGAGAAATACTTCTACTGTACTTCTTTTCTTCTGTTCATGTTAGGTGCATTTTCATTTTCTGATTTAACTTTTCATCCATGCCATTGTTACTGCAGATGTTGAATGGTGTAGCGTTGAGCGCAGGACTTTCTCATCAATAATCATTAGCCTGGACTGGACCATTGGAAGTTGGCTTTTGGCAGGGATTGCTTTTTTTGTGAGGGACTGGAGGATACTCATTGTGGTTGTTACTTCGCCGCTGATTCCGGCCATCTTTGCTTGGCGGTAATAAAGTTAAATCTTATTACCAAAGGAAGCAAAAATTATGGTTTCTGTCAATGAACTACTGAACTCTTTATGCTTGTCATTTCAGGTGGGTTCCAGAGTCTGCCAGGTGGCTTGTGGCAAAGAACAAGGCAGAAGCTGCACATCATTACATTATGAAATGTGCCGAGACTAACAACAGATCTAAGCGTATTTCTACCATCACACCAAAGGTATTTTGCCTTGCAGCAATATTTAGAACCCTTTGGAGTCTTCTAGATTTTACAGCCATATAGTGCATAACGGTGCAGTGGAAGAAAAATGATACAAAACAAAAACCTTAAATTGTGCCCCATATCCTATGTTGTCCTTAAATAAAATCCAATGCCGCAAACTGTGTATGACTACATATCTTTTTTGGTAAAACAGTTACCTGTAAGGCTGGTTAGATTCTTCACTGACAGTCTTAGACAGTTAGAAAGGGTCTCCAGTTAAGCATGCTGATTTTGCTCTACTTTTGTTTTCTCATAGACATTACTGGAATCTGCAGAAGCTGATACTGGAGCTAGGAAGTACACTCTTGTAGATCTTTTCAGGACCCCAAAAATAAGAAAACTTGCAATATGCTCAGGGACTGTATGGTATGTATTATTTTAAAGTAAGTAGGTCTAGGAAAGATGCAGCATTTTTAAAAGTTGTAACTTTGTAACAGTGACCTACATGTTTGTGAGGTGATTGTTTATATGGTATCAAGAATGAAGAAGAAGAAGAAGAAGAATATATCAGGGGGAACACCTTAGCGGTCCTTTCTAGTATTCATAAATACAATGCTTTTCACAATTACTGGTACTTCTGGCAAATATATGTTAAAACGCTTAAAGTAAGCTAATATTGTATAAATATTGTACACTGAAATTAAGAAAAATCCAGCAACAGTAATGTGAGCATATTCATTCATAAGCAGAAAAATAACAAAATTGTTAAAATAGACTTAGCTGAAGAATCATAACCTTTTAAGTTGATCATGGTGTTTTTTAACTTTAAATTAATACTCCATAGCTATAAATATGACTTGGCATGGAGCCCCATTTTTCCTATCCTCCAAATAGCAAAGACAAGAGAACATGCTAGTATGGCAAGTATGGCAGATGAGTGTTTATTTTCATAAGTGAGGAGATGGACTGCAAGAAAAGAGTCACATGCCTCAAGTTGCCCACATCCACAGTCAAACCAATAATTAAATGTTTCAATGGCATATCCACCATTTTAGATAAATCATGCCTCAGTTTTTCTTTTTGATTAAAGAAGTGATCTGCAACCTGTGGATTCGGAGACAAGTGGCTCTTTGGACCTTCCACAGTGGGTCTTAATAAGTTTGGCAAAAAATTATAAAGAACCAGTTAAGGTTTTTAAACATAGATGTAATAACATATTCAGGTTAAAAGAACTTTAATTTTTTTTTTTCATGGATAATTGCATTAAATTTCCACAACACGACATCAAAAGTACCAGTAATAGTTCTTTATATCAGTTTTTCTCACCATAAGGTTGGAAAATATTATTTATTTATTTATTCATTGTTTACATCTGTTTCCACTAATATCAGAATCCTACAGAAAAAAATGTGTCCAGGCTTTTTCTAAACGTTTTATGCTTTTCTTTATTTTAAAACCAAAATATACAAATGAAATGGTAGTTCTTTAAAAATGACAACAAATGTCCGACAGTAGACGTTTTTCAAAAATTAGCTGCCTTTTTTCAAAAGGTTGTAAAACAGTTGTGGCTCTAAACAAGTTTTATTTAGCTGGACAGAGGACTTTTTGGATTGTAAAGGTAACAAATTGCTGGCTTAGAGAATGAAGACAGTGTGATGGTTTGTTGTGAAAGTTTGAAACGTCCCATCATTTACAATGTTAGATGAAAAAAGAAGTGGGTCTCAATAGTTTCTGGATTATTTTGGCAGTGAAAATATGCTTTTACTATTTATGAAGTAAGTAACTTCTAAAAAGCCCATAAGTCATATGTTTACCGCTTTTCCTTTTCAATTGTTTTTAACTGGTTTTACTTCTTACATACTCTACATGTCTCTACATAAACACGTAGAGAAGGGGTCACATTAGCGTTGACCTTTATTTTTTTTTAAACGAGGAAGGCCATCACTATTTGAATATGTCAATATTATCATTTTAAAAATTGAGGGGTAAAAATAGATTATGGCCGGATTTTTTTGACCCAATGAAGGACAATGAAATAGTCTACCACAACCTCTGATGTAGAGAGAATAGCAACACAGCATTGAAAGTTCTTTTTTCCTTCTAGGTATGGAGTGGCATTTACATATTATGGGATTAGTCTAAACATTACAGGGTTTGGACTAAATCCATTCCTCACACAATTCATCTTCGCTTCAATCGAAATGCCAATGAAGATTGGCGTCTATTTTTCCTTGGAGAAAATTGGTAGAAGGCGTTGTGAGATGGCAGCTCTACTGTCTGCGGGTCTCTGCCTATTCATCAACATTTTTATTTCAAAAGGTAATATTTTTACTTCAAATGGTCATGTTTGGTTAGAAATATAGTTCTAAATAATAAAATTTTCCTATAGTTTTAGACTTTTTGCAGTACATCTAATCATTGTGGACCTTTCCCCAGATAAGTGGGTTATTCGTACCATTGTGGCGGTCCTTGGAAAGTCCATGTCAGAGGCTTCGTTCACAATACTGTTCCTTTACACAACTGAACTCTATCCTACAGTAGTGCGGTCAGTCAAACATTTACAGTCTATAAAGGACAACATTTATTTTTGTTGCAATTACTCAAGTGGAAGGATCCCAATAACCTCTCTGTCCTTTTCCAGGCAGAATGGTCTAGGCTACACCTCGTTTGTGGCACGGCTTGGTGTGTCCATCTCCCCACTCGTTATGTTGTTGGAAGACGTGTGGCAGTTCTTCCCTGCTGCTGCATACTGTGCTGTGGCGGTTAGCTCCGGTTTAATTGCTTCACTCCTGCCTGAAACATTAAACACCCAGCTGCCAGAGTTCATTGAAGACATTGAGAAACCAAGGTAAAAAGTAAAAAAGTGTCAAAGGAACATTATGTGTAATCCAATATTAAATATTCAGTAAATGTTTAGTTATTTACAGAGCCTTCCAGTACAAAAGTACAATCTTGGCACATTGCATAAACACAGCACATTTTCTAATGCCTGTTGATATTTTTGCCCTTTTTTCTCTTTGAAGGGATCCATGGGGAAATAAAAGAATATTATCTATTTTGCAGGAGCAAGTCAACACGGAAGATTGTAATTCAGTAAAAAGGAGAACTGACCAATAACAGAATATTCTAATAACAAATCTGATTTTGAAATGAGAAAATGAAAACAAAACATTGTTCTTGACAAATTACTATTTCCTCCCTCTTGAACCTGACTGCGGCCTTTGACACCGTATCCTATGACATCCTACTGGGGAGATTATTTTCTACTGACATCACTGCCACACCATTGAACTCATTTGAATCTTCTTTCTATGGCCTATCTAAGCTTGTTCAGATCAAAGCCTTTATATGTTTCTAGTTCCTCAAGGTACTGCCCTGATTGTCATATATCCTCTTCCTTTTGGTAATATGTTCCATAAAGTCATTAAATCTTGCAATGTATAAAACCCAGCTCAACCTATCCTTTAAATTAAACAGTAATCAACCTGATCTTCTCCTCTTGGCACTGGATTCTTGTTTAACAGTGAAAATTCCATAATCCCCCCCCCCCAGATCACAAGTTGAACAGCACTTTATCTTGCACAGCTCACGTGAATGATTTCATGCAGACTCCTTATTTTCACCAATGTAATCTACATACTGTATTTGCTTCAAAATCTCCCTCCTCTGCCCACCAAACTACAGCCCAGGGTAGAGCTTTCAGATGTCCTGCATCCAGTCCTTGGAGCTCTCCTCCACAAGACATCTGTAATACCATTCCATGAAGTATTTTCAAATCCTTCTTGAAAACACATTTGTAATTGAACCTGTGATTTTAACTTCATTTTGTCTCTTTGTGATGTTTTGTGTTTTAGTTTAATAATTTTTTACAATAATTTTTGTACAGCTCTTTGATTGTTCCGGATTTTAGCTGAGTTGTGCCAATCCAGGCTTATTAGTGTTTGGGAGACAGAGTAAAAAGAATTTCTTTAAGAAAAAAAATGAGATGACTTTCAGCAATAAAACCATAACTGAAGATTCTTCTACAGAGCGTACAGTCTATAATTAATGTAAAATCATTCCCAACTTCAAAGGTTATAACCTGGTTTACATGTAACTGACCGATGAAGACTTCTGTCTTTTAGTCACAAAGATTGAAAAAAAAGAGCTCTGCCTCAATCCTTTAAACAAAAATGTATTACATTTTTGATATGACTATTAAGGCTAGGTGACCAGGGCATCATTGGGTGGCATTGCTGCTGAGATTTGGAACACCCTTATGTTGTGCACAATGGAAGCACTGTAATAGAAAATAATACCATGCACCATAGGATGTTAAAGGAGTTGATGCTGAAGTTTGATGCTGAACTAAAGGACTATTTCATGATATTTCAAGGCATCTGGAATCTGAACATCTCTTGCTCAAAATCTATACAAAGACTGGTCAACTCTAGTAGATTATTTACACCAAACAGAGATTCTTTAAAACACAGAAGAAACATTTATTTCTGTTTTTGGAAATAATGACATTCTTTTTTTTTGTTTTGTTTTTTGTTATTCTTCTGGACCTCAGCATAACCTTAAATTCAGTAGACTGGCCAAAACTGACTGAATAGAGCTAAATTGAGTACAGATATTCTAAAACACAACTATGGCTTATAAAAACAATTTTTGAAAGTAATGTTTAGTTTTCTTATAAAATAGCTTGTCTTCTAATTTATGTAACTGAAAAAAATCCAAAAGGTGTCTGCAGAAAGAGTTCTTCTGGGTGGCATTCATGTAAAAGAAAAATGGCATGGCTATTTTTCTTCAGTAGACTGATTTGGACTTTGCTCCTTGGAAAATTTTCAGCTATAGCACTATGCTTTTTTTTTTTTTTTTTTACCTCCCATCATGATCTACCTTCAGATTTATGCCTTTATACAAAACAACTGCATTGTGTTGATCACTGTAGGGCTTCACCAGAACATGCCTACTGATGACACATACATAATTCCACATAAGGAAGAGTTACAACACATTTTTAAATTCAAACATCAAAATGTTTCAGAGTACTCATTCCTTTTTTGGCCACTTCAAATTACATTTATAAAAGTTCACAAAGAAAGTATAGCAGGCATTTATTTCTATAGTAGTTAGTTTTGAAATCTGAAATGGAAAGATGGATGAATACAACTTTTAGAGGATGGGACAAGGAATAGGCATCCTCCATACGGTGGCTACACTTACCGTCAGAGATGAAAGGTGAGGGGTCAGCTGAGCTGGCTTGGGTATCTGATGAGGATTCTTCCTAAACACCTCTCTTTGGAGGTTTTATGAGGATGTTTTTGCTTTGGGATCCCTGTATTGACCTGGAGGATGAAACTGAGGGTATCAGGTCTCGGAGCTTCCCTCCTAGACTTATTACCCACAAATCACAAATAGATGAATGGGATATGGAATAAATCTGCAAAATACATATTTTTAATTGAAAAAACACTTAGATTCTATATCTCTCAGACATTCCCACACTGCATCAGAACCATGCACGTGGCAGCATAAAAAAATAATCCAAACACGGACTCTTGTTGCACTTCAAAATACTTAGGCATATGAGAATTAAAATGTTAATGATTAAAACGATGCCTAATGCTTTTAAAACTGTGCTCAATACTGTGCAAAGTACTGCACAAGTATATCAACACAGAATCATTTTGAAAATGTGGAATAGATCTGACATAATTTACACATGCAATCATTATGTTTCGATTTGATAAAAAGTTATATAGCACTGATGTAGCATTTTGTTATTTTCAAATGGCATTTACACAAAGCAGTATTAAGGAGTTGTATTCAGAGAACTGATCTTGAGAGAATTACTACAGATTCTCTTCTTGTAATTAATAAATTTGATCTTACATTGATTAAAGTAGAAGTAGTTCATTTCACTGATGCCACTGAAATAACACTTTAGGTTGTGTTTAAATCTCAGTAAAATGTTTAATGTCAGTGTGTGGTAATGGGTGATCATGAGCACAAAGAAGGAAATACCTCACACATATATGCACATAACAGAAGAATCTTGTTTTTGCTAAAATGAAATACAGAGGTTCTGCTATGAAGCCCATATAGGTTCATTTGCATTTGTTGCGTGGGTGTCCGATTGAACAGGAGCCTACAAAATTAAAACTCTGTCACCTCGGAGTGAACAGATATTGTTGACGGTCTGTGTGCCACAACAAGCATCAATCATTCTCCAACCCACTCCTGTCCTGTGGTTTTAGTGGTTTGCTCTAGACTGGTGAACATCCAGGCTAATTGCAGGTTTCATCCTCTCAGAAGAAATCCAGTGTGGGGTTAAACGTGGAATTTTGTATACTTATTTTGGGTCTGGCCATATAAGGACATCCTGGAAGCAATTATGAGCCTCAGGGAGAAACAATAGAAGGCCTTCTTTTATTAGGGCTTTGTACTATAAATATCTTATTTTTAAAAATGAGTCATATTTCTGACCATACTCACCCAGTGTACTGGTTGGATATATTAGTTCTAATGAAAGTGCGAGATCTTAGGTAAGGTTTTAATCCTCCATAATTTAATTTATATAATTTAACTTTAATCTGACATAATTTGTGTTTAATAATACAACAATAAAAAACACAATATTGTTGCTTTTCTTGTGAATTAAAGAGAAAGTTACTTGTAGACCTCTTTTTACCTCTGCCTTGTAATTTATTATGTAAAAAAAAAATCAAAACTTCACTGGAAACAAGCATTTGCTGCACTGAGCTGCCTGGCCCTATTTCTCTCTGAGTGGGTGACTTTGTTTTTCCTGCAGACCACAAACCTATGGTTTGGTTGGCTAAACTATATTTCTCTTTAGACATGAGAGGGGGCGGAGGAAATTTATGAGAGTGAATGTGTGTTTCTTTGGCCCTGCAATCATCATCATCAAGCCAGTTGGAGTTTGTTTTCAGCTCGCTTTCTGGAACAAATACACCTTCATGTGTTTGCAACACACACAGAGAAAGGGAGACCCGGAAGGAAGTGATGCAATCATCTTAACTGAGGATTCATATATACAGTGGTGTTTGGGGTGTTGTAGCATTTCCATACATCGTGGATCAACTGCCAGCTTAGGTACAAAGCTTAGAACAAGCATTGGATTTTACTTAGTGCCGTCATCTTTACTGTACTCGGGTCGCTGCTGATATCTCCTGCACAGACTGAATCTGAGGTATAAAAAGGTAACTGATCTTCAATTTATAGGCACTATTCTCACATTGTGGTCTTATTTTCAGATTCCTTTTTAAACATTTTAAAACATCAGACAGGGTTGTCTCGCTAACATGTTTTAGAAGCACTGCTGCTGTGCTCATAAACACTTAAAATATGCAGATTCAGGAAATTAGTTTTATTTTTTCTTATTTGTTATGTTAAGGCTTGTTGCTAAATAATTAAGATGTAATGGACTGGAACTGAATCTATTTACTTTGCTCAACAGAGCACCCAAGAATGACTTTTGCAGTGAACTGGGGGGAATGGATGCTCTGTAAATAAGTTGAATTGAATTTACTACAATAACACTTGCGTGCTTCTGTTGCAGAATGAAGGTTATCATTATAACATTTTGCCTTATTGGAGCAGCTTTTGCTAACCCAGTAAGTATGAACCTCATTAAAAAGTCAAAACTCTTGAAACATTTCTGACATAAATTTACTGACTTGATGATTTATTTTTAGTTTAAAAAAAATATTGTGTCAAGAAAGTTGAAATAACTTTAAACGTCCTTGACAACCTGTTTGTTTTTATTTAGTATGAGCTTTAGTTTAGCAAAAGGTCTGCTTTAGGTGGAAAAATTTTATGGAGACAAGCTTTAAGTCCTGGGCTCTGATGTTTCTATTTTTTGAAATCTGCCTAATGAAACAGCAGTGACCTTATGCATGTATTCTTCTGTGACGATGTCCATCTTTCATTTTGACAGATTTTACACAACATTTTAGTATCAACTGAGTCTGAATCAAACTCTGTAAGTACTATTAGAAAGATTATTTCCATCATGCTCCTCTGAACTTATCCTGAACTCTCAACCTCTCTAGAGCTGTTTGACTGTGTCTTCTGCTAAATGTAAATGTTGATGCAGACAGGATCAATCCTCCTAACTAGCTACTTGCACAGTTGTTGCTTCTTCTGACAGAAAAATAATAAAGCTTTATTATCTAAAGCTTGATAACATCTTAACTGCATGATATACAGCAACAATAGCAGGTATTATTTGCTAAATAGGCTTAAATTCTTCTATTCATGCACCATCACTGAGCAGAGGGGAAGCCTCAACCATCATGATTGCTCTTTGCATCAAGAGAGGCAGCTCCTGAATAGGACAGAGAGCAATGATACACAGATTACACCCCAATATTATAGTTAAAACAGCAAAATTTTGTACAGATCTTTGATTGTTCCGGATTTTAGCTGAGTTGTGCCAATCCAGGCTTATTAGTGTTTGGGAGACAGAGTAAAAAGAATTTCTTTAAGAAAAAAAATGAGATGACTTTCAGCAATAAAACCATAACTGAAGATTCTTCTACAGAGCGTACAGTCTATAATTAATGTAAAATCATTCCCAACTTCAAAGGTTATAACCTGGTTTACATGTAACTGACCGATGAAGACTTCTGTCTTTTAGTCACAAAGATTGAAAAAAAAGAGCTCTGCCTCAATCCTTTAAACAAAAATGTATTACATTTTTGATATGACTATTAAGGCTAGGTGACCAGGGCATCATTGGGTGGCATTGCTGCTGAGATTTGGAACACCCTTATGTTGTGCACAATGGAAGCACTGTAATAGAAAATAATACCATGCACCATAGGATGTTAAAGGAGTTGATGCTGAAGTTTGATGCTGAACTAAAGGACTATTTCATGATATTTCAAGGCATCTGGAATCTGAACATCTCTTGCTCAAAATCTATACAAAGACTGGTCAACTCTAGTAGATTATTTTACACCAAACAGAGATTCTTTAAAACACAGAAGAAACATTTATTTCTGTTTTTGGAAATAATGACATTCTTTTTTTTGTTTTGTTTTTTGTTATTCTTCTGGACCTCAGCATAACCTTAAATTCAGTAGACTGGCCAAAACTGACTGAATAGAGCTAAATTGAGTACAGATATTCTAAAACACAACTATGGCTTATAAAAACAATTTTTGAAAGTAATGTTTAGTTTTCTTATAAAATAGCTTGTCTTCTAATTTATGTAACTGAAAAAAATCCAAAAGGTGTCTGCAGAAAGAGTTCTTCTGGGTGGCATTCATGCAAAAGAAAAATGGCATGGCTATTTTTCTTCAGTAGACTGATTTGGACTTTGCTCCTTGGAAAATTTTCAGCTATAGCACTATGCTTTTTTTTTTTTTTTTTACCTCCCATCATGATCTACCTTCAGATTTATGCCTTTATACAAAACAACTGCATTGTGTTGATCACTGTAGGGCTTCACCAGAACATGCCTACTGATGACACATACATAATTCCACATAAGGAAGAGTTACAACACATTTTTAAATTCAAACATCAAAATGTTTCAGAGTACTCATTCCTTTTTTGGCCACTTCAAATTACATTTATAAAAGTTCACAAAGAAAGTATAGCAGGCATTTATTTCTATAGTAGTTAGTTTTGAAATCTGAAATGGAAAGATGGATGAATACAACTTTTAGAGGATGGGACAAGGAATAGGCATCCTCCATACGGTGGCTACACTTACCGTCAGAGATGAAAGGTGAGGGGTCAGCTGAGCTGGCTTGGGTATCTGATGAGGATTCTTCCTAAACACCTCTCTTTGGAGGTTTTATGAGGATGTTTTTGCTTTGGGATCCCTGTATTGACCTGGAGGATGAAACTGAGGGTATCAGGTCTCGGAGCTTCCCTCCTAGACTTATTACCCACAAATCACAAATAGATGAATGGGATATGGAATAAATCTGCAAAATACATATTTTTAATTGAAAAAACACTTAGATTCTATATCTCTCAGACATTCCCACACTGCATCAGAACCATGCACGTGGCAGCATAAAAAAATAATCCAAACACGGACTCTTGTTGCACTTCAAAATACTTAGGCATATGAGAATTAAAATGTTAATGATTAAAACGATGCCTAATGCTTTTAAAACTGTGCTCAATACTGTGCAAAGTACTGCACAAGTATATCAACACAGAATCATTTTGAAAATGTGGAATAGATCTGACATAATTTACACATGCAATCATTATGTTTCGATTTGATAAAAAGTTATATAGCACTGATGTAGCATGTTGTTATTTTCAAATGGCATTTACACAAAGCAGTATTAAGGAGTTGTATTCAGAGAACTGATCTTGAGAGAATTACTACAGATTCTCTTCTTGTAATTAATAAATTTGATCTTACATTGATTAAAGTAGAAGTAGTTCATTTCACTGATGCCACTGAAATAACACTTTAGGTTGTGTTTAAATCTCAGTAAAATGTTTAATGTCAGTGTGTGGTAATGGGTGATCATGAGCACAAAGAAGGAAATACCTCACACATATATGCACATAACAGAAGAATCTTGTTTTTGCTAAAATGAAATACAGAGGTTCTGCTATGAAGCCCATATAGGTTCATTTGCATTTGTTGCGTGGGTGTCCGATTGAACAGGAGCCTACAAAATTAAAACTCTGTCACCTCGGAGTGAACAGATATTGTTGACGGTCTGTGTGCCACAACAAGCATCAATCATTCTCCAACCCACTCCTGTCCTGTGGTTTTAGTGGTTTGCTCTAGACTGGTGAACATCCAGGCTAATTGCAGGTTTCATCCTCTCAGAAGAAATCCAGTGTGGGGTTAAACGTGGAATTTTGTATACTTATTTTGGGTCTGGCCATATAAGGACATCCTGGAAGCAATTATGAGCCTCAGGGAGAAAAAAATAGAAGGCCTTCTTTTATTAGGGCTTTGTACTATAAATGTCTTATTTTTAAAAATGAGTCATATTTCTGACCATACTCACCCAGTGTACTGGTTGGATATATTAGTTCTAATGAAAGTGCGAGATCTTAGGTAAGGTTTTAATCCTCCATAATTTAATTTATATAATTTAACTTTAATCTGACATAATTTGTGTTTAATAATACAACAATAAAAAACACAATATTGTTGCTTTTCTTGTGAATTAAAGAGAAAGTTACTTGTAGACCTCTTTTTACCTCTGCCTTGTAATTTATTATGTAAAAAAAAATCAAAACTTCACCGGAAACAAGCATTTGCTGCACTGAGCTGCCTGGCCCTATTTCTCTCTGAGTGGGTGACTTTGTTTTTCCTGCAGACCACAAACCTATGGTTTGGTTGGCTAAACTATATTTCTCTTTAGACATGAGAGGGGGCGGAGGAAATTTATGAGAGTGAATGTGTGTTTCTTTGGCCCTGCAATCATCATCATCAAGCCAGTTGGAGTTTGTTTTCAGCTCGCTTTCTGGAACAAATACACCTTCATGTGTTTGCAACACACACAGAGAAAGGGAGACCCGGAAGGAAGTGATGCAATCATCTTAACTGAGGATTCATATATACAGTGGTGTTTGGGGTGTTGTAGCATTTCCATACATCGTGGATCAACTGCCAGCTTAGGTACAAAGCTTAGAACAAGCATTGGATTTTACTTAGTGCCGTCATCTTTACTGTACTCGGGTCGCTGCTGATATCTCCTGCACAGACTGAATCTGAGGTATAAAAAGGTAACTGATCTTCAATTTATAGGCACTATTCTCACATTGTGGTCTTATTTTCAGATTCCTTTTTAAACATTTTAAAACATCAGACAGGGTTGTCTCGCTAACATGTTTTAGAAGCACTGCTGCTGTGCTCATAAACACTTAAAATATGCAGATTCAGGAAATTAGTTTTATTTTTTCTTATTTGTTATGTTAAGGCTTGTTGCTAAATAATTAAGATGTAATGGACTGGAACTGAATCTATTTACTTTGCTCAACAGAGCACCCAAGAATGACTTTTGCAGTGAACTGGGGGGAATGGATGCTCTGTAAATAAGTTGAATTGAATTTACTACAATAACACTTGCGTGCTTCTGTTGCAGAATGAAGGTTATCATTATAACATTTTGCCTTATTGGAGCAGCTTTTGCTAACCCAGTAAGTATGAACCTCATTAAAAAGTCAAAACTCTTGAAACATTTCTGACATAAATTTACTGACTTGATGATTTATTTTTAGTTTAAAAAAAATATTGTGTCAAGAAAGTTGAAATAACTTTAAACGTCCTTGACAACCTGTTTGTTTTTATTTAGTATGAGCTTTAGTTTAGCAAAAGGTCTGCTTTAGGTGGAAAATTTTTATGGAGACAAGGTTTAAGTCCTGGGCTCTGATGTTTCTATTTTTTGAAATCTGCCTAATGAAACAGCAGTGACCTTATGCATGTATTCTTCTGTGACGATGTCCATCTTTCATTTTGACAGATTTTACACAACATTTTAGTATCAACTGAGTCTGAATCAAACTCTGTAAGTACTATTAGAAAGATTATTTCCATCATGCTCCTCTGAACTTATCCTGAACTCTCAACCTCTCTAGAGCTGTTTGACTGTGTCTTCTGCTAAATGTAAATGTTGATGCAGACAGGATCAATCCTCCTAACTAGCTACTTGCACAGTTGTTGCTTCTTCTGACAGAAAAATAATAAAGCTTTATTATCTAAAGCTTGATAACATCTTAACTGCATGATATACAGCAACAATAGCAGGTATTATTTGCTAAATAGGCTTAAATTCTTCTATTCATGCACCATCACTGAGCAGAGGGGAAGCCTCAACCATCATGATTGCTCTTTGCATCAAGAGAGGCAGCTCCTGAATAGGACAGAGAGCAATGATACACAGATTACACCCCAATATTATAGTTAAAACAGCAAAATTTTGTACAGATCTTTGATTGTTCCGGATTTTAGCTGAGTTGTGCCAATCCAGGCTTATTAGTGTTTGGGAGACAGAGTAAAAAGAATTTCTTTAAGAAAAAAAATGAGATGACTTTCAGCAATAAAACCATAACTGAAGATTCTTCTACAGAGCGTACAGTCTATAATTAATGTAAAATCATTCCCAACTTCAAAGGTTATAACCTGGTTTACATGTAACTGACCGATGAAGACTTCTGTCTTTTAGTCACAAAGATTGAAAAAAAAGAGCTCTGCCTCAATCCTTTAAACAAAAATGTATTACATTTTTGATATGACTATTAAGGCTAGGTGACCAGGGCATCATTGGGTGGCATTGCTGCTGAGATTTGGAACACCCTTATGTTGTGCACAATGGAAGCACTGTAATAGAAAATAATACCATGCACCATAGGATGTTAAAGGAGTTGATGCTGAAGTTTGATGCTGAACTAAAGGACTATTTCATGATATTTCAAGGCATCTGGAATCTGAACATCTCTTGCTCAAAATCTATACAAAGACTGGTCAACTCTAGTAGATTATTTTACACCAAACAGAGATTCTTTAAAACACAGAAGAAACATTTATTTCTGTTTTTGGAAATAATGACATTCTTTTTTTTGTTTTGTTTTTTGTTATTCTTCTGGACCTCAGCATAACCTTAAATTCAGTAGACTGGCCAAAACTGACTGAATAGAGCTAAATTGAGTACAGATATTCTAAAACACAACTATGGCTTATAAAAACAATTTTTGAAAGTAATGTTTAGTTTTCTTATAAAATAGCTTGTCTTCTAATTTATGTAACTGAAAAAAATCCAAAAGGTGTCTGCAGAAAGAGTTCTTCTGGGTGGCATTCATGCAAAAGCAGCTACTTGCTGCTGTATGCATTACATTTTAGATACAAATATACTAAGATTGGGTAGTAATTTAAAAAAAATATTTTCCAAATATGTGTAGCTTACATAAAGTCCTGAAACATTTGACAGGAGATTTACTTTTTGAGTTTCCACAAATTCAATTGAAGGTAAATACTGTATACGAGTTTAGGATGACTGAAAATATAATATTTATAAATAGTCTTTGAATATGACATGCTCAGCACCCTCCCTTCATTAAGCTCCACCCTTAAAGGTCAGGGTAATATCAAAAGCACTTTTCCCCCACCTTTGAAAATAGTTTCAGAAATTAACTCTGGTGTCTAAAGCAGGGACACTTTTTGATACACATTTTTATTCTGCAAACTGTCCTAGACTTGTGTTTGAACAGTGCTGTGAAGTAACATGACCACACAACAATTTATTTCATTGGACGTGAAGATGCTTCCTTTGACAGAGTCAGCAGGAAGCCTAACAATAGGTGTGGTACAGACCTCAAGACATTTCCCACTCCAGACGTTACATTGTTTACAAGAATGTATATTTGTCTGAACACATTTATGCAGCAATAGCTCTGCCTGAGCTTGAGCTTGTCATAAAGGAAGCTTTTAATGAATGTTTTGGTTGCTGATATTGCAGTCATGATGTATAATTAAATCTAATTAAAACTACTGGGGTGTGTGCTCATTTAGATTTCTTTTTTTTTTTCTTTTCCAGACTGAAAGTTTGTCAGCTGTAGAATCTTCTGAAAATAACACATCAGAGCTTCAGGTAAAATACACACTTATTAAAGTTCACAAAATTATTCTTCATAGTTAGTTAAATGTGAATTTTTTTTGTTTACTTTTTGGGATGCAGAGCTCTGAGGAAAACACCTCCAATCAGGTGAGTCATTCTGAATTCCAGATCGGTGCTTGATCCATGACGAACGTGCATTTTTAAGAACTCTACAGCCTTCTGAAATGTTGTCCAGTGTTTGTGTGCATTGAATTTGCATTCTTTTTGTAAACAGAGTTCGGAGTCTGAATCAGTAGAATCCACTTCAGAGGACAAGGTGTGTTGCTTAATCATTAATATTTACTGTTTACTACTCACAATGCAGTCCTCAATTTCCTACAATTTCCTGTTATTTAGGAGTTCAGAACTTTATGTTTTATACATTTAAAGGTTAAGAGAAAAAGTGCAAACCCAATTTTTTTTTTTATTTTATTTTATTTTATTTTTTTTTCGGTAAATGAGCAAGAAAAACAAAGAATGAAACCCTGAATAAATAACCCTTCAAAAGTATTCAAACCACTTGAACTTTTTTTAGGTTTTGTTATTTTGGAGGGCTGCCTAGACCAATACAAAGCAGGGCATGATTGTTTGTATATATGTGTTTGTTTTCTGCCACCTAACATTAAGCTTCCTGACCTATTTGGTGAGCTCTTTCCCCTGCATAATGCCGTTTGTTGTCTGATGTCCACTAACCAAGCCCCGGAGCCTTCACAAAACAGCTATGAGAGTCAGTTACACACTGGTGTACACTGTTTAATTGTTTAGGTGCATTATGAAGGCAGTTTGGTTCGCAGAATTGTATTCAGGGGCATGAAAGTCTAGGGGGCAACAAGATAAGCACTCCAACATTTTATTTTCTGAGTTTTATTTGTCAAAAAAAAATTAATTCCATGTACAATTTTCCTTCCACTTCATAACTATGTCCTACTTTGTGTTAGTCTATCATGTAGAATCCAGAAAATAAATATTGAAGTTTTGAATGTAACAAAATAAAAAGAAGTTTGAGGAATACTTTTGCAAGACACTGTGCATGATTCATAGAAACTTTAACTAAATAAAACACATATATAATGTCAGCTTTGCTGCACTACTTATAAAACTTTGTGTTGACTGTCTAAAACTGTGCTTGTCTCCAAAAACAGACCTCAGAGGAGAGTGACAGTCAATCAGATGAAAATGATGGGGTAAGGGAAAAAGAAAAATAATAGTTCACTAACTTTTCTCCAAAGCTGTCATTCTGACTCATATATCCTACAATCTCTGCTCAGATGGACTCCATGGCTGAAACCAAAGATAACAGCATGGGCAGTGAAGAGAATGTCCGAAAGGTGGGGAAAACGTCTTTTACTCTCTTGATTTTAAACTATACCATAATCCCACTTGGGTATAACGTTGTTTTTTTTTTCCTTTAAACCCTACAGCAAAGTTGGGTGAGAGTGTTTGCAAGTGTCGCCAAAGGAGTGAGTGGAGAGGAACACACGAGCACAGATGTCAAAGGTCACCCAGAATTCCTGAGCAATGAGCTGAGCGAGAAACAGCCAACTCACACCAAGACAATTCAGATCCGCACCAACCAGCCACTGTTGGAAAAGTCCACCGACAACAGTGACACCCCCAGCAACAGCAAAGACACCAGTGACAGCAGCGATGTTTCAGCTGCCGCAAGCGACAGCACTGACAGCACCAGCAGTGAAAGCCAGGAGAGCCAGGAGACAAGCGACAGCAACGACAGCAGCGCTGCCAGCAAGAGCACAGAAGACAGTAACGCCAGTGACAGCGCTGAACTGGAACAAGTCAGGGCCAAAGACTGTGTTAATAGTACGCAGAGCTGTGAAAGTGAAGAGTATTTTCTACAGAGTATAGGAGATGATGCCCATTCACCGGGGGAGCATCTGATGGTGCCAGACGAGGATGATAGGGAGCTGAGGCTCAGAAGACGATGAAATGCAACTTTTATGTTGTCGTATCAGAGTTTTATTTAATGACCAGCTTAAAGACTAACGAATATTCACCTCTGAACATTGATTCTGCCATAATTCTACCTGCCGCTGATTCACTCTTAAGTGTAAGAAATTACTGTGACAGTATAACTTACACATATACTTTGCTTTGATAATATGTCAAAAATAAAATTAACATAACCATTGTATTCAGGTCTGTTGTGCTGGCAATTAGACCTGCACTCTATTACACCTACACAGAGACAAAGTATCAGTACACAGGATCTTGCATTTATAGGAATTGAGATAGCTTTTATTGTTCCTCAGTCGGGAAATTCAGAAATTATGCAACCATGTTTTTGTCTAATAAATTCTTGAAGAAAGTGCTGTATTCACTTATTTATATGCAAAACATTACCAAAATTGATTCTATACCTTGTGGTGAGGCTTTCATATAGCAGCATAAAAGATAAATCTACAGTTCATTGCAAAAGTTTTGATATCCCTTGAATATTTTTACGTATGTCATATAAGAGCCACAAACTTCAATATATCTTATTCAAAATGTATGTGACAGGGCAACACAGTGCATAATTGTGAAGTGTACAGAAAGGGGATAAATGTTTTATTTTTTTTTTTTTTTTAAACATTTTTTTTTTTTTTTAAATAACAGTCTGAAAGTGTGACCCTCAAGCCCCCACCTGGGCACCCTAGATCCTCTGGAGACATCACGAGTCTCTTTTAATTTTGTTACAGCAACAGCGCTTCCGATGCTTGGGATGTTGTTTGATAACCTAACCCTGCAATAAACAGGCTTACGAAATGTTGTGTGTTCACTAATGTTATGTGTTGACAGAATGCCTCTCAATATCATGGCCGGTTAGCTCAGTTGGTTAGAGCGTGGTGCTAATAACGCCAAGGTCGCGGCTTCGATCCCCGTACGGGCCAAATAAGAGTTTTCCTTTTTAAGCAGTGAATTTCTTCACTTTCTTACTTGTTTTAATAATCTTAACTTTACACAGAATGACGCCACAGTCACATTAAATTCAGGAACTTTATGTCACGATCTGTACCACTTTCTCCTAATCCTCCTGTTTCAAAATGTTGGCACTAGATGGCGACAAAGGCTTATTACGTAATTGCTGCATCCCTTTGAAACGGGAATATTAGTTGTCTTGCAAAAGACGTTACCAAGGTCCTAAGTAAGTTTTAACACGATTTTACAAGAACTATTTATGTAAACGCGAATGTAACGATCGTGTTGTTTTGACTTCTTAATTCAGACAGTTGTGGATCATCCTTCTTAGTGAGATTCTGTTCACTCTTCAGCAGTGGCTTCGGGACAGACCACCACTCCCATCCACAGACCCTCCAAAACACGATTAAGCACATGTAGAAAAATAGATACCCTAGGAGTATCAATAATAGTAAGAAAAGCAATGCTCAAGTGTGATTATTGTTTGCAGCTTAAGCTTTATTAAACTCAGAGAACACTTTTGGCATTATCAAAAAGAAAACCACAAAATTTTGGTGATAGTTATAAAGTTTTCTTAAATAAGTGAAGACCAAATGATGCTGAATTTGCATTCATTTGCATACATTCTGAATCTCACACTTTTTAATAGTTCTATCATTAATTATGAGCCAACTATTGATGTATTTTTTAAAGCACAGCATATCTGACATAATACAATTACTTTTTCAAATTTCCACTGTGAAAAACAGATAGTTAAGTATATTTTTACAGCATTCCAAACGGTCACATCTTCTGCCTTCAGGATGGCGTGAAGCGTCACCATTAAAGGCAGCGTAAATTTCAGTGATTTTGAAAAAAAGTAGCTAGTGGGAGAGACAACAAAAGGGGATTTTACTTCTAGAAAATATTTATTGCATCATAATTAAGAACTAAACCTGTTTGAAAAAGTACAAATGAAAAAAATGTTAGAGTGGGTCAACATTTACCTTAGAACTGACAAATGCACTCTGGACAATAAACATATTGCTATTTTCAAAAATGTATAAACAAGTGACAAGTCTGCAGCATGAATAATTACAACACTTAATGCAACTTAACATTTTTAGAAAACAGGCAGAACAGCATAAAACATGTTTTTACTTGTATATTTAAGGTCTTGTATGTACTTGTATGTACTTGTATGTTTACTGTCTGGGAAAGTGAGATTTCAAGTGTTCCTTTAGAGAAGGTATCGTAGGAATCTCCTTGTGGCACACATGGCAGCAGAGAGGTAGCTTCAACAACTCGCTGGAACCTTCTTTAACAGAGACTTTTCCACTTGTTTCAACCATCTGAATAACATCTGTTGAGAAAAAAAAACAAACAGATCACGCATTCTTGCAAAAAAACAGTAAGCTAAGCTATTAAATACAGTGAAATATGTAGAATATAATAGACATAAATTTATTCCCACCATGAGAATCAATGAAGTACTCTGTTGTAAAAGAGTTCCAGTGCTTCTTGTTCTTTAAACAAGGAGAGTCAAAGTCCTGGCTGATCACATGGAGGTGAATGTGACTGTAAGAGTGTAAACAAATATTTCTTCATCGAACCTGTGCGACCGTTTAAAAGATAGGCAACATGTAATGTATATTTTCCTGAATGTTTAAGAAATGTGAAAGTGTAGCAACAGAACAATTTTTGTCTAGGAGAGTAATAATTCACGGTAGACCTGTTATACTCCATCAGATTTTACAAGTGTACCTGACACCTGACAATATAACGCCAATGTTTCTGTCAGAGAGACTACTGACAGAAACATTCAGCTTTCTACTAACAGAAGTCATAGTGCCAGGTAACGGCCTTTGCTTACCTCATACTTGGGATAGCGTGGTAACCTGAGCGGAACTGCAGCGTGCTGGAATCTGGGCATTGCTGGATCATGCGGTCAGCTACCTGCTGCATGTGTTTTAGAAGATCACAGTGCTCTCCATGTAAAGCCTTTAGGCTGGGAATTGACTGCCATGGAAGCACTAACCAGTGGTAGCGAGCTTTGGGGTGTTTATCTGTAATCACAACAACTTTATCATCCTTGTAAACCTGAAAAACAGAAAAGGGTTCAGTAAAGGCAACAAATCAGGCTATGAATAAGCATGACAGCGGCTTTATATAATTTTTTGTAAAGTGACCTGCATCTGAGGATCTTGCATTGAAGTCTTCAGACCTTGGCTCCAATGTCCAACATTTTCCTACAACAGATGAGGGATCAACAATTTTAAAACAGAATAGTGTTAGAAATGCAGCACCCTGCAATACAATCAAAATCATAAAAACCAACATTTTTAGGTAGAGGACGTATTTTTTCCTCACATTTGTTTTCGTGTTTTCTTCATGACCTACTGACGGGGAGCCATTTCTGTTCTGTTTCGGAGCTTTTAGAGTCGGAACATTTCTCTGGCTGTCACTGTTCTCCGAGGTTTGCTTTCTCGGTGTTTTGGCGCCGCTGTGGTGCCCAGTGAGCTCTTCTTTGAACTGTATGGTGTATGGGTAAAGCTGATTGACAACATGGAGCCTCTGTCCAGGCTTTATTCTGACCTCATTGCCTTTCCCCACCACCACAGAGTCTACTGAGGTGGGGTTTAAGCCCAGCTTTAAAAAAAAGAATAAAAACAGTTGTGAAAGTGAGAGGTGGCTTATAAGCGGCATAGGAATTCTAAATTTTCAGCAGGGAGACCTACAAATACTGAACACTATTGAAAAATAACCAAGACTACGTGTTTTTAAATCAGCATTTGTTATTGAATATTACCCACGCTTCTATTTTTTTAGTGATGACTCAAAATTTTGCACTCTTACCTGTTTAACTTTGGCATAACCTTTGTTGCATTCAGCTTTCAGTTCAACTGAGTAGGAAGGAATAGAATTCAATCAGTAAAACCTCAGTTAGAAAAGATATCTTTGATGTTATTATCATTCTGCTAAGAAATGCACAGCGACAAAAAACACCATGCCTTGTGTGTGTTTCAGACAGGTTGTTGATGGTTGTGCTGTGTGTGTGTCATCAGAGAAGCTGCAGAGCTCCACAGCCTTGGGGGTGAAACAAATATCTATTCTTCCATCTGGGGCAGATAATTTATTGACGTACAATGCAGCTGTATTAATTTTCTATTCATAACTTTCTCCACCCGGATTAACACCACAACCTCTGGGTTAATCACCTATAACCCTTCTGTGTCAGATAGTATTTAACCTCTGTGTCTATCACACATAATATTTTGTGTCAGATTATCACAGAAACACCATCCCTAAAAGGCAGTCAGTCACACGCCCCCCTAAAAAGACTTTTTTTCCACCTCAACTGCTGAAATGAGCCAATAAACATAATGGGAAAAAAAACAACTTTTTCTTAAAATATAACCACCAATTCCTATTTCGCCTGTACTAACTATGCTGTTATTTATGTACAACCTTTCATAATAATAAATGTACAAACACAACTGCTATGAAACTATCTTTATCACTACTAGTTAAGTAACACTCTAAAGTACCGTGGAAAAACAGAAAATGAATTATGACTATATATATATATATATATATATATATATATATATATATATATATATATATATATATATATATATATATATATTCGTTCATTCATGTTAGCATACAAACTAAATGTGGGTACCTTGCTGCCGAGTGCATTTCTTGTCTTTAATGGTCGTTTCTGGGCCTCGTCCAACAACAACCGCCCGCAAATGAGGTAACTGAATTGGTTTATGGATACTCTCTTCGCTGATAAGCCAGCAAGTTGGCATTTTAGCATTTTTTATTATTTTTTTTTAAATTATTATTATTTTAGCATTAGCAAGCGTTACATCATAGAACCTACTTGAATATGACTGTGCTAACTTCTCGCGAGATTATAACGTGAACGGGGCTGGTGTATTTTAACTTGGCACGCGGGCCAGAAGATTCCGGAAGAAAGGCATTCTGAGAAGTTGGCGCTTGTTGTCTTCATCTAAGGTTGGAAAATAGTTATTATCACACGTTTTATTTGTGTCACTGTCCGCTCTGCTTTGTTTGGTCAAAGGCCAGAAGGACATCCTGGCTTGCAGTTTAGCTTTGACCTGGCCAAGTAGCTAAATTAGCTACGAAGGGCCTCATCAGTTTCATCTTAACTGCCGATCCAAGCAGCGGTTTATCCCACAATTCTGTGGAATTATAATACTTAGACACATTAAACCCCCTACAGTCGTTGAAAAACACTGGTGATTGCCCTGAACGTTTCTTCTAAAAAGAGCCCAAGATATATTCAATCTAGGAAACATTTAAAATTAGTTTTGTCAGTGTTATTATTAATCTAAACTTAAGCTTTCATTGGCATTTAGACTCAACGAGTAGCAATCAGTAAGGCACATTTTATAAATCGCTTAACGTATAAAAAGCAATAATGTAACTTGTGTTTATTTATGAATACAACAACCAGTAATTTATTAAATCACTCATGAATTCATGTTGTCATAAACAAGCACCTGGCAAAATACAAAAAGGAAATACATTTATTGTGGGAATTGTTTGCGTTTTGTTGTAAGGAAAACCATAGGAGGGCTTAAAGAACGCAAAAAAAAAAAAAAAGGGTTACAGTATTTTAAGGCCAAAATTCACTGAAACATCACCAAAAACAGCTTAGTTTTTAAATTTATTTCAAATACTGCTATGTAATTTTCAACGATCTTACATGGATGTTTTGCTTGCTTAGTGTAGAATAACAGTCATTTTATTTACCACAAGCTTTTACATTCATTACCATAAAAAAAAAAAAATTTCTTCTTCATTAAAAACAGTGGCAGAGAAAATTCTGCCATAAAAAGGTTGTATTTCTTAAGTATGTTGTCATTTTATAAGGCCTTTATTCCCACAAACAATTTCCCACTGATAGAACAATGAAAGAAATTTTCAAGCAATACGTGCCCATGAGTGTAAATTGAAGCATAAGGTGGTTACAGAGTTTGATGAAATTCTGGAATAATAATTTATATTATTAAGATCATCATTTTATTGCTGTGGAATATATTTTTTATTGTTAAAAATTGTGACAAAGAATATTCCGCCTTTAAACAAAAGATATTCAACCTGTTGTATTCTTCAAAATAAACATTATAGTCAGATACGAAAATTAAAAGATAAATTATTTCCAATTTTTGATGGAAACCAGAACTATGCTACTTATTGCTAATGTATCGGCTCAGTTGATTGTTGTTTTCTGTTTATGTAGATGCTTGAAAACAATAACTAACAGACTACTTGGTTGATGTAGAAAATTCTATCAAACACATTGCAATAAGTTCTGGCAATGTTGATATCAGGAAAGAGCAGCATAAATGACAAATTGTATTCTGGGTATTTTTAAGTTATCTTTGAAAATTCTTGACACTGCAACCTACAGTAGCAAATAAAAAGCTGTTTTTGAGAGAACAGAGCAGCTAATAATCACTGATCAAGTGATGGATACATATTTGCTGTTAGTAACATATCAAATATTATGTTTGTTGTTTTTGTATCGTCTCTTATTCCGAGTCAAAAAAAGCTTAACCTGGCCTAGTGTCTGTTTGTATGGAGGGATTATCAGTTGACGTCATGCTGCATCAGCACCCACTGTTCTGCGTATGTCGCCTGCCGAAAGAAAGTTAGAATATATTATTCTAACTATTCAAACTATTTATAGTTAGGCTAATAAAATTATCTACAACTCGCAGCCCGTGCAGATCTCCTCTCTTCGCCCGGACACAGCTTTGCGGCATCTGCTGCAGATGTCAGAAGTACTATTTTTAGTACAATGTCTGTGTACCTCACACTGCCTCCCATTCAGCCTGCTGCACTTTTGATTTCTGATGACTTAGTTAACTATGACTGCAGCGACATGTTCCTTTTCCATGCGGTATATGGTTTTCACATGTGATTTTCAAATGTGAAATTCATGGGATTTTTCTGTAAGGGTGACCGAACACCGCTGAAGATAAAAACTCACTTCTATTTTTTATCTTGGAGAGCGTCATGGTTGTAAAACGGACCGCGACAGAAGATCTTTCCTGCCCACAGCCATCACAATCTATGATAACCCATTAATTAAATGAGTTATATCAACATTTAATTTCCCTTTAGGATAAATAAAGTATTTTTGAATTGAATTGAATCTTGCCCGGTTGGAAAAAGCTACATGACCATATATTTTATTTTAAATTTAAATAGCAGAAGCAAAAATCAAACACTGTGGATTTTTAATTATTTTGATTTTACATTTAGGTTTTAAAAATGGAAACACAGCATGGCTATTTTATTTTTGCAATTTTGTTTTTAGACAGTTTAAAGGCTGGCCTGTGCTTTCTGCAATCATGTTGCGCGCGCATTTGCTGTGTTTACAAATAAATAATCCCTCTATACACAGATGCATAGTCATCTGTTGGCACTCCTAGTAAATATGTGTAGAAAGCCTTAAAGTAAAATAATCATTTATTGCAGAAACATAATTTCACAGTAAAACATTTTTAAAAATCCAACCTTTTAGCTTGAATATATTTATTCAGTGTAAGAAGTGCCCCATGTTAAAAAATAATTGATTTTAACAAAGTCACCGGTGGTACAAATGTGCCCTGCTGTCAACCTCTTTCCATTAAGACAGCACTTATTCTACTTCTATGACATTTTACAAAGAAAGAGAGAGAGATTTGACCAATCTTCTTTGGACAGTCTCACAAGATCGTCCAGAGACTAAGGCTGGGCAATATGGCCGAAAAACTTATCATGATATCAGTGTGTCATATCAGTCAATATTGATAATAATTGTTTTTTTGTTTTAAATATCTGAAATACTGCCATATTGGTGACCTATCCTGTTTTATCCACAATTTTCTCCTTTCACTCCACACCGTTGTTTTCTAATTTTTAAGCAGTTATGATGCACAGTGGTGAAACCTGAAACTGTTACTCAACAGGTTGTTGCTAGGTAACCATCGCTAAGCTGGCCGGGAGAGGTTGAGCAACTAAAGCCTTTCCTCTGCCTACATCCCCCCGAATGCTTTGTGGTTCTCAATCAGAGTTCATTGAAAGTATTGAACATTCTATTAGATGTATTTTCTGTTGATATTGATCACGTATCTCTCGTGATATATATTGGTTTTGATTTATTTCCCAGCCCTACCAGAGACCTGGATTCTCTCCTGTTCTCTCACCCCACAGGTTTGCTATAGGATTTGTGACAGATGGGTTAGAAAAATAGCCAGAAGAGTTGTAGAAAAGCTAAGGACCACTCACAGAAAGGTTTAGAAAGACTAAAAACAAAAAGTTATTCACTAAACCACCAAAGCCTCTATGTATGCTCACTGCACAACACTTCAGTCTTAAAGAAAAAGCATGTTCAAGCTTGTTTAAAGTTTTTTTAAAAAACCTTTAGACACAAAAGTTTTCTATCATGTTGGTGAGGGGGATTTTGCTCATGGTATTGACTTCATACAATCAAAACAAGGATTAATCAAGAAATTTCCAGATACATTACTGATAAGAATTTGAATATGAAGCTGGGGTGAATTTCTCAGCAAGACTGAAACACAGCAAATGGACATTAATTGATTACAGAGAAAGAAAATAAAGCTGCTGGAATGGCTCAGTCACCCATTGACCCAACACAAAAGCCATGGAAAGTACTGAAGATCAGAATGCATAGAAGAGACCTCCAGAATCACCAAGATTTGAAGAAAATTTGTGTGGAAAATTGGGTCAAAATCACACCTGAACAACAGTTGAGACCAGTTCCTCCATACTGAAGACTAGTGAAGAAAGGTTGATGTGTTCCATATGCAGCTGTGACATTACATGAAGCTAAGCCCTTTTTGAAACCTGGCCAAGTTTCAGAGGAAAACTGTCCCCTCCAAGCTTCTCTTCACACTTGGTTCCACTTCATTTGAACTCTTGGGCAACATCGGATCTGGCAGGACTTTCTTTGTCCTAGTATGGCTAAAACTTCACAAGGTTGAACTGCTGTCATGGAAACAGGGAGTCAGTATCTCTGATGAATGGGAGGAGTCTTGGTCAGAGGGGTGACCCTCAAGACAAAGTTAAAGAAGATTCAAGGTTTCTTATTAGCAGCTAGTGCTGCTAATGAGAAACAAATACATCTTTTTGGAGCTCTCTTTGTGGAGCTCTCAGGCCTTAAAACTGCTAAAATATGCATTTTCACACAGTTCCATTAAGTATATTACAGTGTCTTCAAGCTTAAGCTGCTAATAAAATTACATAACAAGATTTTTCAGTCTTTTAGTTAAACAATATTAAGCACCACAAGACATGACATGATGCTGATTACTATAAGCACTTAGTCAACTGAAAGCAATGCAGTTCACACCAGTTCATGTATATTAAGGTCAATAAATCAAATAGCAGTATTTGGACTTAGTACTTACGGTTACTATTCTTGATGTAACGAAAAGTTTGTCCAAAAAAGCGTACCCTTAGTTGCCGACCAACATCACAGCTCTTCTGCTTTACAGTAACATATTAGAAGATGGCTCTCTCTTGAATGGCTCATGAAACAGACTACAGGGTAGCCTTGGTCTTTCATGTATGCAGCACTATTTAAGCAGGAAGAAGAAAAGGTGTCCATGCCTTCACCCCCCTCCTCCCCTACCCCCATCCCCAGACATAGCTCAGCAGCATCATGCAGCTGCAGCAGTCAGGTGTTCCACTTCATTTGAACTCTTGGGCAACATCGGATCTGGCAGGACTTTCTTTGTCCTAGTATGACTAAAACTTCACAAGGTTGAACTGTTGTCATGGAAACAGGGAGTCAGTATCTCTGATGAATGGGAGGACTCTTGGTCAGAGGGGTGACCCTCAAGACAAAGTTAAAGAAGATTCAAGGTTTCTTATTAGCAGCTAGTGCTGCTAATGAGAAACAAATACATCTTTTTGGAGCTCTCTTTGTGGAGCTCTCAGGCCTTAAAACTGCTAAAATATGCATTTTCACACAGTTCCATTGAGTATATTACAGTGTCTTCAAGCTTAAGCTGCTAATAAAATTACATAACAAGATTTTTCAGTCTTTTAGTTAAACAATATTAAGCACCACAAGACATGACATGATGCTGATTACTATAAGCACTTAGTCAACTGAAAGCAATGCAGTTCACACCAGTTCATGTATATTAAGGTCAATAAATCAAATAGCAGTATTTGGACTTAGTACTTACGGTTACTATTCTTGATGTAACGAAAAGTTTGTCCAAAAAGCGTACCCTTAGTTGCCGACCAACATCACAGCTCTTCTGCTTTACAGTAACATATTAGAAGATGGCTCTCTCTTGAATGGCTCATGAAACAGACTACAGGGTAGCCTTGGTCTTTCATGTATGCAGCACTATTTAAGCAGGAAGAAGAAAAGGTGTCCATGCCTTCACCCCCTCCTCCCCTACCCCCATCCCCAGACATAGCTCAGCAGCATCATGCAGCTGCAGCAGTCAGGTGTTCCACTTCATTTGAACTCTTGGGCAACATCGGATCTGGCAGGACTTTCTTTGTCCTAGTATGGCTAAAACTTCACAAGGTTGAACTGCTGTCATGGAAACAGGGAGTCAGTATCTCTGATGAATGGGAGGAGTCTTGGTCAGAGGGGTGACCCTCAAGACAAAGTTAAAGAAGATTCAAGGTTTCTTATTAGCAGCTAGTGCTGCTAATGAGAAACAAATACATCTTTTTGGAGCTCTCTTTGTGGAGCTCTCAGGCCTTAAAACTGCTAAAATATGCATTTTCACACAGTTCCATTGAGTATATTACAGTGTCTTCAAGCTTAAGCTGCTAATAAAATTACATAACAAGATTTTTCAGTCTTTTAGTTAAACAATATTAAGCACCACAAGACATGACATGATGCTGATTACTATAAGCACTTAGTCAACTGAAAGCAATGCAGTTCACACCAGTTCATGTATATATATTAAGGTCAATAAATCAAATAGCAGTATTTGGACTTAGTACTTACGGTTACTATTCTTGATGTAACGAAAAGTTTGTCCAAAAAGCGTACCCTTAGTTGCCGACCAACATCACAGCTCTTCTGCTTTACAGTAACATATTAGAAGATGGCTCTCTCTTGAATGGCTCATGAAACAGACTACAGGGTAGCCTTGGTCTTTCATGTATGCAGCACTATTTAAGCAGGAAGAAGAAAAGGTGTCCCTGCCTTCACCCCCTCCTCCCCTACCCTCATCCCCAGACATAGCTCAGCAGCATCATGCAGCTGCAGCAGTCAGGTGTCATCATGAACTAAGAAGATATTTTTAGTCATCTGAAATATCCATCTGATTTAAAGAAGTTTATTTTCTCTAAAGCAGGGGTCTCCAACCCTAGTCCTCAAGATCTACTGTCTTGCAGATTTTAGATGCATCCCTACTCCAACACAGCTAAATCAAATGACTGTCACCTCTTCAGCATGCCATCAAATCTGGTAAAGGTCTGATAATGAGTCATTCATTTGATTCAGGTGTGTTGGAGCAGGGTTTCATCTAAAACTTGCAGGACAGTAGCTCTCGAGGACTAGGGTTGGAGGCCCCAGCTGTAAAGTAATGAGGAAAATAGAAAAAAAAAAAAAATTTTATTTTCACCTCAAAAACTCTTGAAGTTATTTTCCTGTGCCTTACAAAAGTATTCACATTCCTTGAGCTTTTTCAGATTTAGTCACATTTCAATCAAATAACAATGTATTTTAGGGAGATTTTATGTCCCCGACCAATACAACAGTGGTAGGAGTTCTCTAACTGGTGGGTTGCCAGTTCAAAACCCCTCTCTGTCAACAGAATAGCTTGCCACCTTCACCGTGTGAATGACTGATTATAGTGTAGAGTGCTTTGGAGTCTTCTAGACTAGATAAAGCACTATGTAAGTACAGGCCATTTACCATTTTACCATACACAAAACAGTGCATGATAGTGAAATGGAGGTAAAATGATATGTGGTTAAATTTCTTTAAAAGTAAAAATAGGAAAAATAATTTTTATTTTGTCCCTCTACTCTGATACCCCTAAATAAATAACATCAAATGCAATTCAATTCAGCAGTCACCTAATTAGTAAATAGAGACTGATTTGATGTGCAGTGTAATCTCAGAGTAAAATTAACTGCTCGGTGAAGGCATCAGAGGTTTATTAGAGAACTTCAGTAAATAAACAGCTTCATGAAGACCAAGGAACACAGCAGACAGGTCAGGGATAAAGTTGTGGAGATGTTCAAAGCAGAATTAGGGTATAAAAGAATATCTCAAGCTTTGAATGTCCCATAGAGTTCCATTCAGCCATAATCTGAAAATGGAAAGAGCATGGCACAACTGTATACCTACTAAGTCATAGCAATTCACCTAAACTGACTGAAGAGAGGTGAAGAGAGAATTAATCAGAGAAGCAGTCAAGTGACCCTTGGTACTTCTTGAGGAGCAGAAATCCAAAGCTCAGGAGGGAAAATCTGTTAACAGGACAACTATTTCCTGTGTACTCTTGAAATCTGGGGTTTAAGGATGAGAGGTAAACAGAAAGCTGTTGTTGACAGAAAGTCGTAAAAAGTCCTGTTTGCTGTCTTCCACAAAACATGATGGGACACAGTAAACACAAGATCAATCCTAGAGCAGAACATCCCTAAAAATGCAGTCAGAGTTGCAATCCAATGGTTTAAATGAAACTCTTTACATTTGTTCAAATGGTCCAGTAAAACTCCAGACCTTAATACCACCAATTATCTGTGGTAAAACTTTGAATTTATATTATATTTTAATTAATTAATAAATAAATTAATTTATATTTTTCAAAGAACAATTTGAAATGTACATTGCTGACTTTGTAGCTATAGATGACTTGCAGTAGATGATTTGCACTACCAAAAGTTAGTTCTTAAAAGTACTGCCATAGGGGTCTGATTACAAATGAACCCCGTAATGATTCTTGTTTAGAAAAAATAGTTTAAAACCATCTATCATTTCCTTTCTGCTTTACAATTATGCATTACTCTTTGCTGGTCTATCACATAAAATGCCTATTATAAACACTGAAGTATGTGGCTTTTGTGCAAGCCACCACAAACTTACTTACATATTCCCATCTGAGACCATGGAAGGACATGTTTTCTCTTTTTAGTAATGTATAGCTAATAAAATCACGTCACAAGATGAATTACTTCATGCTGTTTTCAGAGCACCTCTTAATCAATGTTAAAAACAAAAACAAACAAACAACAACAACACCCCCCTAAATTGTTGGGTAGCAAGACTTCCATATACGACCTATTTGCAATTCTTTTAACACCCAGCAGAGGTCGCATGTACTTCGAATTTGAACAAAGGCAGTAATTTCTTGCATGTTTAGACAACTGATTTTTTTAAAAATAACACTCTAAGATATAGTTCAGATTGTAAATAGAAGACTTATTCTCCCAGGATCAGTGATAAATCTGTGAATAGTTAATTAAACAGTTTCCACACTATTATTGACAATGTGCTTTTTAAAGTTTTTGTTGCGATGTCTCCTTTCCCTTACATTTAAGTTCCCCATACAGAGACATAATTAGAACAAAATGTGGACTTCAGTTGTTTAATTGTAAGTGTTTTTTGTTTAATATTTCCCTGCAACCAGCTGTACTCCAAATTGTCCTGTGTTTTCCATCTCTCATTGAGATATACTGTATGTATTTTAACATATTTATATTAAGCTACATTATGAAATTGCTCTGCTGGAGGCCTGTCAAAATGCTCTAAACACAAAAGTTTAATATTTTCTGGGTTGATAAAGATGAAAAAAAGGAGTTTATGTTTGATACAAAATAACTTTTTTATTTTGTCTGCAATAAAATGTTTAAACCAGATATCTGTAATGATTAACAATGTGCTAGTAAATGTGTCTTTTTCACTCTGACTCTCCTTAAAATTGCCTCACTTTCACTGTATGTCATTTCTCACCAACTTCTGATCTACAGCAAAATGAAATTTGACGACACACTTTCTGAAATTAATGGATTTGGAAAATTTCAAGTCAGGCTGTTCTTGATCCAGATGCTCTCTCGAATCACTCTACCATGCCATTTCTTACTAAACAACTTCATGGCAGCTGTGCCCCCTCACCACTGCAACATCAGCACGCTGGAAGATGGAGGAATCTTTGGAAATTTGACTCTTCACCAGAAGCTGTTAGTTTCCATTCCAACAGAGCAAGATGGGACTCTTAACTCGTGTCAGATGTTTGCAAAGCCCCAATATGGGTATTTATCAGGCTCAAACAGCAGTGAAGAGGCATCCTTTATTAAGTGTCAGAGTGGATGGGTGTATGACAACAGCACCTTTAAATCTACTTTGGTAACAGAGGTAAGTGTTATAGAAAATGGTATAAGAGCTCTATTTCAGACATATTTTTCAATAAAAACTCTGAGGATGAAAAGGTTTTTTTTTCTTAAAATGATCATCTTTTCAATATGTCCCTTGTAGTGGGATCTTGTCTGCAGCAGAAAAGGGATGAACAAAGCAACAGCTACAATTTTCTTTATTGGTGTCATGATTGGAGCCCCACTATTTGGGTTTCTCAGTGACAGGTAAGGATTTAAATAAAAATATAGAGTGCAGATAACGACTGATCAACATGTATGTGTAAAAAGTTAAAATTTCCTTTATTGTTGCTGCATATTGTTGCTCACTGGAAAATCCAGAAAAAAAAAAATCAGTTTTAAGTATTTTTCTAAATCTTTGGTAATAAGTATTTTTAACAAATTCCCAGTGGAATGATTATTGGTCCTTTTCCAATATTACAGCATTTAGCCTTTACCCATGTTTTACAACGTTGGTGCACACAGAGAGAGGGATCGTTGACCATTCTTGTTTGTTCAATTCAGTTCAGTTCAGTTCAATTCAGTTTATTCACTCGATTTAACAATTTCATCGTGATTTCACAAACACATTCTGTTACAACACTTGTTATACATGAGTGAAAAGGGAGCAGGTAGAAAAATCTTGTCTACACCTGCTTCTTTCTCAGTAATTCCAAATTAAGTTTTCGTGGCCATAAACATTAAATTCACAATATAAGTTGCTAACAATATGTCCTCATTATTCACTCAAAACTCTATAAGACTTAATATTTTTTTCTTATAAAGTCTTTTGAATTGATTTGTAGTAGAGCAATTTTTTTTAACTCCTCATTCAAACTGTTCCATAATTTTACTCCATGCATTAAAATGCACATTTATTTTAAAGTAGTACGCACAGTTTTACTTTGAAATCATACTTCCTCCTGTTATTTCTATCACTTGAGTTTAAGACAAAATCTTTTGCAGATTAGTTGGCAATAGTCTCTTTCTGGCTTTAAACATAACTAGTAGCATTTTTAAATTAATCAAGTCTCTTAGTTTTAGGATATTTGATTGAATAAACAGTTTTGTTAGTATTTTCTCTAGCATTCACGTTGTATAAAATTCTCATAGCTTCCTTTTGTGTCACAAACAGGGGTTTGATATTAGTTTTATATGTGTTGCCCCATACCTCCTTACAATAAGTCAGATATGGAATGACAAATGTCTCTAGATTATCCAGAGACTTCTGTTCTCTCTTATGCTCTCTCCTCTTAAGATCACCCAACAAGATTTAGTCTTGTGGAATGAGATGGCAAAAGGGGAATGTTAATTCTGAGTCTGGTGAAGCATATCTGTGTTGGTCTGCCCATATGTTTGGACTATTATTCTACTGATAATGACCTACTTCCAGGAGCATTCCAAAAGACTTCTCTATAAATGCTCAAGTATTTCGGAAAGCTTCTTATGCTGAGTATTCTAGCAAGGCACCCTAAAGCCTGTGGAAGTAAAACAGGCCCACAGCATCATACATCCTCTTAACAGTGGGTGAGAGGTGCTTTTCCACATATTTATTATTTGTTTAATGCCAAACCCACGCAGAGTGTTTGTTGCCATATATTTTGGTTTAGTTTCATCTGACCAAAGTCCATGCTTCCAGTTAAAGTCCCAGTTTAGCCAGCCTTACACATTTACATTTGAGATGGTAGGACAGAAAAGGTTTTTTTTCTGGCATGACTCCCAAACAGTCGGCTGAATATTTTCTCGCTTATGATCCTATTCAGATGGTGGCAAGAGCAATATGGGATTATTCAGCTTAGTTGCCTCTGTCACATCATATTTATACCCCAGGGAAACAAGGAAAAATAAGTTTCTAATAAAATGTCCCTAAGCACTCTGATCAGTGTAACAAGTAAAGTACTATTTTTAAAAAAATCATTCAGATAAATTTACTAAAAAAAAGCAAAGGGAACCAAAAACTGTACCACTACAGATATTGTTAAAACATAAAAGTAAGGTATAAATAAAAAAATCATAATCTACCTTGTAGAAAATAGTTATTTTCAAACATGAGAAATTTTTCAGCACTGAATAAATGCCCTCAAATTAAACATTGGATTTTTCAAAAAATGTTCAGTGTGAGATTAAACCACAACAATAAAAGAAGAATTTATCTTAAGGTTTTTCACTCATCTTTACCAGAGGTACCAACAAATTTGTCCACCTCTATATATTGGGCCTTTTTCAATATTTAAAATGTATTTCTGACTCCAATTGAGGGATTGTGGGATAAGATCTCAAGAAATTTATTTTACCAGCTTGTTTTACAGCAGTATATAAAAACATATGTGCTCAAGTATATTCATTAAAAATCTATAATGTTACAAGAAAATACTGACAACAAAGTAACAAAGAAGTTTGAAGAGTTAAGAAGATATAGTGTGATTTTAAATCAGTAAGAATTTCACCTTCTGAACATCTTGTAATTATAAACTGATTCCTTTCATAACCAGGTTTGGGCGACGACGACTGCTGCTGGTTTCTTATTTGTCATCCTTGACGTTTGCAATTCTGAGCGTGTTCTCCACATCATATGTAATGTTCATCATCATGAGATTTTTTACAGGGATGGCCCTTGCAGGAATAAGCATTATCTCCATTGCTTTAAGTAAGAGAAATACTTCTACTGTACTTCTTTTCTTCTGTTCATGTTAGGTGCATTTTCATTTTCTGATTTAACTTTTCATCCATGCCATTGTTACTGCAGATGTTGAATGGTGTAGCGTTGAGCGCAGGACTTTCTCAGGAATAATCATTAGCCTGGACTGGACTATTGGGAGTTGGCTTTTGACAGGGATTGCTTTTTTTGTGAGGGACTGGAGGATACTCATTGTGGTTGTTACTTCGCCGCTGATTCCGGCCATCTTTGCTTGGCGGTAATAAAGTTAAATCTTATTACCAAAGGAAGCAAAAATTATGGTTTCTGTCAATGAACTACTGAACTCTTTATGCTTGTCATTTCAGGTGGGTTCCAGAGTCTGCCAGGTGGCTTGTGGCAAAGAACAAGGCAGAAGCTGCACATCATTACATTATGAAATGTGCCGAGACTAACAACAGATCTAAGCGTATTTCTACCATCACACCAAGGTATTTTGCCTTGCAGCAATATTTAGAACCCTTTGGAGTCTTCTAGATTTTACAGCCATATAGTGCATAACGGTGCAGTGGAAGAAAAATGATACAAAACAAAAACCTTAAATTGTGCCCCATATCCTATGTTGTCCTTAAATAAAATCCAATGCCGCAAACTGTGTATGACTACATATCTTTTTTGGTAAAACAGTTACCTGTAAGGCTGGTTAGATTCTTCACTGACAGTCTTAGACAGTTAGAAAGGGTCTCCAGTTAAGCATGCTGATTTTGCTCTACTTTTGTTTTCTCATAGACATTACTGGAATCTGCAGAAGCTGATACTGGAGCTAGGAAGTACACTCTTGTAGATCTTTTCAGGACCCCAAAAATAAGAAAACTTGCAATATGCTCAGGGACTGTATGGTATGTATTATTTTAAAGTAAGTAGGTCTAGGAAAGATGCAGCATTTTTAAAAGTTGTAACTTTGTAACAGTGACCTACATGTTTGTGAGGTGATTGTTTATATGGTATCAAGAATGAAGAAGAAGAAGAAGAAGAATATATCAGGGGGAACACCTTAGCGGTCCTTTCTAGTATTCATAAATACAATGCTTTTCACAATTACTGGTACTTCTGGCAAATATATGTTAAAACGCTTAAAGTAAGCTAATATTGTATAAATATTGTACACTGAAATTAAGAAAAATCCAGCAACAGTAATGTGAGCATATTCATTCATAAGCAGAAAAATAACAAAATTGTTAAAATAGACTTAGCTGAAGAATCATAACCTTTTAAGTTGATCATGGTGTTTTTTAACTTTAAATTAATACTCCATAGCTATAAATATGACTTGGCATGGAGCCCCATTTTTCCTATCCTCCAAATAGCAAAGACAAGAGAACACGCTAGTATGGCAAGTATGGCAGATGAGTGTTTATTTTCATAAGTGAGGAGATAGGCTGCAAGAAAAGAGTCACATGCCTCAAGTTGCCCACATCCACAGTCAAACCAATAATTAAATGTTTCAATGGCATATCCACCATTTTAGATAAATCATGCCTCAGTTTTTCTTTTTGATTAAAGAAGTGATCTGCAACCTGTGGATTCGGAGACAAGTGGCTCTTTGGACCTTCCACAGTGGGTCTTAATAAGTTTGGCAAAAAATTATAAAGAACCAGTTAAGGTTTTTAAACATAGATGTAATAACATATTCAGGTTAAAAGAACTTTAATTTTTTTTTTCATGGATAATTGCATTAAATTTCCACAACACGACATCAAAAGTACCAGTAATAGTTCTTTATATCAGTTTTTCTCACCATAAGGTTGGAAAATATTATTTATTTATTTATTCATTGTTTACATCTGTTTCCACTAATATCAGAATCCTACAGAAAAAAATGTGTCCAGGCTTTTTCTAAACGTTTTATGCTTTTCTTTATTTTAAAACCAAAATATACAAATGAAATGGTAGTTCTTTAAAAATGACAACAAATGTCCGACAGTAGACGTTTTTCAAAAATTAGCTGCCTTTTTTCAAAAGGTTGTAAAACAGTTGTGGCTCTAAACAAGTTTTATTTAGCTGGACAGAGGACTTTTTGGATTGTAAAGGTAACAAATTGCTGGCTTAGAGAATGAAGACAGTGTGATGGTTTGTTGTGAAAGTTTGAAACGTCCCATCATTTACAATGTTAGATGAAAAAAGAAGTGGGTCTCAATAGTTTCTGGATTATTTTGGCAGTGAAAATATGCTTTTACTATTTATGAAGTAAGTAACTTCTAAAAAGCCCATAAGTCATATGTTTACCCGCTTTTCCTTTTCAATTGTTTTTAACTGGTTTTACTTCTTACATACTCTACATGTCTCTACATAAACACGTAGAGAAGGGGTCACATTAGCGTTGACCTTTATTTTTTTTTAAACGAGGAAGGCCATCACTATTTGAATATGTCAATATTATCATTTTAAAAATTGAGGGGTAAAAATAGATTATGGCCGGATTTTTTTGACCCAATGAAGGACAATGAAACAGTCTACCACAACCTCTGATGTAGAGAGAATAGCAACACAGCATTGAAAGTTCTTTTTTCCTTCTAGGTATGGAGTGGCATTTACATATTATGGGATTAGTCTAAACATTACAGGGTTTGGACTAAATCCATTCCTCACACAATTCATCTTCGCTTCAATCGAAATGCCAATGAAGATTGGCGTCTATTTTTCCTTGGAGAAAATTGGTAGAAGGCGTTGTGAGATGGCAGCTCTACTGTCTGCGGGTCTCTGCCTATTCATCAACATTTTTATTTCAAAAGGTAATATTTTTACTTCAAAGGATCATGTTTGGCTAGAAATATAGTTCTAAATAATAAAATTTTCCTATAGTTTTAGACTTTTTGCAGTACATCTAATCATTGTGGACCTTTCCCCAGATAAGTGGGTTATTCGTACCATTGTGGCGGTCCTTGGAAAGTCCATGTCAGAGGCTTCGTTCACAATACTGTTCTTTTACACAACTGAACTCTATCCTACAGTAGTGCGGTCAGTCAAACATTTACAGTCTATAAAGGACAACATTTATTTTTGTTGCAATTACTCAAGTGGAAGGATCCCAATAACCTCTCTGTCCTTTTCCAGGCAGAATGGTCTAGGCTACACCTCGTTTGTGGCACGGCTTGGTGTGTCCATCTCCCCACTCGTTATGTTGTTGGAAGACGTGTGGCAGTTCTTCCCTGCTGCTGCATACTGTGCTGTGGCGGTTAGCTCCGGTTTAATTGCTTCACTCCTGCCTGAAACATTAAACACCCAGCTGCCAGAGTTCATTGAAGACATTGAGAAACCAAGGTAAAAAGTAAAAAAGTGTCAAAGAAATATTATGTGTAATCCAATATTAAATATTCAGTAAATGTTTAGTTATTTACAGAGCCTTCCAGTACAAAAGTACAATCTTGGCACATTGCATAAACACAGCACATTTTCTAATGCCTGTTGATATTTTTGCCCTTTTTTCTCTTTGAAGGGACCCATGGGGAAATAAAAGAATATTATCTATTTTGCAAGAGCAAGTCAACACGGAAGATTGTAATTCAGTAAAAAGGAGAACTGACCAATAACAGAATATTCTAATAACAAATCTGATTTTGAAATGAGAAAATGAAAACAAAACATTGTTCTTGACAAATTACTATTTCCTCCCTCTTGAACCTGACTGCGGCCTTTGACACCGTATCCTATGACATCCTACTGGGGAGATTATTTTCTACTGACATCACTGCCACACCATTGAACTCATTTGAATCTTCTTTCTATGGCCTATCTAAGCTTATTCAGATCAAAGCCTTTATATGTTTCTAGTTCCTCAAGGTACTGCCCTGATTGTCATATATCCTCTTCCTTTTGGTAATATGTTCCATAAAGTCATTAAATCTTGCAATGTATAAAACCCAGCTCAACCTATCCTTTAAATTAAACAGTAATCAACCTGATCTTCTCCTCTTGGCACTGGATTCTTGTTTAACAGTGAAAATTCCATAATCCCCCCCCCCAGATCACAAGTTGAACAGCACTTTATCTTGCACAGCTCACGTGAATGATTTCATGCAGACTCCTTATTTTCACCAATGTAATCTACATACTGTATTTGCTTCAAAATCTCCCTCCTCTGCCCACCAAACTACAGCCCAGGGTAGAGCTTTCAGATGTCCTGCATCCAGTCCTTGGAGCTCTCCTCCACAAGACATCTGTAATACCATTCCATGAAGTATTTTCAAATCCTTCTTGAAAATACATTTGTAATTGAACCTGTGATTTTAACTTCATTTTGTCTCTTTGTGATGTTTTGTGCTTTAGTTTAATAATTTTTACTTTATTCCATCCTCTTCTGCTTGCTCTGTAAAGTCACATAGGGTGTTTTGAAAGGTAAAGGAATAAAATGTGTTTTTGACGTCAATAAGTGCTTGATCTCAAAATGTGTCTCTTCACAGTTAGCACAATAACTTATAGAAATGAAGCAGTTTAATTCAACACATTTACTTAAATGTGCAGTTTTAGTGTCCTGCTTTAATTATTCCTGTAGAATGGGAAATTTGATTAAAAATATTTCGACACTGATGACATTCAACTTACATTGAATGTGTGACAATTGATAAATGCACTAATTCTGTTGTCACCTTATTATAAATTATGTCCATATATGACTTTTAATAAAAAACATTGTGAAAAGTTACATAAATTTGAAAATGGCAAGTCTTAACTGCAATTGAAGACTAAAACATGCAATCACATCAGTGTGTATAGCATCAATCTCACAATGTGGATTGACAAAAACCTGGATTATGAGTTGAGGCATTAAAGTTCTGTGGAAATCAGCAAAGGGTTTATTGTATTTTTACTTCTATGGACATCAGAAAGTAAAACAGTATTAAATGACCAATTCCAGCAACAAAGCTTTGTTTTAAGTTTTTAAACGCTTCATTGCTTGCTTTGACACATAACTCTGGGTAAATAAAAGAGCTTTGATGTGGATACACAGGTTGCAGTAGTCCATATATCAAGCATTGTTATATCTATTGTTAGCTGGTTTAACTAGAGCTTTAACTGGTATCCAGTCCTTTCTTAATGCCTACAGATATCTGCATATACTTTTTATTCAGTAATAAATGGTGTGTGACATCAGTTAGCTTAATTACATTTAGATTGTTATTATTTTAGATTAAACATTATTAGTTTAGTAGTGCTGTCCGTTTTTGTTTCTTTTCTTGTCATGTATGTTGGTATGTTTAATTGTGGGTTTTATCATAAAGAAATGAAGCACATTTTGTGAAATATCAAGTCCTGTTACATGTGAGGTATTGTATATGTCTCATTTATGATGTGCCCCTCTTTTGTATAGTGCATGTGTATTAGAACAAATGATATAAACTGTAGCATGCGTTTGTGTAAGGACACGGTAAATTAGCTTTGCCTTGACAGTTATCTATTTTTTCTTTTTTCCATACTTAAAGATCACCTGACCTTCTGAGGATGAAGGTTCAATGTTCCATTCATAGCCTATGAGTGGCCAAAGTGGTCAAACAATTAGTTGATTTATTCAGAAGGTAGAGCTGCCTTCAGTTGGAGCCACTTTAAGAACTTTTGTAAGTGGAGGTAATAAACATTCATCAGTGCAGGCAGAGCTTCTGCATAGCATAATATGAGACTGAGTAACTTCATTATCAGATCTTTGTTGCAACATTTAAGTAGCATTAACATAAAGTCCACAGCAGTGGAACATATGCGTGGTATATGTGGTGTCTCTAAGTTGCAATGTTCAAAATTATAACATAAAATACTATACAGTAAAGAAAAATAGCACACCCTGATCCAAGGAATGTACAGCAGTGCATGTGCATTTGTGCACAAATTCTAAGGAGAATCTCTAAGGAGTTCAGTGCAGATCTGAAAGTTATTGTAGATTTACTTATCTGAAATATTTACATTCATTTCTAAACTGCGAATTCCAAAGCAGTTGCAAATTGGTGCACATTGTTTTTGCTTTGTTTGTCACCATTAGGAAGAAAGAACAACTCACCATGCCAAGAGGACATTATCTGAGTAGACTGGATCAATATATGAACCACTCAAGTACAGGTTTGTCATGAACGACAAAAGCTGCTCTAAATCAAACAGGTTTCATGTGGTTTTGGACTGAAAGACTGTCATCAAATATGAAAGCCCACTTTTCTAAACTCAGCACCTAAAAATCTGCAACAGAACAAAAAACTTTTCAAAAAGAATCTTAGTTATATTTTTCTAGATTTTTTTTTATCTGCAGTAATCATTCAGTGTCAATGTCTTTAACAAAAAACAGAAGCAGGGTCTGATAAACTGGCCACACGACAGCGCTTAATACAATAAAATCCCACTGTAAAATAAAAATGATTTTGAACATCAGCAAATATTTCTCTAGAATCATAGCTGACATCTTTTGTTCCTGTTATTTCTTTAACTTACACTCAAATGATCCAGAGACACAAACAACCAAGTCTTTTGGTTCCACAGAACAGTGGCCCTAGATCATTTACTCAAGTAAAAGTAACTCCTGACTGATAATTATCACCATAACGCCAATGAAACTGATGTGTGTGCTTACAAGTGGGTGTGTTATTTAAACCAAGGAACACTTTGAACACTGTCTGTTTGAAAAAGTTATTTATTGGGAAAAAAATAGGCTTAGTGAGCAGAGCTTAACCAGAAGTCCATAACAGACAGAAAAAGATGTGTTTTTGAGTTTCCTTCTTCCTGTGTGGTGCTTTCCTCCACTCTACAAGCACATTCTCAAACTTCATCTTGCTGACAGTTGATGTGATGCTGGAGAGGTCAATGGCTTCGGAAAATTTCAGGTAAGGACCATTCTCTTGCTGGTCATTCCTCGTGTGACTTTTGACATTTCACTTCCTGCTTAATAACTTCATCACGGTGATTCCTTCTCACCACCGCAACATCAGTTCTTTAGACCATGGAGAAAGATTTAGGAATTTATCTCTGGAGGACAAGATTGTTGTTAGTACTCCTTTGCAGAGTGATGGGAGCAAGAGCTTGTGCCACATGTTTGCAGAGCCTAAGTATCACCTGCTGTATAACTCTACAATACTTGTAACTACAATTCCATGCCAGAACGGGTGGGTTTATGACCACAGTACCTTCAAATTCACTCTCGCCACTGAGGTAGGTTCTGTCTGTATATTTATTACATTATTATGAATTAGTGGCCTTTCCCTCACCCCTCTGTTGTCTGTGTTTCCTTTTAGTGGGACCTTGTTTGTGATAAGAGAAGTATGAACAGAGCTACAGCCACCATCTTCTTCATGGGTGTCATGGTTGGAGCAGCAGCTTTTGGCTATCATAGTGACAGGTGTGGATATTCCTCACTGTTGAACTCTACAGCAGGCCATGTTTCCAATCAGTTGTTTTATATCTGTATTTAAAAATTCAGCAAAATTTTAAAATGAAGAAAAAATTAGATGTACTAAGTTATATTGCTAAAGTAGAAGACCTTATATTAAGTTTATATAAACATATATTCTGGCGTATAGAATCAGATGTCTTTCACATCCATTTGGCTACTTATAAACTCTTGTATAAATAGAAATCATTAAAATGTAACATTTTTTATTATCAAAATCATTGCATGTTCATCCCGTGGATGTGTGGGTTCCATTTGGGCACTTTGGTTTTCTTCTACGTTCCACAAATGACTGTTGCATAAATTAGTCTGTCTAAATTGCCTTTAGGAGTGAGAAAGTGCATGCATGATTGTTTGTCTTGTCTGTTTCTGTATTGCTCGTTTACTGCTCTATATATTGTTCTGTATACATTTAAGTTCCCCAGGATATTAGTATATTTTAATTACAATCTGTTTTTTACATTTAAGTATCCTTATTTATTCAATATTTATATTTATTTTCACAGGTTTGGACGTAAAAGAACACTTCTTGTGTCCTACATAACGACGGCCATCTTTGGTTTTGCAAGTGCTTTTTCTTATAATTTTCCCATGTTTGCTGCCATGAGGTTTTTCACCGGATTTGGGATTTCTGGAATCAGTATAGTCTCCATTGTCCTTAGTAAGTTGTCTGTCACCACCTCAGAAAATTTGGTTTTGTATAAGAGGTTAATTTGACCATTTGAACTGACGTTATTTTGGTAAGACTAGGTCTGTTTTAAACCATAAAAGGGGGGATATTATGTAAAATTATTTTGTTTTGTTTTTTAACTTTATAACATGCTATCATATTATTCCCTCATCAAAAACATACCTGGAGTGTTGCTTTGATTCTTTCATACATGTTTGAGAATTCCTTAAATCTTTGGTGGTAGCCATACAGGGTACCTAAACACTTGCTCTTACAAAGCGCCGCCTATTTCCACAAAGCTCCTCCCTGGAACTGCAGTCTCCAGTCGAGCTTCTGCCTCACAGAGCACCCCTGCCCTGCATCTCCCGCACTCAGCTCCACCAGACTTGCGGCAGCAACAATTAGCAAACACTTGGTGAAACTGCGCCTTTGCTGAGCTCATCATACAAACTACTTCTCAGTCCAACACTCCTAAGAATGGTTGTAAATGGCATAATAGAAAGGCACTGTTGCGATGACGTGCTGAAATCAGAGTGTAGGAAAGAGCAGGAGCTTCTTAAAGAGACAGAGGCCAATTTTAAGGTATCAAATTGTGAAATCAAATTTCTTTTACGTTATGTTTGATATATACAGCATTTTTATAACAACTGAAGGTAACATACATGATATTGCTGTAAAATGGTACTAAATTGCTTTGAAAAATACACAATACCCCCTTTTTAAAGACAAGGTTTGATGGCCAAAGAACATTTAACACATCAAATATTGCAATTGCGAGAATCAAAAAGCTCACTGGTGGTACTTCTTGAAGTCATGCAAACAGTAATTTGCTTCCAAAGGGAGCCTTATATCTTATATCTAGAAGGAAACTGGCTATTGATAATGTCTTTGAAAGCACTTTTAAGCTATGCTGTGTTTTATTTACATCAGGAGAAACAATTTGGATCTGGGAATGACATTGCAACAAAGCCCCCATGTTCTGCAAGTCAAAAAAAAAAAAAAAAAAAAACCCTGCAGGATTTTTTAGTTGTTTTGTTAAGCATCCAAGACAATAGCTATTAGCAAGACTAATGACAATGCTTTTCTTGAGGTCGTGTCATGGGGGCTGCAGTCTAAGCAGAGGCTCCTCAATCACTTGGGCCAGCTCCTGCAGGAGATTCAGCTGCAGAAATACAACACAGGACACCAACTAGCCAATCAGAAACCAGCATTCTTAGAAAAACAGATTTTTTTTTTTTTTTTTTTTTTTTTTTTTTTTTTTTTTTTTTTTTTTTTCCTTTAAATAAATCACTTGCTGTGCTCGTTTGCCTTTAGGTTTGGAGTTTGGAGTGGCCTGCATCTATTAAGGAATCAGCTTAAACATCCCTGGATTTGGAGTGGACATTATCTCACAACGTTCATCTATGGCATCACGGAAGTCCCAGCAAAAGCCTTCATAGTTTTCTTTCTGAACAAAATAGGTCAAAGGTTGACTCAGGCTGGAACTCTTTCTCTCACAGGGCTGTGTTTGTTCTGCAACATGTTCAGCTCTCAGAGTAAATCCAGAATTTAAGTGTGTTTCTTACAACAAGAAAGTTGCAGCATCATTTACACATGACAAACAGAATTAAAATTAAAACTTAAATATCTTTGATTTGAAGAAAAAGTAATACAACCATCAAATCATGAACGTTTGAAGTTGAAACACCTGCTAAAAATATTTTTTTTGTTTGTTTTAGATCAGTGGACTGCAAGGACAGTTTTGGGAGCTTCAGGAAAGATGTTTGCAGAGGCAGCTTTTAAAACTGTGTTCCTGTACACAACAGAGCTTTATCCGATTGTCATGAGGTCGGAAAACGTTTTACCTCTAATTGTCAAATCTAACACATTTTATTATCCAGGAAAACAGATTTTCAACCATATATGAATGTCTGATATAAACAATAACAACAACAATATCTGGAAATAAAAACTCTACATTGAAATTATTCTACATTGTGTTACACAGACAAAACGGACTTGGTTTCAGCTCTTTCATGGCCCGCATTGGTGTGTCTTTATCACCCCTGGTGATGATGCTCGAGGATGTCTGGTCTTACCTACCAAGTACTCATTTCACCCTGGTGGCTTCTGCTGCTGCCCTGTCAGCCTTTTTCTTCTCCTGAGACGCTAAACGTCCATCAGCTGGAGACCATCGAAGAACATCGAACAGACAAGGTAGAGAACAGTAACCATCGTCTGTTCTCAGCAAAACTTATAAATGAAACCTTTATGGAAAACATATTTGTTTTGCAGAAGACGATCAATACCCACATCTGATAAGAAATCTACTCTGTGACTGGTTTGGGGCGTGAAAACAAAACGTTTGGTTTCCGCTGGAGAAGAATTGCCTTGTCCCATGATGTTACTACACTCTGTCAAACAAAATGAATGTGATGCTCTGAGCAGGACTTATTTGTGCCTGATACTGATCTGAGTCAGTTCAGTATATCTCAGTTTAATACTACAATAAATTCATTGCTATGTACATCCTTGAAGAATCAGTAACTTTAAAATAAAATAACACACTAAGTGGTGTGCATCAGTGTTATGACTGTTTCCTGTTTTACTCACTCACTCACAACATTGGGAACACTGGAGTCAAGCAAATAATTTATCCCAACAGGAATGTCTGAATGTCAGCCTTCTGTTTCTAAGGCCTTGTCCCAGATCTGTTGTTTATATGCATCTTGGCTGATCAAACTGTACCAACGACAATTAACACCACGCATTACAATCCATCCTGGGTGATCGGATGTCAGCTACCTGCTTTACATGCAGATAAACACGTATCTGTTTCACATAATGGGCTGTTGGCAGAGCAATCACCAGGTCTGCTGATGTTTCTGTAACATCAGATGAAATAAATCTCTTAAACTATGTTAACAAGGCTGACATTGATCTGAGTCGCATTTTCACAAGATACGAAATTACCCACATATCAGAGCGAAATTTACAGCATCCTGATCCACTGACAACGAAACCCCAAATTGAGAGAAAACATTTCTTTACTGGATAGAATTCCAATGAGTAAACGTTTAAAAGGTGAACAAATCCAGTCTTCAATGAATAGCTGTTTTAGATGATTTTGTCAACGCCACTTACAGATGTTTTTTTTTTTGTTTGTTTTAAACTAAGAGCCATCCTAGTAACACTGATGGGTGGAGATAGTCTCGTCAGTGTGGTCTCTTTCACTGCATCCCTAGATGGACTGTAATCAGACTGCCAAAGTAATGCAGATACAAGTCCCAGGCCACCTCTGAAGATAGTGTGAGGACAGGTAACGCACTGTCTCCAGTGTGTCACCTGTATTTAGTCCTGTCCAGACAAAATCAGACGGACTTGACACATGCAGATATTTTTCAACTCACATTTTGCTCCTGCTGTTGCTGCTTTGATGCTGCAGTGCTAAGTTAATGTTAGCATGTTTACTCCCTGCTTTGATAGGATCCTTGATACTTTGACTCATAACACATTTTGATGCAAACCCTGTTTATCATATATGGAGAGGGGCGGATCGACATAGGGCCTATGGAGTGGGGGCAATGGGAGCAAGCCACTGAGCCAGTGGCTCTCCAGGTGAAGTTGGCTTTTGCAGGTGATGTTTTAACACACAAAGTTAAAGTCAAATTAAGTTTGCAATGAAACATCTGCTAAAGGTGACAGAGGTTGTTGGTTTAACATGTTCATTAATTGCTTGCCAACAGTGACTCACTAGAGTGTAATTTGTAAGAGCATTAGCATATTTCCCTAGTTAGTTTTGCTTACAATAAACACAAAAAGAGTTTATGAAGAGTTAAAACATGAAAAATGTTTAGGGCTTGCTGTTTCAAGGATTGAAGTTTCACCAACGGCTCAATAAGAGCAATATCACAGCAGAACAGGCTTAGCAGATAGAAAATAACATAAAGACAGCAAAAGAGGTCTCACTTTATCATAAATTGTAGGTCTGTGGTGCTTCTTTAGTAAAACTTGTTTGTTCTTCATTCAGTGAAGTTACTCATGGTGGGAAGAGGATCCAGAAATTTTACTCAAGTAAGAATGGCAATACTTCATGATATTACTCAAGTAAAAGTAAAAAGTACAGAACAGTAAAACTACTGCTAAGAGTACCTTTTTTTTTTTTTTTTTTTTTTTTCAAAAAGTTACTCAAGTAAATGTAACGAGTTACTACCAACCTTTGCAGAGATGTGAATGCCGTGACAGCAGAAAGCGAGTGCAAAAGTATGGCTATGAAAAATACATCTTTACTCAAAACATTTCTCAACAAGGCCACAATGAAACAGGAACCTCACAAAACAAGGTTTATTTCATGAGATATTCGTATGAACAAACCCAATGCCTGAAATCCCAGAAATGCAAAATACACTAACAAAAGCACTCAAAATGATGTTCTGGGATGTTTAACTGAAATGGGGAGAGTGGGAATTTCCAAGGAGGTTAAAGAAAGGTAGCATTTTTTTATTTTTATTTTGGCAGATGAGACAAAAGACATTTCTACCAAAAAATGTGTTTTCTTAGAAGAGACAGTAGCCAATATGGTCTTTCTTTCACTCTAAACATAATTGTAAAGGGTAAAAAATAAATTGGATTGTTAGGGAAACCCAGATTTTTTTATATCAACAAAATAAAATGTATAGTTCTCCAAGCTGTGCATACAAAAAGAGGCCTTGAATTTTTAAACTGGTCCTGCTAAATTGGATTACGTGGATTGCTGGAGGTACATCTTACAAAATTACAGGTATTAGACCAACAACCACTCTGTTTCACACAAATAAGTAAAGCCAGGTAATATTCAACATTTTCTCGTGAATCTAGCAATGTGCTGTATAAGTATGACTCATCACAATCCAGTAAAAATCTAACAGCATAGAGAAATGCTTTTTTTAAAAAATAACTGTCTATATGACAAAATTGTTGCTTTGTGTTTTTTTTTTATGTATAACTTATGCTGGCATATTCACTCATAGACTTTGTCTATGGGTGAATAGATTGAACATACAACAGCAATAATATTGTTGTGCATTGTAATGGCACATTATTCAGATCTTATTAAAGAATAATGTAAATTAAACAGTTGATTGTTCTATATTGTGTGTTTAATATCCCAATACACTGCTCAAACAATGCTTTTAAATACATTATGATTTTGGGGTTAAAGCAAATTCTGATAAAAGAAAATATGAATCAAATGTGATATAAAACTATAAAAAAAACATTTAAACAATAAAACTAAGTCTTCTAATCAGGTTAAATAAGTAAGATGTCTTTTGGTGTTTAAACTTTTGCCAGTGACCTGTTTAAACAGTCCCACAGATTTGTGCACTTCCAAAGTCAAACGTTTTCACCAAACATTACAGACTCATAAAAGATTACACATTTTCACTCTAACCACTAATCTGTGATTTCTTTATGGGCCTGATATGAACATTAAACACCATGTTTTAAGACAGAAGCACCAATCAGAAATTTGACAATTAAAAAAATGTAGAACTGATTGCTGATTTGTACCAGTATAACATTATTGTTCTCCACCTAATTTAGATGTAATAATTGCAGAGCGTAATAAGCTCTTTCCTGTTAATGACAGAAAAGAACAAGAAGAACAAGAAGAAGAAGTGTCTTTTCAAACTTTGCTAATCAGACAGATTTAAAGATGCAGAGGCTCAGTGTTATAGCTCAGCTTTCTGCCTTAATAACTGGTAAACAACATAATGTCAGGTTGGGCATGGAAATCAACAAGAGGAAGATAGCACCAACTACAATCACTCATCAAGTTTAAAAGGAACAGTTTTTGACCACCAAAACTACACATGATTTATGCCTCTTTAAAAATGTATAAGTAAAGATTTCACTTAATTCCTAACCTTTTCTAAATATAAGGTGATAAAAATGTTATGTGCTGTGCAGTGTTTTTTTTTAAGCTGGGGTTGTGCTTTACAGCAACAGTGTAGGGTTAAGTCACATGACAAGTCAGTCCCTTACCTGCAGGGGGTAACTCTGAGCATCTAAATCTTTATCAAACAGAGATTAATGTGAGAGTTAATGGCTATTCAGGGCAAGATCAGGAAAGAAAAGGCAGATTTGTTTAATCTTGAAAATACTGTCAGTTTCAAAAATGCACTTTTGCAAAAGATCATTTATAAACCCTTTAACAGCTGACATGTTTATTACACAACAATGTTGGAACTTAACTCAAGGAACTTAAGTTAGGGCCAATTAATACTTATTTAAACACCACAGCCTACTTGAATATTGTTGCTGACTGTGTCCATCCCTTTATGACCTCAGTGTACTTCTGCAAAGTTTTTTCTACTTTTCTTTGTTTCTTGCACATGATGAGTTCACTGTACTCCAGTGGCCTCCACAGTCATCAAATCTCAGTCATTTAGAGCACCTCTAAGATGTAATGGAACAGGAGTTACATCATGGATGTGGAGCCAACAAATCAGCAACAGCTGTATAACAATCATTTTAAATTGTCTGAAACCTCTCAAAGACAGTTTCCAACATCTTGTTGATACTATGCAACAAACAATTATGTCAGTTCTGAAGACAAAAGAGGTTCCAACCTAATGCTAGCAAGTTATACCTAATAATATGGCCACTGAGTGTTTACCTCCAATATGCCAGAATGTTCAGTTTTAGACTAAAACTGTTTTGTGTTCCATCTGATCTATGATGCTCGTGAACAAAGCTACAGCAAAAGTGGTGATTCTGTTTTAATTTTTAAAGAAGTGCCTTCTTAACCACTGCATGCTCTTCGTTTTTAGGAATATATTAGTGGCAGTTTTGTAAAGTAAAATATTCACTCACTGCACCTGTTATCTCACAGTCAGTGGTTTCGACAAATGCCAAAGGTCGTACTCACTTGGCAGAGATTTAAAACTGGTGGAATTCCCAGTATACAGGCATGGGAGATAGAGGAGTTGATCTACTTGCTTTGTTGATCTTGCACGAAGACCCATCATATTACAGAAGGAAGCAACAATGAAGTTTGAGAACGTTCTTGCTGATATTAATGGATTTGGAAAATATCAAATAATGATCATTGCGATCAACTTTCTCGGTCGCTTCACGCTTCCTTGCCACTTCATGCTGAACAATTTTGTTGCAGCAATACCAGCTCACCACTGTGACATCAGCTCTATGGATGTTTCTCTGAATTTATCTCAGGCAGAGAGGATTACTGTGAGTGTCCCAGTCGAGACAGATGGGAGTCCGAGCTCCTGTAGGATGTTTGTGAAGCCTCAGTATCACCTGCTGCTTAACTCTTCTGACGTTACTGATGCGTCCACTGTGCCATGTCAGAATGGATGGGTGTATGACAACACAACCTTCAAATCAACTATAACCTCAGAGGTAATCCTACTGACTTTTCTTTCTTTCTGTAAATAAACTTTGTTATTGATGTTGACAAAAAAAAAAAAAAAAAAAAAAACCTAATTCTGGAGGGGACTTTTGCCTTTCCACACTTCTTACATAAAGTGGGACCTTGTGTGTGACAGAAGAGGAAAAAATAAAGCAACAGCCACCATCTTCTTTGTTGGGGTAATGTTTGGAGCCATATCCTTTGGAAGTTTAAGTGACAGGTATTACAGTTTTATAATACAGCATTTAAACTAAAAGTTGTGTAATTTTTTTAAAAATGTATTTGTAGCTTCATGCTGACTGTGACTTTCCACAGGTTTGGCCGCAGGATCATGCTCCTGGTGTCGTATGTGTCTGGGATGCTGTTTGCTGTAGCAAGCGTTTTTTCTACAAGCTACGTTATGTTTGCAGTCTTGAGGTTCTTCACTGGGTTCTGCATCACTGGCATTGTCATCGTCTCAGCCGCTCTCAGTAATTAGTTTCTGATTTGTTTCTCAACATATGCCATAACCCATCTGTGATTATGTTGAGCTAACCTGAAAAGACCAGGGCATCTTTAGGGATGCCTTATGGGAAATATATGATTATATAGTTAGCTTAGTTTGATCGTACTGAATAATGAAGTGTTTCTTTGCAGGTGTGGAGTGGGTGGACATTGAGCACAGGAAACTGGTTGGAGTCATCGATAGTTTATCCTGGACATTTGGCAACATAGTATTTGCTGCCATTGGATACTTTGTGACTGACTGGCGTTGGCTGATTCTCAGTGTTACATCACCTTTAATCTTGGCCATCATCACTTGGAGGTATGACTTGGCAGTTTCAGATAAACACAACTTTGTATTCCATCATGGTGGAAATTAATTACAAAAATTAAGTCAAGGTTTTGATGTTAAGCGTGTTAAGTCAATGTTTCTTTGTAGTATTACATGTACAGCTACAAAGTTAAGAAGAAAAAATGTCAGTTCATAAATGGCTCAACAACAATTGTCACATCTTTTGGGTGGGGTTCTTACAAGTTTTATTTCCTATAAGTATGTAAGGATTGAACACCATCTCTGCTGTTAACATCAGGTGGATGCCCGACTCAGCAAGGTGGCTCATTGCCAATGGAAAACTGGAACAGGCTCAGACATACCTGAAGAAATGTGCTAAAATGAATCGAAGAGAAGATTTCAGTCACACACTGAAACCAGAGGTTGTATTCAACAGAACTGAAAGCTTACCGTTATTTTAGACCATTTATATTTCAGTGACCAGATTTTTAAAATGACTGCCCCTTACAATGTTTCAGACATTAGCCACTATTGTAGTGAGTGAGACAAAGGGACGAACTTATACTTACCTTGACTTGATTCGAACACCTAAAATGAGGAAACTAGCCCTGCAAACTGGTTTGTTATGGTTTGTACAACATTTACTATTGTGTTATTGCAAGTTAAAATAATTTATAACTCCAAAATGTTAGTTATATTTAAATGAAAAATGTTTTTTGTGTGTGTCTGAATACTTTTGTGCCCACAGGTTTTTTGTGGCAACAACATTTTACGGCATCAGCTTCAATATCACAGGCTTTGGCTTGAATATCTACCTTACTCACTTTATTTACGCTTTAATTGAGTTGCCAGCCAAACTATTAGTTTACTACTTACTAGATAAAATTGGCAGGCGCAGCACTGAGGTGGGAGCTTTGCTGTTATCTGCTCTCTGTCTTGGAATCAACATTGTGATACCAAAAGGTAGGAGACCCGCTGCTTCAGGAATGATCATCGTTATGTAAAGAAAAATAATACATTTCTACTACATTTACAAGAAAAAAGTTAACCTTTTTTTTGCAGATCTTTCTGTGGCCAGAACAGTTGTTGCTGTTGTAGGCAAGGGTTTTTCTTCAGCCTCCTTTGGAACGGTTGTGCTGTACAGTTCTGAGCTGTATCCAACTGTAGTTAGGTAATGGAAATGACAACCTCTGACTTCTATGGATAAACCCATCACACAGTTGTGTAGTTGCCTTGGGTTTCTATGGCATGTGAAAATATATGGTTTAAAACAATGAGTTGCTGGTCCTTTGCCTTGCTATTCATCTGATACTGCAGCATACATACGTAGCCAAGCCAAAGTGCCATGGGCCCTTTTCTGATATGTTGCATATTTAAAATGCCTGTATGCTCTACATCAAGATTTACAGAAAAGATATACAAATGTTACAGAGATGACTAAGTGATAGGTACATAAACTCATGGTAAACTATACAGACAAGCAGTCTGCACTAATGAAGTTTAACTCATTTTGGGATGTCAAATGCTTGACGGGACTGATGTGGCAGGGGAACTTGCTGTATTTCTCTGGTTATTTCTGCCAATACATATTAGCTTGCAGGCACTCAGACTGTGTAATGAGCACTGAACTTATAGCCGAAGAAAGTCCTTTCACAGCAGCACAATGTAAGTTTTATCGTCATCCCAATAAACAGTGGGACTTAATTTCTTTATGCTTTGATTTACGTAAATGTTTTTTACATGTGGCAATATAGAAACTTGTAGAACTGCAGCTTTAACGGTTTTTATACATCTTAATACAACAGGACTTCAAACCATTTTTTTTTTCATGCCATAACATAAAATATAGTGCAGAAGTAAACTCTTGACCCTATGCTGTCTCTCCTGTTAAGAGCTTTACTTCTTTCTCTGTTACAGGCAAAATGGAATGGGCTACAACTCCTTTATGGCTCGGTTTGGTGTTGCTGTGTCTCCTCTGATCCTGTTACTAGATGATGTTTGGAAGGAACTTCCGCAGGTGGTTTTGTGCTCAACAGCTATACTGGGAGGACTGGTGGCAAGGACATTGGCAGAGACACGCAACAGATGTCTCCCAGAGACAATTGAGGATATTGAAGAAATGTAGTAAAAAACTAAATCAGAAAGAGCAGATGTTTTCAGTGGAAAATGCAAACTGAATTTAGACAGCCTGATTTTTCAAATTTGTTTGCAATTGAAAGGAGATATGATTTATTTAGAAAAGTTGACCTGATTTTAAGATTGACAGTAGGTTTTACTTAGTATAAACTAGATAATTCCAGTCACAGATCACTACTGTTCTTTTAGTTTCTTGTATGTATTCTCATGGCAAAGTTTTGTGTTGTCACCCACAGGGATTACTTTACAACTGTAAATTGAGTATGGAGGCTACCATGCCCTTGAGTAAGAATGCATATATACATTTCTGATCAAAATATTTCAAAGGAATCTAAAGAATAACTCAAAATTCTGTCTGAGTAAGAAATGTTCATCATAAGCTGAGGCCATTGGTAATGCAGGTAATAAATTACAGCTATGCTGAACTATGACAAACTGAAGATGGTAAAGATAAAAAAAACAACAAAAAAAACATTAAGATTTTATTTTTTTATGTGACAAAGCCAAGATATAGTTCAAATCTTTAAGCAAAAAAACTCCCCATCAAATCACTTTTGTCACACCAATCCAATTAAAAAAATGTATCCACAAAAATAAAGTCAAAGCTTTATTTTTATTAAAGAAACAAAGCAAGCACAGATCTTTGTTATGGCTCCAAAGGCTCCTGAATTAAATTCAACCACATCTAAGACCTGCTCCAGATAATTTCTTCTGAAAATCATATTTAGCTGGATCTAACAATTGCTGCTGATATTTCATGTCATTACACCTACTTACAGAACTGACATTGATGGGAAAACAACAAAAATAAGCAAACAAATACTAAAAATCAAAAAGCCAACGTTTGAACATTAAAGTACAATGATACAGAATGATCTAAAACTACAGTATGCAGGTTGTTTTCCAGGATACTTTGACTATATTCAGTACTGAGAGTACTCTTTGCTCTCTAGTTTGGCAATAATTCGCTCCAGCTGTCTTTTTGCTTCACATTGTGGAAAGTTACTCATGTCATAGTACTGGGGTGCAATCTTCACCAACCTGCAACAAACAGGAAAACATGAACATTCCCATCAGTAAGATGACAATCTAAACTCATTCACTATAGTCAAACATCAGTGCACATACCACTCTGGTTTGATGTCTGTGCAAGTTCGGATATAGTTCTTGGTGGTGAGAACAAACTCATTGTAGAGGACCCACTCAGGCTTGTGGTCCAGGACTGTGGATGGGTGCAGCTGGACCACCTGGTTGTCTTTCACTGTGAGGTAATGGCCTGTGCGCTCCAAATGAGCCACCTGGAAGAAGGACAAGAAGAAGTATTAATATTAAAATCTTGGCAAGAAAAGTCCAAATGTTGTCCACATTACCATCTCTGATGAAACTTTTTACACTAATATCAGCTGACCTGCATGAAGAAGCCGGTGCAGAGAGCTCTTCGGATGTTAATGTAGTAATCTCTGCTGGTAAACTCTGTGCTACGCCGAGGCAGACTGAAGCGGTCCATGATCCTTGACAGCTGCTGACGTACATTGTCAGCAGACATCAGTGAGCGGTAGTTGACAAAGTTGTCATAACACCACTGGTTCGCTTCATGGTCTGGAAAAAAGAAAAGCGGGATTTGCATCAAGACGACTACCTTTCAAGACCTTTAAGCTATAAGATAAACCTGAACAACAAGTCAAGCTGGAATGTGGGTAGCTTTATATATAAATTGGGACTGGAAAGCTTCATGAAACGAATTTGAACCGTTTAGTTCCTCGTCTCCATTTGAGACGTGTACTGTTTGGATCGGTACATGAGCAGTTGTGTCTGTGAGAAACCAGTGGATGTAGATCATTTGTGTTTATTACAACTGTTGCCCCACTGGGGCTACCACACTGTACTAATCACTCTGTAGGATGCCACAGTAAAAAAATAAAACAAAATGAAAAGCCTAAGCTATGTCCAATGCTACCACTGAGCAGATAGAACTGGATTTGCACCGATAAGGTTTTCCCTGGTCAATACCAATTTATAGTTTTCTTCCTGCTCTGACCTGCTGATTCCAAGTTTGGCCAATGTTGTTTGATCCCAGGACTTTTACTCACATACAAAATTAGGTGTATAAACTTTCATTTAATTCAACAGCTAAATTTAATATTAATCATAACAAATTATGTGCTGCAGTGGAAATAGTTTCAATCCAACAGAAAATGAAAAGATTAAGAGGTTAAATACATATATTTTTTGTATATGACCTGCCAACTACCAGTCAGAGGTGATCAGGGAAAATCTGGTCAAATCTGATCACTAACTGATTGTTGTGTCAACAGATAAGACTGGGACAGTGTGACAGTTCTCTGCAATTCATTGCTCCTGCAAGTGGCAACACATCCAATATGCATCCTTTTCTCTAGAGACACCATGGGATATTTCATAGATATTTACATGAGATCTCATTGAGATTAATTGACCATTTGGGAACTTCAGATGGTGGATTAACTATTGTTGATGCATGATTTTTCTGAAGTATTGAGAGAACAATTGACTTTGGAGGTCCGACCTTTACAGTATACAATTACTTTGTTTTGTATACTGTACACCACTGGGCCTCTTGGAAAGGTCTCGCTTTGATAAAGAGAATTTACCTCAAGGGACTTTATGGTAAATTTATGGTTAAATAAAATTGGAAAAAAAATAATAAAAAAAACAAACAACAACAAAAAACGATGAACTAAACCAAAAAACTGATAACCAAACCAAACTAGATTTTGAGGGTCGTTCCTACTTACAGGTCAATAAAAGTTCTGACTTTTGTCCATCTGGTTAGCATTTATGTGCCACCATTACCATTAAGCAAGTGTTGTCAGAGAGAGAGAGTGAGTGATTGATTGGTTGACTGAGTGAGTATGACTGAATGTAGTGTAAATCGTTTGGAGTTATCTGGATTTGTTAAAGCACTATACAAGTACAGGCCATTTACCATAAATATATGGGGTTATTAGGCATTTTTTTAAAGACTACTATCTCTGAACAACTATGTGCATGTGATGTAATCAATGGTAAAAATACCAACAAAAGAAAATCCAATAGTACATTTAACAAAAAATAAATTACTTAACACTTCAAGTGTTTCAGTAACTACCACAAGAGGGAGACAGAATTTGGGTTTTGAATGTCTGGCGTAAACAGATGAAGTGATTCAGGTATATGTAGCATATTTTTTTAGCAAGGACATTGCTCAATACACTATGTAAAAACCAAAATGTTCTTTGTAGCATTATTAGAACAGTAACACGAGTCCCAAGTCAAGATCAACGCCTGTAACTGCCCTGAAAGTGAAGTCAACAGTGAAAACTCAGAGAAATATTAATAATAGGGTTAAAGGTAGAGAGGCAGAAAAAATCTTAAATGTAACCCAGCAAGGTGCAATGGGATGTAATACTTTTGACTTAACTGTAACTAAAAGTAAACAGTTGATTATAAATGCCTAAGTTACCTGACTTTTCTTATTGCTCATCTTGTCTGCAACAGAAGTTAGGTAATTATAACTAAATAAAGTGATATCTCTGTCAACATTTTAAATTTACAGTTTTTAGACTATTTTAACAAGTAAATAGATCTTCAATTAATATCTAAAGGTTTTGTAGCATGTCTTAGTTTCAGTCTTCCATCCTCAAATGGGCCTGAAAAATTACTTGCAGCTTTTATATTTTCTTGGCATCAGTTACAAAGAGAAAGCAAAAACTTCAACTAAACCAGTGAAACTAGAAGTCTGATACTCACTTTGTTTGAAGGCATGGTAGACATTGAGCAGCGTCAAGTGGTCTCCGTCAATGTGAGCAAACCTCATCTTGGACTCGTCCGCTGCCTTCTTAGCCTCCGTGGGACGAACAAAACACTGTGGGACTAAACAAGGTTGGTATGGGCCCCAACAAAGCCGCCCATAGGGATGAGTCAAACATTCACAGAAAAATGGAGCAAATCCTATGATGCTAGGGCACTTGACACTGCGTTGGGACAGGGCAGGACCACACTCTTTATCAAAGGGGGATCTGCAGGCTTTTCTCAAGGTCATTTCCAACAGTAATGGCTATAAGCTCGAGAGAGGGGGTGTCATTTAACCACATCTGTAAAACAAGAGTTTTCACACAACTATCAAGTGTTAGAAACACCAGCAAGGTTTGATTTATGCAGGATGGATAGGGTTTACTTTTAAACATGTAAGCTCTTCTCCCTAACGACGCATGACATTTACAAAACGTAATAATACCTTTAGTCTATAAAATTACATATTTTGGAATAATTCAAAAGCATTAAGCAAAATCTGGACAAACATAAGTGGTGCCTGCCCTATCCACAGGCTTTGTTTACACAATACTTCGAGTCGGTAAACAAAAATCTAACATTTAAAGATCACATTCAACACTTTGAAGTAAAAATGCTGCAAAGGTACACAAGCACATACTTTTAATACCTTTTAACGGCAGAAGTGTACTTACATCACATAAAGTTTATGATGTTCGATGTTTTGATACAGAACTAGGAATTATAACCTTAAAGGAACTTCACCTTTTAATGTTCTAAAGTTCAACAACAATTCTAAACATGGTTTAAACGCTTTAAAAATAAGGTTAACAGGGCTGCAAACTATACAAAAAATGCATCATTGCAAAATAAGTGTGTGCAACACCATCATAAAGAACTGTTTGAAAGGCAATAAGTGTTTGCTAAAATATTCTAAATATCTATAGATCACACTTTGCATGCCAACAAAAAGCAGCCTATTGGATGGAATCTAATTGCAAGAGATGTTCAAATCTGACACAGATTACAGGACCTAAGATGCTAAAAGTCACAAGGATTGTTGGAAGCAGAGCTGAAAAGGAGAATATATCACAACGGCCTCCATTTTTTGCTAACAATTTTTTTTACTAGTATTCCCATAGCATGATTTTCTATTATCATTAGGGAGTTGCAAAAAAAAAAAAGAGTCAAATAACAATCGGGATCCTCTTTTACTACGATTCAGAATCGATTTTATATGTCCCAAAATCAATTTTAAAAAATAAAACAAATCCAGTGTCTGTCAGCTTCTATTTTGTACTTACAAAAAATGCGCAAAAAGCACCAAAACAAAGAGGATACAACAAAAATAAAAGAAAGAAGGATGTAACCAGCCCCGTCTTCACTGAAGGCAAACTTTTTTTTTTTTTTTTTTTTACAGAATGCCCGGGAAGACCGAGCGTGACATGAGCTTCACCATGTGAAAAGTTTGCAGAATGAAGACTGAGCACTTCAGGAACGCCGCAAACGCACAGAGCCGATACAGCTGAGCCAAGGTACGTCACACCGTACGCTGTGATTGGTCAGATGTTTGTTGCTGTGGTTTATGCAGAAATGAGCTCGGACAGCAATGTTGATATTTCATTTCAACTTTTCCGCTTCCATTATTTGTTTTTTGTATCCGCAGGCGACATGAATGCGGAATGTTTATCAGACATGGTGAGGAATTATGTACATTTTTTTATGATTCTTCACTAAATGACTACAAAGATGGCCAAATGGCTAAAAACTTCTGGATGGAAATTACAACATCAACGGAGAAAGGTGTGGCGTTCTCTCCATGACTGTTTTGTTGAAGCAAAACGGAGGATACATGGAGGGAGTAATTCCATCTAAGCATTAATTAATATTTGAAACTTAATAACTGTGAAAACAACACTTATGTATCCATCTGTCATTCTGCCTTGCAAAGCAGACTGGAGTAGATCATGAGGATCCTTCCTTTTGACACCTATAGATTAAAGCAGACATCATTATGAATAAACATTTTGAGTTGAAAATCGATTTTAACTCGAATCATGACCCAAAAATCAGAATCGAATCATGAGGTAGTAAAAGATTCCCATCCCTAATTACCATGCTGCCCAATTGGACAATGTTTTATTTATTATTGTAAATGAGGAAGCTTTTGAGTGTTTGCCCTATTTTGGCAGAGTGGGGTGTTGGAATGGATTATTTTACTTTCTATTATTTTCAATGGGTAGACGCGTTAAGTTTCGACACCATGACAGTCCATGATTTTCCCGAACCATAAATCTTTAGGCAGTAGGAAGTTACTCAATGCTCCGCTACTTTCTCTGGCATCCTATTCAAAAAGGACCTTAACGGTGGGAGAGATGACTCCTATAAAATTCTGGGGGACTGAAGCTAACTTTTTGAAACCTTGGTATACTCTGAAATAGTGACTGACTCATACCTTGTCGTCTCGTCATAATCATTTATTAATCACCAACCAATGGCTAAGTGGTATAAAGAGTTCTTGTGTAAACTGTTGTAAAACCTTTCAGGATAATGTGAACAGATAACATTACTGGTGGAACTGTTATTTCAAATGACTGTTATCCTTAAGAAGCTTGGCCTTTTAAAAAGGCAAGAAGATGTCAGCCCAGTCCTGGGCATTACCTGACAGCATGGCAGTGATGGAGAGGATCTCATTCGAGCAGTTAAACTCGCAGCTAGCTATGACCATCTTCGCCAGCTGGGGGTCCAGTGGGAATTCTGCCATCATGGAGCCAAGCTCGGTCAGGTCACCATCGTCATTGAGAGCAGCCAGATAGTTGAGCAGCTCCAGAGCCCTCATTAGCGTTTCAGGAGCTGCATTGGTGAGGAGTGAAGGGGGGGGATCAGATCAGCAAGTGAACTGGACAACATGACAGGTCTTCCAAATGAACAATTACTCACCAGGAGGGTCCATGAAGTCAAAGTGGACAAGGTCATCAATACCCAGCTTCTTCAACTGCAGCACAACAGATCCCAAGTTGGACCGAAGAATCTCTGGGTAAGTGTTATCCTGGAGAAGGCAAAAATATATGATAAATCCATTTTGTCCGTTTTTGATATTAAAAAGAGCCGACATCAAACAAAACGGGAAAGTAGCTGGGGTGTGAACCAACTACCCACTTCTATAGTGACTCACCTGCATCTCTGTTTTGTAGGCCTTCTCTGTATAGAGGCGGAAACATTTCCCTGGACGTGTTCTGCCGGCTCTTCCTGCCCGCTGCTGTGCCGAAGCTTTACTGATGGCTGTGACTAGCAGAGATTCAACTCTGATACGGGGATTGTACACCTGGACACACATTTTAAAGCATGTAACACATGTGCTAAAAGCTATATGTACAGTGTGACAAAAAGCAGCCAAACTAAATCAACATCAGAAAGCTTAGGAAAAACATAAATCTTTGTGTCAGAAATAGCTACTCGGTGATACCAAAATAAGCAAATTACAGTGACATGCTGAAGAAAACCTCCCCACAGCCTGATACCTCTACCACCATGTTACACTGTGGAGAATGGTGTGTTCAGGGTACTGTAAATATTGGTTTTGTTCGAAAAGGCACTGTATATAGAATGAAACAACTCTTTAAACGGGGTTCCTTTTAACTCACCTTCTGTTTGGCAAATCCAGGGTCAATGACAAACACGACACCATCAATTGTTAGAGAGGTCTCAGCTATATTTGTTGACACCACAACCTGAGGGGGAACACAACAGCTTCAATATCAGTCCGTAAGTCTAAAAACTGGAAACCATTTAGCCTGATCTATTTTTCCCAACAAACCTTTCTCCCTATAGCACCATTTGGCTTTCTTGGAGGCGGTGGCTCAAAAATCCTCTGCTGCTGCTGTGGGGGCAAAGTGGAATACAGTGGAATGATTTTGATATCTCCGACTTCAGGGCCAAGGTCATCAACTTCTCGTTTGATTCTCTTGCAGGCTTCATCAATTTCCTGAAAGAAAAAATGGATTTGACTTCTTCTTTTACGACAAACGCTGTTCAATAAGTACCTCAAAATATTTTAAGAATTACCTCTTGACCTGTGAGGAATAGAAGGACATCACCTTCATCCTCCTCACACATATGAATCTGAATGACGGTACGAATGGCTGCCTCAAGGTAGTCCCGCTCTGGTTCAGGAGTGTAGAAGATCTCTACAGGATGTGTGCGCCCAGGAATGGTCAGCAGAGGGCAGCTGTCGAAGTACACTTGAAACTTTCCAGCATCCAGGGTGGCGCTCATCACAATTACCTGTGGAGAAAAAAAAATAATAATAATAAAATCGCTGTACTTATTTAAAAATTATGCAGCTATGTGAGCACTCCGAGTCTTCAATGTCAACAGAACACCCGATGAATATGCTGCAGCAACCCTTGATGAGGGGCCCGTTTCACATGGCACAATCTGACAAAATGGTGGGTTTGCTGCTACCTTTTACACATTAAAAAAAAAAAAAAAAAAAAGCAGTCGGTGTCTTGCAAAACAACTTTGCGAAGTGACTCTGCATTTATTGACTTTGTAACACAATAATTATTTTGGGTTGCTGTTTCAATAAACTAAGAATGCACTGAAAAATAAATTGGTGACCTGAACGGGGCGATTTTCAGTTTGACAAACCCTGACCAGTTGGTTAAGCACCCAAATTTTTGATCTTTTGATCAGAGGAGGCAATTAAAATGCACCATATTAGTCACCCTCTCTCGAAAAAAAGAGAAAGAAAGCCCAAAACAGTGCCAACATCGACATTATTATTAATACTTTTTTTTTTTTTTAATACTGAAGAAATATGTGAAATTTAAGTTTATATCTTTAGGCTGTTTTTTTTTCCAGCATTCATATTGAGTGCAAATTTTTTTTAAATTTATAAAAATCCTTATTTTATAGGTCAAAAAATGTTTACTTCTATATATGTGGCATTCAAAAAAAAAAAAAGTACGAAACACTGAATTAAGGGATAAATCGACAGGAATTTTTTTTTTTTTTTTTTTTTTTTTTAAGAAGCAGGAAAAAAAAAACAACTTTTTAATGAACAAATGTTAATTTTGTAATCTATAACAATACACAAAAGTGTTTATAACAGAGTGACATGTAAAGGTTTTGAGAGACTAGCACAATTTTTCACCCAATACACCGAGAGATCTTTTAGATAGTAATGTTAACAGCTTATATAAGATGCAACAGTTTAAAATATCAACTGTAATAATAATTCTGCCTCTTCTAAAAATGTTAGTAAAACCTGTATTTATGTCTGCTCTCTGACTCCCATGGTGTGACATCACATCTTCTCTCAATATAAATAGGTCATTTTTGCTCATGACACAAATATTATAAATAAATAAATTCTATTTATTATATAAATTCTAAAAAAATTTTTTAGCACAATCAGCTAAAATTTCATTGGTAGGTCAAAACTTTACAAAAACCATAATTAAGATCTCCATCACAAATCTTAGCAGTCTGAAATAATGGTATCATGGACATTGCAAAAAAAACCAAAACAAAACAAATCCCACCTTCAGATCCTGTCTTTGGCGGACCACTTCCTTTAACACGCCCATCAGGATGTCTGTGGCCAGAGTTCGCTCGTGGGCCTCATCCAGAATGATCACACCATATCGCTCTAGCAGAGGGTCGTTCATAGCCTCTCTCAGTAGCATACCATCTGTCATGTACCTGTGGAAATAATGTTTTAATAAACTGCAACATCTTGATTCAAAATCTATTTTCATTGCTTTGTGATAAAATGCCTGCACCAAAAAAAAAAAAAAAACCCATCTCAAGTAAAAGCAGCCCTTACTTTAGTATAGTCTTGGCAGAACTGCAGTCCTCAAATCTGATGGAATATCCGACTTCCTGTCCAAGCATGACATCCATTTCATCTGCAACCCTTTGAGCCACACTCATGGCAGCCACTCTCCTTGGCTGAGTACAAGCTACAGCCCGCTTTGGACCAGGCAAGGCCCTCACCATGTCCACACACCACTGTGGAATCTGAAAATAGAAATTAATACAACAAATTAGGAGAAAATCTATTTTTTTAAAGATGCAATGGCATTATGCTTACCATTTGACTTTACAAGCGTAAACAAGTTTATAATGCCTGGATCCCAAGAGGTGGGCTAATTTACAGGGTTCCTACAAATATTCCATTTAACTCAAATTTCTAGATTTTTCCAGCTGTTTCTTAAACACAACATTTGAGTAAATAACATTTTACATGGCGGGTTTTAATAAGCGAAAGTTGAATTCTGATTCAGCATTTTACTAAATCTCTATTTGAAAACTTTGTTGGCATCTGGAGTAATTTGAAACAGCTCTATTTCAAAATCTTTTATACTAAGTCAAATCTACTAAATTGAAGTCAACTCACTAAACTGAAGCTTATAATCTATGAAACATTTGTTTATACATGTGTGAAAAAACAAGCAGATTAAAAAAATGCAAACATGTCAATGTTTTGTTTGGCACATTAACCAGGCAACTCTGGTCCCTTTAAAACCCAAATCTTGTAGCCTCAAAGGGGTCGAAAAGCAGCTTTTTTGAGTTTTGAATGATTAAGCATTTGTCTTTGACTTTTGGCTGAAACTTTACAAAACAGAACAATATGTTAGTTGAATATAAATTTAGGTTATGATGTGTCAAATTAAAGACAGAAGACATCAGATGAATATTAATCAATGCAAAAAGCCATTTTGATCTTTTAGATGATGGAATGAAGACTAAAGCCTGGAAATGCAAACATTTTCCCATACCCAAGTTTCTTTTACTTATACCTATCCAGACTTGGAAAATTATTAAATAAAATTCCATACTTTTCTGGATTATGTTGGAGCCCTATGGATATCATACCTGTGTTGTTTTTCCAGAGCCTGTCTCTCCAACAAGGACAAAGCTCTGATGGCGTGTAATGATATCGCTGAAGCTTTCTTTGTACTCCCACACTGGAAGCTGTAACCTTTTCTTCAGGATCTCGTAGTAGCGCGGTGTGTGTGGCAGATTGGTGAACGGGTTAATCTGCTGGTGCACATTCATCTGCTTCATAGGAGGTATACTCGACATCGACGGCATGCTGTTGGAGGGAGCGGCCGACAGCTTTGAGTCCCTTTCCCGGTCTCTGTCCCTGTCCCGATCTCTGTCTCGATCCCTGTCCCTGGAACGGTCCTCGCGGTCTCTGTCGCGGTCTCTGTCTCTCCTGTGAGCATAAAAATAGTGCATCATCAGTAACAATTTCACAGTATAATTAAGTATTAACTATCAACCAAACTTAAAAAAAAAAAAAAAAAATGCTTTTTGTCAAAATAAAGTATGAGAATAAGCAGTTTAGGGTTTTCTGTGAAAACATTTAGAATCTGCCACAATAGAAATACAATTCATCAACAACACATCAATATAAGAAGCCTTCTTGTGTCACACATGCTACATAATTAAGCATGTGTGACAGGTTAGCAATGAAGTAATACATTCAGTTGTGCCTTTACACATACTCTCATAATAGTATTATTTTGTCTAATAATCTGCAACTCTGCCAGTGTGGAGTTTAGAGTAGTGGTAAATTTACCAGTTCTCTACCTGCAGCAGGTTCTGGCTCAAGAGACAAACAGTGGCTCTCATCAACATGGCAGAACAAAAAAGTGATGATGAAACAAGAATCTATCCATAGGAGACTCACTTTAAAAACTGTAAAATAATCACTAAACCAGGAGATTTCAAAGCTGACATTTTCTGACTTAACCACAAAAACTGGTTAAAGGGCATAATATGTGTCATAACTTTCACTGGCTGAACAAAAACGTCACTAAAGAGCTGATTAAACAAGGACATAATGCAAACAGCCTCAAATATAACTGTACAATTTCTGTTCAATTATGACCATTGTTTCATCACATGTGAAAATTATAGCAAAACCTAAACAATGATAAACTTTCACTTTTATATACAGCTTGATTTCTGGAGATTATCTTTTATCCTTCTGTTAGCTTTTAATCTAACTTGTCTTTGTGATCCCATTGTGTCTTCCCAGTTCTTCAACCTCTAGAATTTATTTTTTGTCCAATATTTTTTGACAATTTTCAGTAATGTCTGTTTTAAACTAGTGCAAAGCAATTTTTAAGAGTGGAATCACTTATTTGTCCCTCAGTGGGGAAATTCATGTGTATCAGCATCAGCAGCCCAGTGACAGGAAAAGGGAAAACCTGTAGATCCACAAAATTAGGCATTACAAATAGAGATGTTATAGTAATGTCAAATATACAAAAACGTGGAGTTATGAAAGAACAGCAGATGCAGATTCTAAGGAATGTACAAGTGTATTAAAAATGTAACAAATTGTGATTTTGTACCTTTGTGCAAAAATAAAAGTCTCACTGATGATTGAGAAAAGTAGACTCACTCTGCAAACTCTTATATGTTGTTTTTTTTTTTTTCACACTGCAAGAGAATCAAAAGCTTGAGGGAAATACTTTTGACACATACGGAAATTTAATCTGCCCCAGAGAAGGTTAGGTTGCCAGACAAAAAGAGCATAAAGTTGCAGTAGTGACAGACCTGGGTAAGAGGTTATCCAGCTTCAAGATGCTGAAAGTTCCTTACTAGCATTGAAATAACAACACATGCCAGAAGTCTAGCAGTCAAGAATAAAATTCTATTTATAGTTTTTACTACCATAGTGGAGAATTAGTTACCTTTAGCGGCAAAGACGGGGTAAATGTGGAGCAAATTAGCTATACTGTAGAGCTAGTAAGCCCATGCAGTTAAAAAAAAGACTAGTAGTTCAAGTGTGTTTATCTTTGCCTCAAACAGTTACCACTTAAAAGGGAAGTGCAGTGGATAATACCCTCGTAGGAACTAAAGTGGACAGCATTGACATTGAAATGGATGCTGGTCAACAAAACCAATAGGATTGGCCCATTTTTGTACTCAATGCAAGCTAATAATGTATTCCTGAATTTACATGTAATTCCAGCAGTGGCTTTCTGATTTTTTTTCCCCAACCTGACATTTGAATTTTTATTTCAAACATGTGCTTAAAATTGATAGTTTCACTCACTACTTACTTTTTTGTTTGTTTGTTTTTTGTTTTGTTTTTTTTGACAAAACAGCCAAAAATAGAATCCTATTACAGTAGCATTTTAAAATGTGAATATAAAGTAATAAAACAATAGTTAGCCACAAAGCATGAAATCGACCTTAACCGAACTGCTAAAATATGAACTATGAACAACAAAAACAATAAAACACAACAGAATTAAATTTTATAGTAAATATAAATATGACAAGTAACAACAAAAGATTACATGTTCTTCTCAACCAGAACTGAAAAGCAGTTAATAAAATTGCTGAGAGAATAGAAAACTCTGTACCCAGGGAAGTGATACTCAAAAAGTCTGAGCACCACTGTAATAGCACGAGTGATGTCTCACTATAGATGTATGAAAGGCATTGAACAGAATGGAAACACACATCGCGTCAAAGCAACACCACAGGATAACTTGCTAATTTCAAATACGACATAATAAATATTTGAATAATATGCCTCAATTTTATTGCACTAAACTATAATATCTGAGATGGCTCCTGAAGATATCCTACTGGCGCAACTTTGAAGATGTTCTGAATGAGCTGCTAGCATGTGGCTAACACCGTTAGCCCTGCACGTGCAGAGAACGTTGATAATTCGTTTTTTTTAAATAAGCCCATCTCCACTGGCTCTCGATTGTCTTCAAAACCATAACAAGCATCTATAACCATGTATCGGATGACCGTTCGAGTGGCGAGAAGAAGAAAGCTATTCAAAATACGCTACATCGCTAACAACAGAGGTTATTTTTGTTTCGGCTTTTTGGCTGGCACTTAGCTTACTAAACTAGCACCGGCTAACGTTTAGCTCGTAGCTTCATTGTTTCAAGAGAAGAAACACTGTTTAGCTTCACCTACCCGTCAGATCGCTTCTTACTGGAGGAGTAATCATCGCCCAAATCCAGACGGTGTCTTTTGGACATATTGTTTAGGTAAACGTAGTTTATCTATACCGCCAACACAACCGTGCTGCGCAAAATGCAATTACCAGTTTCCTGATTCCTGCGCTGTATCTTTTTACATTTGTTTTACAAATTATAACACCGCCACCTGCTGGTTTGGACCCTACTTTATGATTTATCTCACATTTCTTATATCACTTGCAGCGGAGCACTGTTTTTTTGTTTGTTTTTAAATTTACACATTTTCATTAAAACATTAAATATAATATTTTGCTAGATAATCTAATGGGAGACTAAAATAATCTGTAATCTCAAAAATACGTCAATGTGTTTTGTTTTCCAAAAGTATTCATATCACTAATTTTTTTTCACATTTTGGCACATTATAGCCACAAGCCTCATCATATGTCAATGAGATTTTATTTGTTATATAAACACAAATTAGCTTATAATAGTGAAGAGGAAGGAAAAGTAGGCATGGTTTTATTTTTATATTTTATTTATTTATTTGTTTGTTTGTTTGTTTTTTTTGTTTGTTTGGGGTTTTTTTTTTACCAAATTTGAAAAGTATAGCCTGCTTTTGTACTCAAATTTACCCATTTTAGTCTGATAAAAATCCAATGCAACCAACTGTCTTGAGATGTCTCCTCAAGTTTAATTTAATCAGTCTAAATACAACTGTTCTGGGACAACATCAAAGGTCTGTTGCAGAACAGCATCCTAAATGCCACAGAACACAACAGGACAAATAAGGACAATTGTAAACCTAGCAAGACATGCCCATTCACCTGAACTGAGCGACCAGGCAAGGAGGGGATTATTTAGAAAAACAGTCAAGATACCCATGGTAAATCTGGAGGAGCTGCAGAGATCCACAGCTAAAATGGGAATATCTGCTGACATGACAACTCTTAGATGTATTCCGCAAATCTGATATTTATAGGGTTGGACAAGAAGAAAAAAAAATGTTGAAAGTCATAAAAAGTCTTGATTAAAGTTTACCAAAAGCCATGAAGGGGACACAGGACATGTGAATGAAAAGTTGTTTGGATGAGATGACACCAAAATCAGCTTTTTTTGGCCTACATGGTAAATTACATGTGTAGTGGAAACTAACACTGCATATAACCCTGAACACATATTGCCTATTGTGAAATATGGCTGTGGCAGTTTTGTGCTGTGCAGTGGCACCCCCAGAAAATTTTCATAATGGGACATTAATTTTCATTTTGGGTGGCACACATATATGTGCCACCCTAAGATTTGAAAAAAATTTTGCACATCTTTTCTGTCCCATTTGACTAAAATAACTGCAGAGGTGTGTTAGGAGTTTTAGCCATCGGACCATGGTTACTGACTAGTTCTTTAATACAGTAGTGATACCAACTAAATAACAGTTAATCTGAAATTCAGGGTAATAAATTCCCATATTATAATTTTAGGCATTGTTGCAGTAATACAGTGCGGAGGAAAAAGTAAGAGAACATTTTGGGAAATTGTTTCCCCTAAAACACAGTTATACTATTAAAAGTCATAAATATGTGATATTAATATTTCTGTATGAATTTTAAATGTGTTGTTATTGATCTAATCTAGTTGTAGATCTCATAATCAGTTGTGACATCACTCTTCTGTGACATTATGATTACAAAAGCATGGAGAGAATTTTTCAGTGTTGCAGAATTCTGCTGTCCTCATTTTCACTCATGAGAACAGAAAACACACATCCCAATGCATTACATCAACAGTTTGAGTGAAACTGACCACAACTGTCTCATAAACAGCGCAAGAGCAAGAATCTTGTGATGTTTCCCTTCAGAAAGGTAAAAAAAAAAAAAAAAAATAGAGAATCATACGGAGTATCCATGGTTGATTGAATAATTGGTGTTTCTTGCAGTTTGGTAGTACTTGTAGTTCTGTGATTTTTTTTTTAGCTTTTTTTATAGATCTTATGTCTGTGTGCCTTTCAGCACACTTTCTTCGTGTTTTGTACATTATAGATAAATGTGAAAAGAATTGTTTGATTGCTGTTAGAAAATAAATCTAATTAAAGATTTAAGTAAAGTTACCATCACTTTGACTTAGCTGTAGTTTGCTATACAAGTTTTACAACAATCAGCATTTATTTTCCAGCTAATTTGTGTGTCAAAAGTTAGCTGGAAAAGAAGAAAATATTTTTTATGACTGTGTTTTTACCTAAATCACTTTTTTTCAATAATCGCTTTTGATGCCTGCTTTAGGAGTCATTTCTGATGAAGCTGTGATTAGACATACACTTCAAAGATGCTAATTTAAATCTTTAAATCAGTTTGAATTTTGGTGATAATCAACCAATACTAGATTTTATTATCTTGATATTTCGAATCCTTCAAAGTCCATACAGCAAATTTGTATTAAATATCTTTTTTTTGTGTGTGGCCTATGTGACATAGACCTTCCTCTAATCTGAAAACTGAATAATTATCAGTAAGTCATTATATCATCAAAATTACAAGAAATTAACTCTTAAAATGAACAGACTTAAAATCTCAAATGTTTTATTTTATGTATCAAAGTGTGCTAATATACATAGCAAAAAGTTTTACTGTAGTCTGAGTGACATTTTTGTACACTTAATTACACTGATGTATTTTCTTTTCTTTCCATAGAGACAAAGAGTGGGACCTCTCACTAAAAAAGGCAGCAAAGCTGTTTTCTTTCTGTCTTCTTGCAGAACTGACCCTGCACACATATTTGTCACAGGTCAACCTATTCAGTTTGGTGTCAATGTTGATGAGCCGCTTCCATCAACCTCCAGATTGGAGACCAAACATCACCTAGATGGAGCTGGAGACTTTGAAAGTACAAAGGCTTCCCACCTCCAGTCAAAAAATGGAGTAGCATTTAAAAGGCTTTTTAAAAGCCAGCGAGTTGTTCACCGACACCAACAGAAAAAGACTGTCAGTGAACCTCCAGACAGACCTGAGCCCACCTCTGCTGACAAGAAAGGTAAATCTAAGAGAGGACTTCTAGAAAGGATCTATAACCAGCTAAAACCTAGAAGGAAGCCCTTTAAAGCAGCAGAAAAGGATGGTCAGGAGGCAGAGCAACAGCTGGTTGTAGAGTTTGGATGTATAGAAGTTCCCTCTCAGGATGCAGATGACTTGATTCCTACTTTCTCTCCTACTGTGAGCAATTCTTCTAATACAGAAGAAACAGCAGAAAACAGCATAAATACACTCATTAAGGACTGTGGAAATGATTCATGTGAGATAAACCCAGAAGAAACCTTTGAGAATATGAAGGCACAAGCTAAGGATGGTAAGTCAGTCTAAATTTAACCAAAAATTTGATGTTTTAAACCAGATTCTTGTCAATATTTTCACTCTGATGAGGGCATCTGGGTTGGCTGGGAAACAGAACGAAGCTTCAGCTTCATCCACCTAAAAGTATCTGTTTTCTTTCACAGGCTCATCCCAAGCAAAAGACTCCCGCCAAGCAGGGAATACCGTCATAGAGGACAATTCGCCAGGTCCCTTAGAGTCTCATGTGGGATCTGTGGAAACTGTGAAAGGAAACACTGATACTTCTGGCAGCTACAGGCAGTTTAGATTCAAAAAAGATATTTTCTTCTTTGACATGGATCCATCCTTCATAGAGAACAAACAGCATAGCAATGCTGATCCAGCTGTTGGTGCAGAGAAATCCTACATTTATGGACATACTGATACAGAAAGTATGCTGCCATCTTATAGGATCTCTGCTAAAAGTGCAGTAACTGATCAGCAAATATTACAGAATCAATCATAAGGCTATGTGCTAATAACAATAAACATCAGAATAGAAGTGACTAGGTATGTTTTTTTTTTTCTTTATTTTTCAGGTCCTGAACACATCTCTTCCAAGACCATAGGTTCAGATTTGCTCCTTGAACCCTTGGAGTCACCTCGCCAAGTTAACACTGAATGTCCACCTTACATAGCCAGAAGATCTTCATCAGAACTGAACTTTAAAGAGCTCTCTGATAAGTATGTTGCATTACTTTTTCTAAAACATCATTATTCATTTACTGTGCACATTTTTTTGTTTCTGACACATTTTTAAAAAAAAATTACATTTGTAGTTTCGAAAGGAGAGTATACAAGCATTGTGTAGAGCTTTACATGAACGCTTGTCTGCGTCAGTGGCGGGAGATGAAGTCGAGGGGTTCCTCAGAGTCAGTCACTGAAGGTCTTACAGAACCTCCTACCTCCTCTACAGAGTGCTGGACAGAGATGGTTCCTGAAAAACTGTCCTCACAACCTGAAGCTCCTCCGAGAAATGTTAGATTCACTCGTAGCCACTTCAAAAGATTCACAAATCTGATGCGGAAAAAATTTTCACGGCTCTTCAAGATACGCATTGTTGTGACCATCTACTTATAATGGTTCTGACCAAGCTGAACCAAGGAGCATTTTCTTTTCAAAATAAAATTTCTAAAACATCAGTTTTGTGTTTTATGTTTTTTCTGGTGCAATAAATATAATTCCTATAGCATTTATGTTGTTATTTGCATTAAGGAAACCCCAGATTTACTTGTAGCTTGACATTATCAAGGTTGTTTACAACTAAAATCTGGAAGTTTAAATAATTAACAGTAAAATGTATTTTTGATCAAAACGTTCATTCACCTATATTCATTCTCTACTGATCAACAAAGCACAGAAACACATAAAGACACAGAAACATATTATGCTCTCTAATACCAAATAGTTTTTTTGAATAGAGAATGAATATTAAAAATATTACTAAGACTGATTATTACCCAAGAATTTTAATGGACTTATGAAGTTCACTCAGAAGCCAAAAGAAAGCAGATTTTCTGTCAAATATTTAATTTTGATTTGTAATATCAAACTTTAAACCCAAAGGAGAAGTGGGGGAAATGAGGAGAAAGAGGAGAAAATGACAAATTTTCAGAAATTGCCATGTTCCTTCTGCTTTCAGCATTAAATCCACTAGTACAAGAAAAAGCACTTTTGTCTGAAACATTTTTTTTTTTATCAATTTCCAAGCTTATGGTACCTTCTAATATACCAAGAAACACCAGGCCAAGCGTAGCTTCTATTGAAAAGAAGGCACATATATCTAAAGATAACCTAAGTCACTTAAAAGGGAAAAAAGTATGCGTAGTTTTAAAACTAGACAGGGGTCTGTCTCACGGACAAAAAAATGGGAGCTGTTTCTACAGGAGAGGAGCCTGATAACTAAAAGATCTACCTCCCATTCCACTTTTAGAAACTCTAGGAACCACCAGTAAATCTGCAGTCTGCAACCAGTGTTCTATCTGGAACCCGAGAAACAATCTGATCTCTAATATACGATGGAGCTTAATTATTAAGGGCTTTATGTAAGAAAGGAATGGTGTCTACAGGGGATTACGGTGCCAATGAAGAGAAGCTAAAATTTGAGAAATGTAGCTCCTTTTAAATCTCATCAGAACTCCTGTTGCACTGTTTTGGATGAGATTTTACTTTTTTCTTTTTGCTTGTTATGAATTACAACAGTTCAATCTGGAAGTAACAAATGAAGGAGCTAATTTTTCTATATCTTGTTGGAACAGAATATTTCTTACTTGCATGGGGGATTTTCCACAGGTGGAAAAAGACTGCTCTGGCGTACTTAATATGGAAAATGGCATGTCCTGTTAAAAAATGACACGAAGATTTATTGCTATTCAAGACAAATTTATACCATCCACAGTAAGTGAGTGACTAAGCAGTTTTTTTATTCAGATAATCTGTACCAACGGCAACAGCCTCTGTTTTGTCTGTGACTCAAAGTGGAAAAAAATTAAATCTTAGAAGCTTTTAATTAATATTTTTCTTTGGGTTGTATAGATGAAAATTTTGGAAGCCGAGAGCCGACGTGTTATACATAAACTTTATTCTGATGGTTTTCTCGAGATAATGACTTAATTTCAAGAAAGCAAACTTTGTTTTCTCGAGATCACAAGATGATTTGTATGTGTGTTAAACCTGATTCCATTATTCAAATGCATGCCACACCACCGGGAGGGGACTTAAAAGTGTAAGTCATGGCATGCGTGTGTAATTCTGTGAATAACTCTGTGAATCAGTGATAGGGAAACCATAATGCCACCAAGTCATTGGTTGTATGATAACCATCGGGAAATTAACTCCTTATCTTGAGAAAACGGTCATCATTATTTCGTGATAATAACATAAATACTTCATTTTCTTGAGAAAACCATTGGGAAAATAAACATGCGAGTAACACTGCTCTTGGCTTCTGTAGAAAATAGATGAGCATCATCAGTATAAAAATAGAAATCTATTCCATTTCTCTAAAAATTTTATCTAGTGGAAGAATATCTTTGTGTGGCTGCATGGTAGCACAGTTTTTAGCACTGTTGCTATGCAGCACAGATGTCTTGAATTTGATTCATGGAGTTTGCATCCTCTCCACATGCATGCATGGGTTCTCTCTGGATACTCTGGCTTTCTCCCACAGTCCAAAAATATGCATGTTAGGTTGGTTTTTCTCACTGAATTGCCTTTAAGTATTAGCATGTGTGCATGGTTGTTTGTCCTGTTTGTTTCTATGTTGCTATGTGATAGACTGGACCTGTCCAGAAAATATCCCTTATCAGACCAAATGACAGCTGGTGATATGCCCCAGCTACCACAAAACACTGCATGAAGAGCAGGTATAGACAATAAATAGATGTATAAAGCATGTACAGTGCTGAGAAAAAGTGTTTGCCTCTTATTTCCTTTGGTTTTGCTTTTTTGCCACAGTTAAATGTTTTAGTTCATCAATCAAATGTTAATACTGGATAAAGATAATGCAAGTAAATACTAACAACAGTTTTCAAATCCTGATGTTATTCAACTATCCAAACCAACCTGACCCCCTGACAGAGTTATAGCCCAGTGCCAGCAGTCAGGCAGATGATTATATTTGAGATTATGGCCAATTTAATGAACACAATGCCAACGTTTTGTGGCTGAAAATGAAAATGAAACCCATATCACCACCCCTCCACCATCATGCTTGACAAATTAGTATATTGGCATTTCTGCTGATATGCTTTTCAACTAAGTATCTCTACTTTGTTCTCATCTGTCAAAAGAACATGGCTCAAGATGGTATTCACTGAGATTCAACTTTGGAAACCTAAGCTGTGGTGCCATATTTTTCTTTTAAGTAATAAGATGTTGTTCCTTCAACTTCTTCAAGCAAGTCCTTTCAAACTCTACCATTGTGAATTATAACATGCTAACTGTGTAGAGTCTAACCTGAGATGGAGCTCTTCATCTTCTCTGAGCACTGAATGGTGTGACTTGCGATGAAAATTGTGGGTTGTCCAATCCTGGGAAGATTGGCAGCTGTCTTTAATGTTATCCAAATACAAATGATATTTCAGAATGATGGGATTTTAAAAGTTTGAAAACCCCTGCCAGACTGATGAGTAGCAACAGTTATCCTTCTCAGGTCAACACTGATATCTTTACTCCTTTTCACTGTGTTAACACACACCTTTATGTTTCAGTCAAGCAAACTGCCAAAATATTATAGAGGTGATCACAGTCATAATCACTTTGGATTAACATCACCTGACTGTTGCCCACTTAAATAGCATGTAAACACCAAGGGTGCTGATAGTTTTCTTTCCATAAACACTTTTTTTATTTGGGTTTAATGTCTGCACTCTTTGTGATTGTTACTGTATAAAAATAAATACAAATAGGGATTTCTAAAACTTTCCTCTGATAAAAAGTGTGCTTTCTTACTAAAAACACTATGGACATAAAACATGGTATTGTGTAGGCTTGTTGGAGGCAGGTTATTTAGTAAGCCATTACACAGTATGAGCTGAAGACCCTCTAACAGCTCACGGTTGGTTACAAATATTTTTGGTTCCTCCTTTTTTTCCGCCTCTTTTATTTTGTAGCTGTTTTTGTTGACGCACGTATGCTGCCTGTGCAAAAGCGATAATCTGGGGTAATTAAATAAGTCAAGTTTCAAGTAGGCGATTATAGACCGAAGTCATCAGTAATTATTCTTTCCTCCAAGAAAAGAAGCATTCATGTGATAATTGACAAAAACACTCAAGCCCCTAACCAAGGGGTGTCAAACTCATTTTCACTTTGGGCCATATCAACATCATGACTGTCCTCAAAGGGCTGGTTGTGGGAGAATCTGTTGATAAAACTAATAAAACCCGTTGACAAACTGTTAAAATATGAATAAATAGCTTTCTCTGCATTTGGTCAGTACTTCTTAAAATTAAATATTGAATGTCTTTTCACATCAGTGTAATTTGGCATAAATTAAAAAAAAGTAAAAAAAATAAAAACTGCTTTGATTGATAAGATATTATTTAAGCAGACAGTTATTATCCTGAAGGTTCTTTTCATGTGGCCCTCTAGACTCTCGAGGGCCACATGAAAAGTTATGGCGGGCCGGATTTGGCCCCCTGGCCTGGAGTTTGACACGTGTCCTAACCAATAAGAAAGAGAAGCCGCTCCACCCTCACGAAAACGCCCACTGACACGCACGGAGGCTGTTGGGCAACAGTTATATCGTGTCTTTTTTTCTGAGGAGAACTAAAGTGCAGTCCAAGAGTGAAAAAAAACAACTAAACTAAAGCTTTAAGTCTTGCTGTGGTTTTAATTGCTAACCATGCGCGCAGACAGGTAAGTGCATCTTTTTATTTACTGCGTAGCTACTTTAGATTTGCCTGATTGGAAACAGAATTTTTAGTCTTATAAATTATCGAAGTTGTGCTAACATGCCAAAATTAAGACAACTTACGTAACAAATCTCTAAAATGCTTAAAAGCTGTAGACTAGGTTAGACATAACATGAAAATAAAGACCTGATAAGATTTTAATCAAACATCTTTCCTACTGCGTGTATTGTCTAAATCAGTGTTCCCCAACCCTGCTCCTCTAAGCACGCATGCTGTTGTTTCCATGCTTTAACACACCGTATTCAGATGATTGCTGGTCAGCAAAAGCTTGTTTATCAGTCATCAATTGAAATCAGGTTTGTTTGCTGGAAAACAACTGAAACATGCAGGACCTGTGCCTTGAGGACCAGGGTTTAAAAAAACAAACAAACAGAAAAAACACTGGTCTGAATAAATGGCTTCAAGTCGTGTTTTTTTTTTTTTTTAGAACGCTACAATCTTCTTGTAAAGCTACATTCTCAGTTTGAGCTGAAAAAGACATCTTGCTGACTTTCAGGTTCCAAGTTTGGACATGTATATGTAACATTTCTTAAATTCTCTGAAATTATAGAGTGCAACTTCTTTTAAAAAATAACTGGGTTCACAAGGCAATGTCATAAAAACAGCGTTATGGATTCTTTAGTTTTTGCTTTTTTTCTTTGTCATTTTTAGACACCTCTGCTTCAACACAGCTCAGATAATTTGATCATTAATAGGACATGGGGGGATTGTACTTTATACCCCTGCTCTAGGCAGTCAATGTGGCTTCATGATGTAACAGTAAATGGTCTATTTTTTTTTTTTTTTGGGGGGGGGTTAAATGCTTTCTTGTTAACATTTGCATATTCTTTATGTTTAAAAACGTTTGTAATGATTGAAACCTCTTCACTATCAGTGATGTAAGTTATCACAAGACTGTTCTTCAAACAAAGGAACCACTTATGTAAAAGATCTGTTGACCAAGTTGTTTTTTTGTTTACTTTATGACTTACGTAATCCATTCTTCTGCATTGTTCTACTAATTCTACTATGTTCCAGGTCATCGAGTGGACTGCAGACTGCTTTGCTGGTACTGCTGGCCAGTTGTCAATGCATCTCAGCACACACTGATACTCTCCTTCCTCCAGAGATCTCTCAGCACAATGGCACTCTGTATGCAGCCTGCAAAGTGAGACCCAGCACTTCACTTCCTGAGGGGCTTCCCAAGGTATACGGGCAGGTGCTGTTCAAACAGGAGCATTCCGGGGGAAAGCTCAAAGTCCTTCTCCAGTTCAATGGCTTCCCTACAGAGAGCCCTCCAGAACCCAGAGCTGTGCACATCCATCAGTACGGAGACTTGAGCCGGGGATGCGATTCAACAGGTGGCCACTACAACCCATTTGGTGTGAACCACCCTAAACACCCAGGAGACTTTGGTAACTTCATCCCGCTGCAAGGAAAAATCAGTGCGCTGGTTGACTCAAATGCAACTCTGTTTGGAGGCCTGTCTGTGCTTGGAAGAGCGGTGGTGCTCCACGAAAAGAGAGATGACTTGGGACGTGGCGGCGATGCTGGGAGTCTGTTGCATGGGAACGCAGGCCGCAGGCTTGCCTGCTGCGTTATCGGGATTTCCTCTTCCAGCCTTTGGAATGTACAACATCAGCGTTTCGCAAGGCAACTCAGGAGAAATTAGACCTACAAGATGGGAGTGTTGCTTAGCACAGAATTTATCCCATTGTTTATGAAGTAGTAGAGAATATCTCCTCAAGAAGGATAAATTCATGGTTTACTAAGAATTTAACTTGAATCCAGATATTCCATAAGTATCTCATTCATCACTTGGCTACTCCTCTGGAATTTTCTTTAAGTTATCTGGATAAAAATTTGTATTGGATAGGACCCATCATGTCTTGTGATGTAATAAAGACATTCATATGAATATGAAAATGTAATCTTAGTCTGTTTAAAAGAAAAACTATCAATGCTAAACTTGCCCATTCCTTTTTTTTTTTTTTTTTTTTTTTTTTTTTTTTTAACAAACCTACTGCCATTTAGCTGACCTTTAAGTGAACCATGCAAGATTAATAAAACAAACCGTATTTAGTCTGACCTCCACGGCAACTAATCACATTGTGTCTATGCATTGTGCTTTTCATGGTAAATGCTGTTTTCTCAAGAAATAAACCAATAAAACAAATCAGTCATCTTTTTATGACAAATTCTAACGAAGGCATTTGTTGTGATAAACATGTTTTTATTTTTGCAATAAGGTGCTTCTGTAAATCTTTTTTTCAGTTAAATTATTGGTAATTGTCAAAAGGGTACAATTATATAACAGAAGGCCAAGTAATGCTTACATACAGATGCAAATTTGTTGGCACCTGTGGTAAAGATGGACAAAAAAACATATTTAAGATAAATCCAACCTTGAAGTGCATTTAATCAGTGGGTGGGTATCTTAAATACTTTATAATCATTGGTAGGGAAAATATTTTAAAAATGGCATCTAAAGGTTATGAAGTCTCCATTACAATTACATGCAAGAGTTTAAGAATAAAAATTAGCTTTTTGTCAGAAAACACTCCAGGTGGGTTTGGTTTGAATGAAATGTGGAAAAGTACCTCATACCGACTCTACTTATGAGCATAGTGTAGGATCTGTGATGCTGTGGACCTGGTTCTTTTTCAAAAGTCCTCAAAACCTTTTTACAAGTGCATGGCATTAAGACCCCTTTGAAATAACATTCTACATTCTACACAAAACTCTGATAGAAAACTGAAAAGGGGTCATAACTGGATCTTTTTTGAATTATGACAGTCCAAAACATATGCCCAAATTATCACAGAATTGCCCCACCAGACACAAAATTCACCTTCTTCCATGGCCATCGCAGTCCACAGACACACTGAAGACCTGTGGGGGGAACTGAAAAGACAACTGAGGACTCTGGCTGTTCTGGAAAAATTGTCAAACAACCCTCTGTAAACTCCAGCCTTGTGAAGTGTTATAGAAGACTAAGTGCTGTCTTGTTAGAAAAAGGCAGTTGTGTAATATATTGACAGCAGGAGTGCCAATAATCTGCCAGTGACTCTGTATAAAAAAATAGGGAACATCTTAAAATTGCTTAAATGTACTCACATTTGAGATTTTTAGAGATTACGTTACTGCAATAAAAGCTGAATTTATTTGAAGATATCAGGGGTGGTAAAGTTGGCCAGCACTGTCTCTGTTTCAACAGTTTCAGACTGCAGCGTCTATATAAAATGTCCTCCTAAATGGATCACTATCACAAAATTATCAATGTGATTAAAAAAAAAAAAAAAAAAAAAAAATCAAAATCTGTTATGTCTAAAAACAGACATTCTTTTGACACAGTGTCTCTGATGTGAGGTGTCCAAATGAAAGTGAGAAACAGGTCTCAAAATATACTTTTCTTTATAATACCACAGATGCACTTTTCTTCACAGTGAAAGTTTCTGAGCAATTATGTTTTTAAGATTAAAACTGTTGGCACAATCTGTGCTTTGCATCAATAAAAATCAAGTTTTTTCCACGTTTGTTTATGTCATGTTTATTAATAGATGGGAATAAAATCCCTACAGCCAGCAGCGGGCGCTGTTATAGCAGCAGTTTTAAAACAGGATCCTCAGTAATCACACACAGATGTATGGCTTAGGAGTCTTGGTGTCAGGATGTGCAAAAGGTGGGAATAAGAGACACACCAGAGATCTCACCAAAGTAAGAACAGCTGACAAAGTTCAGAAACCAGATTTAGATCCACAGGATCTTTTCCTAAATGCTACGAGACAAGAGAGCATCTCCTGGAGGACTCTGTGCGTCATCATCACTGTCACATACATGTGCCTCCTGATCTGACTGGATGTCCCTCTGCTGCCTGTCAACATTATTGCTTTCATTGTTCACAACAGACTCTATTCCAGCTGCTTCCACCCCTCTGTTGCATTCTTCTGACTCATCGTCTCCTCTTGTGATTGGTTCAGATCTCTCGGAACGCCGACTGAGATCTGATGATGGGTGGAGTTCACTCAGACAGGCCACGTCAGGACCGCAGTCATGCAATGATGAAGCAGTGCAAGCTGTCGTAGTCTGTGATCTGTCATGTTGACAGCAGTATTCATTGCTTGCTGCTTCTGATTGAGGGTTTTCTGGCTCTTCCTTGGGTAGATGCTCTGAAAGGTTAAGATGAGATGCTTCCGGGCTGGTAGATGTTTGTGCATTTTCTTGAGATTCTGACTCAGCTGGAGTTGCACAGACTTGGTTTAGGACGCTTGCAGAAATGCTGCCACCTTCTGAAACAAACAAACAAACAAACAAAAAAAAAACAAAACAAAAAAAAACAAAACAAAACAAAAAAAAAAAAAATAAAAAATAAATAAATATATATATATATATATATATATATATATATATATATATATATATATATATATATATATATATATATATATATATATATATATATATATATATTTCTCTGATACAGTTTCATTATAGGTAATTCAAGGCTGATAAGTGCATCAACTAAATATTTACCTTCCTGCTGAGGAGGATCAAGTGATTCAACTTGCTCAGGTAAATGTGCGTTCAGGATGATAGCATCTTTTCCTCCTACAACCACATAATATTATATAAAGTTAGTTTTTATAATATCTGAGATTATGTAGTATGGTACGCAAATCTATTTTAGTAATTTTATTTTTTTTCAGTAGCTGCAGTTTTGGTGTAATGCCAAAGCAGCTACAATGGCTATATCATGAAAACAATGCATAGTAAACTAGATAGAACAGGTTAAATGAGACAAGTAAAAGTAAAAAAAACAGGGGTGTAACAGTACATGTATCAAAGTCTCATAAGCACCTCAGTTTTCAGCAAAAAGAAAACTAATGTTGAATGTTTGATTCATTGTACTCATTATGAGAGAGGACTCAAAGGTACCAGGCTTTGATAAAAAGTTGGATTAAGCTTTACATTTATTGAGGAGTGTTACTTTAGTTAAGATGGATTTTTTTTTTTTGGCAAATAAAAGTAAATACATTAAAAAAAAAAAAAAAAAAAAAAAAAAAAATGCTAAACACTCACCTAGCTTGGAAATATTTAAACACCAGGGGGCACCTGTTAGTGCATTTAACAGCATTTGTTACATGGCTTTCCATACCATCCACTACTCATTTTCTGCTGTATATCACCAGGAACACAACATTCTGACAATTAAAAAAAAAACAAAAAAAAAAAAAACTTTCGAATCATTAAGCTCCAGTCGTCATCAACAGCTAAGCTTATATTGCTTTGGTGTGGAAAGCTTTAGCAAGTTTAAGTTAGCTGTATCTTTAGAGTACATTTAAAATGACATCACTTGAACAAAGGTTCTGGACAAACGATAAATAAACAAATGTAATAATAAATTTAAACAGAACAGAACAAGAATCCATCATGTAGATCCAACACAAGTACAAAATTTGCAAATCACAGCCAATTAGGCGATAAAGAAATATGTAAATCAACTCTTCCCTGAGTCTATCACACTCAGTTAAAGCCGAAAGTCAGTAAGCTAAGATTCATTCTGATATTGTTCTCAATATTTTCATTGTCCTGGGAAGAACATAGCTTCTTTATCTTATCACTTGCTGTTGTGGCACTAAACAAAAGGGAATAAAAACATATTCCTGTCCTCTATTAAATGAGTTGCCCTGGGACAAAAAAAAGTTCTTAATTTGATTTAATGCACAAAAGGTGAAGTTTATACCATTACTGATTTGCAAAAATACATGTACCATTATACCCCGAGCAAATGCTTGAAGACATAAGAAGTAATGCAAGAAACATAAAATTTAAAGACAGATGAAATAAAAGGTGTTGCTATTAGAAGAACATACTTCCAAATACTCCAAGAGATACATTATAAGTCAGGCCTCCAGGTAGCAAAGTGAAGAAGAGCATGAGAAAAAGGAAATTATTGTAAACAGAGCTCACTTTACTAGTTAGTGACATAAATGTCTCAGTACTGTAAACTAAGACTTGTATATGCACCTGGGAGGCTCCACAATCCAGAAATCTCAAGAGTTTTTAGTTTCTTCTCCAGCTCTGCCACTCGGTTTCCAAGAATCCTAATCAGAACGAAGGAACCAAGAGACATGATCACCAAATTCTCTGGTAAAACACAGGAATTGCGCAACAGCCGGACCCATTAATTTACAGAGTAAACAAGGGAATATAAAGAGGGAGGAGCACAGGCTTCAGTACTTGTTGATTTGGCGTTGGTGCTGGATGACCATGTTCTTCTCGTGGATCGTTTCCAGCAGAGCCGTGGCCAGAGACTTGAGGTCTGAGATAGACTGAGGAGTCACTGGCAAACTGCAGCCGTTTTCCTCAGACAGCAAGAGCTCCTTCACTGCAATCCACAACCCACCAGTTACAGTTTACAGCAAAAGCCTTTCATCAAGAAACAAGACTAATCAAGTGTCAGAAAAAAAAATAAAATAAAATAAAAAATCTTTTATTGGGAGATTTCTGACCTTGTTTAGCAGAAAGAACTCCAGTCAGAGCGCTGCTGTTGGGTTTGCCGCTCATTTTAGAGTTCTTCCTGCTCTCCAGAGCACTCTGAAATTCATCGTCAAGAGTGGAGTTAGGATTAAGTAAATTAAATGTGAAGAAGTTGTATTTAAATGAAACATAAAACGAGAGCAATAATAAAAAGTAAAAAAAGTCATTGTAGCTACCTTGTATTTCACCAAGTTTCCTTTAAGTAGGTTCACCTCTTCTTGAAGTTGACCGAGTCGCTCATGCAAGTACCTGTGAAAATTTATACTTTATTGAGTCAGCCAATAAATATTTCGAAGCAGATGATTTCAAACTGAACTAATAAAGTGTTAGACAATAAGTAATTATCCTTGGAATCAGTTAAATGATTTTTTTTTTTTTTTAAAGAGTGCCCACCTGTTCTCCATGCAGAGGGCGTCTATGTCCAGGAAACGGGTCTCATTGTTCCCCATGATGTGGTTCATTTCGACGTTGAGTCGGTGAGCCTTCTGCTGGAACACGTCCCGCTCTGCTCGGACATCCTGGAGCTCGTCCGTCAGTGACTTTACGCTGTGCACCAGCACCTCGGTCTGCAAAAATGAAATAAAATGAAGTACATAAAATTAGAAAAAAATGTTATAATAATTGTAAAATACAGAAACGGTTCCTGTAACTCATGTCTTTTATAGATTGTTTCATCTATTTCAAAGACAGATTATAGCAGAACATTTTCTTCAACCTGATCAGGACTTTTCTACTTTCACTGATAAGTGAAACAAATAATCAAATTTAATTCTAGTGTATAAAGCACATTGCCGACATTCAGTCATTAATATTTCCAAGAAGCCCTGTTGTCTTTTGCTAAAACAGCACAGACTATAGAAAGGTGTGGACTGATTAAATGATGGCAAAGCTGTTACAGAATATCATGCTATGAATCTAAATCAAGCAGACAGCCATCACCTGTTCTCTTGCTTGTTCCAACTGTTTCACAAGATCTTCTCTCTCGTGTGCCGGAAAATGTCGAACTCCGACCTCCTCATCCCCCAGCCTCTGCTTGGTGATGGTCATCCGCAGAAGCTGCAGGAAGATTGTAACAGAGCTCTAAAGAGTTTATTGTCCACAAGTTCACTGTTTCTCCGAGCAACTCCCAGCTGCACCCTCACATTTAGTCAGCAGCTGCATATTGATGCGAGAAGGTTGTACCTTGTTGTCACCCTGAGCTTCTAGCAGCCGCTGTTTGAGCTCTTTAACCTCCTCAGAAAGCTGGCTGCCTTTTTCTCTGGAGTCTCTCAGCAGCTGAGCTAAATTCACCTGAGTGACAAAATCAACACAAATGCGTAAAAGCACATAACACGAAAAGCTGGGATTTCTGTATTATTATAATAGATAAAGCATTGCTTCTCCCCCAGGATACGGCATGAGTCAGCAGGCTTCCACACTGTCATCAATCCTGTCTCATCTGGACCTTAAGCAGCAGCTATGTCAGCGAACATACATGCTGCGTGTGCAGATTATTCTGCTGAATGTCTGTGGTGTCACTAGAAACTTCAAGCAAGGTTTGCGCACCGTGCAAACAATATAATCAGGATGAAATTACTCACTTGGTTTCTTTTGTCAGGAGGCAGAGAGAGATCTCCATCCTGTTAGTTGTAAAAGCAAAGAACAGAACGTAAACACAGACTTTATCCTCTGTTTTGCACTCTAATAATAAATCTTTTAAATTGCAGCAACTTCAGCTTACAATGAGCTCTCTGTACTTCTTTTTGAGCGCCTGGTGTCGCTCCCGGAGCTGGTTGGCCATCAGTTTGTACTGATCCCTCTCCTGCTGACAGCTATCTAACTCCTTGGACAGAATCAGCAGAGCTTCTTTTTTACTGTCCAACTTACGCTTACAAACCAGGAACTGCACAAAGAGAACAGATGTGATATTTTCGGTAACTAAGCATTCTCAGTGACAGTCTCCAAACACTGTTTCCATCATGGGAGAAGAAATTAAGATTGAGTTAAACAGCATTGCTTAAGGAGTGATCACCAATACAAAACTGGAATTCTGAATTACTATGCATCGTGTCAAGGACTGCAGATAGAAAATAACCCTGAGAGCTAAAATCTGGCATAAAGCTAAATTTTCCTTTGAAAAATAAGGCTCCTTCCTACACAAGGTCCCTGTTCAATAAACTAAATAAACAAGCTCCTTTACAGCAACAAACACAAATGTTCCTACTGAGAAGGGAAATTTTAGGGTAGAATTTCACAAACTAAATATGTGGACCCTTTCTTTAACCCCACCAGGCAGGTAAATATTCACAAAACTTCTGTCAGAAATGTCTGTAATTTGACATACTAGCAGAAAAAAAGAGAACATTCAAGCAACTGATAAACAGCTCAAAATTGAAACCTGCTGGACAGTGGGATACTTTATTTTAAATGATCATACTGATTTTGTTAAAACACCTGCAAAACCAATAAAGAGTCTGAATCTTGCAGTGCAGCGCATATAAATCCCAGCAGAGCCTCGCAAAAGTATCCAATATAAAAATAGAATGGCTGTAATATTGATATTACTGCTACAATTAAATCCAGCTGTTCTATAAATCCATCAGAGTTTTGTTAGAGAAAATCTGTGAACAAAGAGCATCATGAAAACCAAGGAACACAGACAGATCAAAGAGAACGTTTTGAGGAAGTTAGGTTATTAAACAATATTACCAGCTTTGGGAATCTTACCGAGCACTTTTCAATCTATCATTCAAAAATGGAAAGAGTATGGCACAACTGCAAACCTACCAAGTCATGACCTTGGTACATTTTATGTCAGGGAACCTAACATAGCACATCCCCCTCAACACACCATACCCAGAAACATGGTGGTGGCAGCATCATACCATGGGGCTGAATTTCTTCAGCACAGACAGCAAAACTGGTCAGAGATGATGGTAGAATAGATGGAGCTCGATACAGCAGAAAAGACCTGAGACTGGGTCACAGGTTCACCGTCCAGCTGGACATTGTCACAGCTTAAATGAATCGGTTTCTATTAAAGTGTATTCAGGTATTACGAGTCCAGGCCACTCTGTGGCATAAGTTGAAATCGCTGTTCACAGACGCTCTCCAATCCATCTGATTGAACTTGATTTTGCAAAGAACAATGGGGAAAATGTATTGTTGTAGATGCGAAAAGCTGGTAAAGGCATTCCCCCAAAGACTTACAGCTGCATTCTGAAGACTTTTTTTTTTTTTTTTTTTTTAAATTGAGAAACAATTTTCAAATTAAGTGTTACCTTATGTTTGCCCACTACATAAAATCCCAATAAAATACACATAAGTTTGTAACGTGACAAACTATGGAAAAGTCATAGGGTGTGAATACTTGTGCTAGACACTGTACTTGTCAGTGACTATTAAAGGAAGCTAAAAGGAAATAAACATTTGCTTCCTTATACTAGAACAGGTTTAGAGTCACTGCAGCAGCTGAGATTTTTTGCATACCATGTTAAACTGGAATGAACTTTATGTCTGCCCGTGGATCCAATCAGACTTAGTCTAAATAAAGTGATCTTACTGTCTGCTGTTGGCCATTTATTCCATCCTAACTGTTTGAATTAGTGGACATTTCCACGCTCTCTCCCCCCCCCCCTAGTCTCACCTCATTGAGCAGCCCCTGCCAGTCGCTTTCGCTCCTCCTGGACGGATCCATCCCAACTCTCGATTCCACCGATTAAAGTTGACCAAAAACCGCCTGAGGATCAGCTTTGCATCACTGCGCCAGTTCGGCTCAATTCAGAGACATTTCGCGTCATCAAATTGGATTAGCTGATGGAGGACGTGAACTGCATCACTTCCGCCAAGGCCTCAACGTCCCTTCTGCGTCATGGCGCATTCAGAGACGGTGGTAAATTTTCTAATAAGATCAAGCCCTGATGTTTTGAGATCTGGGCGTAAAGCATTTCTAAAATATTTGGCGGTGTTGTTCTGAGACCTCCTGAGGCATAATTACAGACCATCAGCGGCCCACAAGACCTGTTGACTTTTCATACAAAACTTAGAGCTTAAAACCTTAATATTTGTAGAAGCATTTTTTTTAAATGAGCATCATTTTAAATTTGCAGCAAGATCTGTTCAAATCCCAGCCAATACCTTTCTCCCTTGTGTTTGAATCTTCTTTCTTGTGCATGCTTTGGGTTCTTTCGAGGTATAGCTTCCTCCACCAGTCCAAAAACATGCATGTTCGTTTAACTGGCCCGCTGTAAATTACCCTCAGGTCTTAGTGTGTGTGCATGCTGTTTCCCCCTGTGTGTATTGCCCTGAGATGGACTCATATTCTGTCTAGGACACCTGCCTCTCATTCAGTGACTGCTGGAGCAAGGCACTTTTCTCTCTCTCCAGAGAGTTATGTTCATGCTCCCTGTTCCTCTCATGCCTCCTTTTCCATTTGATTTTTTTTGTTTGTTTGTTTCACCAATAAGTGGTTCTAAATAGCACTGCACTTTTTAAAATCTTCAAGTAGTTTCAGACTGAAATATCAAATCTTAAAGGGGCAGTATTATGTGTTTTCCAGGCACAGAGTGCCATTTTAAAGCAAAATCAAGTAACTATGTTACCTTCAGTTGTTACAAAAATGCTGTATATATATCAAATATGACTTAAACGAAATTTGACTTCGTAATTTAAAGCTGCAGTATGTAACTTTTATTTTTTTTTTAAAAGCACTGTTCTACATATTTGCTGAAACTCTCACTATGTCGTGTATGAAACGTAATCTGTGCTCCTCTGCTTTCTCCCAGTGCTACCTAGAAACAACCAATCAGAGCCAGGAGGCGGGTCTTAGCGCTGTCAATCACCATCAGAGTGGCGCTTTTCCCCCCCCCCATCGTTATTGTTATTGCTATTGTTCCATCAGGTAGGGATATATGGAGCTTCATAGGGATACAGTATGTTATTGATAAAAGTTTTGATACATGCTTCATTAAAAAAAATTCCTGGATTTCCTGGCACATACTTCAAAGCCTTGACACAAAAGGGCATATGACTGGTGAGGAAATATTGAATCCCTTGTCCAAATCCGGATAAGGTAGGCAACTAGTTAGGCGAGGTACAAGAGAGCAATACTATCCAAAAAATTACAGAGACAAAAGGATAAGGAAGAATCCAGGAACAGGTAAGAAGGTCAAAACCACTGGGACAGAATCACATAAAGGACAATGGATCCCGAAGTCAGTTATGATGGCAGAAGATCTGGCAGAGAGCAGTTCAAACAGAGGTGGATTCAAGCAGGGCACAATACTTGCAGGTAATTAAGCTTTAACACTCACAGAGCTGTACAGGCTGGTGCATTCAGGAGCAGCTTAGGAAAAAACAAACTTGCATGGGGACAGTTACACATTTGTATGAACACTTTTAAATAATATGGCTGGAATCTCATAATTTCTCATTTACTATCTGTGCTGCAACTTTAAGTAAAAGCAGCCTGAAAAAGAAAACACTGATTGTTGCTTATGCAAATATGCTTTCTGTCTCCCTCCCAAGTACTTAGTACATTTGTGGATTTCTATAGAAGACACAAACATTTTATTCCAGTTGGTTTGGTCAAACATTCTTTAATGCATTTCCACAACACGTTTTTACACTAACCAAGTAGTAGGTGTATTAAATTGTATTGTCTTATGACTGCTTTAGTACAAAGGAAAACACATATGAACATAACCACAGGATCAGACAAAGGAGCTGTGGGAAGGAAAATATTGTTTTTTGTTTCCTAGACAAAGAGGCTTGACAGTAATACAAAAACATATTGCTTATAAGGGTTAACATTTTATAGCTTTCATCTGTCAGACATTCAGTCTTACACCATAGTATTATTTGTATGGTCAGATCTGTGCAACAGGTGAAATCTATGGAAACAATTCTGCATTCAGCAAATAAATTAGTCACACAGAGGCATAACAAAAAGATCCTCTTCACAATATTGGAAGTTATAGCAGCACATAACTTTTCATTTTTAGTCATATACATTGCATAGTTTAACAATAGATATATATTTCTTGATGACAATCAGGCACTGAGTTGCAAAAGCTTGTTATAGTTATAAACTTAAGCTCGTGCTAGCTATCTGCTGCATTAAGTTTATTATGAATGAAGAAAAGAACCTCATATTCAGTCAAATCAGTGCAGTTAGTAGAAAAACTGAAGTGATTCTGCTGCTTGAACATACAGTTTCTGAACTCTCTTACCTGATGAACTATGAATTATAATCAGAATGAATGACCTGTTATTTGTGGGTTTTGAAGCATTTGAACCATCCCCCCTCAGGGTGTGGTGGTTACACAGTATGCAACTCAAGTAATTAAAACAAAACAAAACAAAAAAAAATATTGGATGCACATGTTTGGCTTTAATTAAAATTTCCTTGAAATCAATTTAAGCTCAAAATTATACATACACCCCCAAATGTTTGGATAAATGTCCTATAGTAAGTTGTAGAGAAAACACCTCATCAACAAGGTCCTAAAGTCATTCTGGCTGGATATCTCACCACTCTTCTCTGCAGAATCAGTCAAGGTATTATAAGTTGACTAGTGTGCTTGAGATCATTTTCCTGTTCGAACACCAAATTGTGTCTAAGTTTCAAACATCTGCACCATGCTATTACCATCTGATGAAAGTAAATTGGTTAGTATGTCTGGAAAAAAAGTCTTTCATAAACTGGAATATGCCCTGTGATAGACTCGGGGCCTGTCCAGGGTTTACTCTACTTCTTGCACAATGACTGCTGGAGATAGGCACCAGCACCCCTGCATGGACAAGTGGTTACAGACAATGGATGGATGGATGGATGAAATGGAATATGTTGGAACTCCAATGTCACTGCTGACAGCTAATTGAACTGTACATCAAAGTCAACTCAGAAACAAGCTCTCATTCCAAAATTAGCACCTTTGAACATTGTTGTTAACCACATGGATAAGCCTTTTTTATAGAAAGGGTTAATGATCAGATGAAACAAAGATTCACATATTTGACCACAGTGATAAGAACAATGTTTGGAGGAGAGCAGATAAGGCTTTTCAAGTCATTTTACCAACTGTCAAGTATAGTGGAGGAAGCATCATGCTGAGGGTTTGTTTCACTGCTAGTGGTACTGGTGCATTTTGCAAAATGGATGGAATAATTAAAAAAAGATAGAAGACTACCTCAAACATATTCAGCTCACCCACAAATCAAAATTAAGATGTTTGAAACTTGGACACAAGTGTGTGTTCTAACAGGACAATAATCCCAAACACACAACACAACTGGTTTTGGAATGGATCAAACAGGTTACTATCACACTTCTCAGCCCTTATGAATTATATTCAAACGTTCTGTGGCAGAAAACTAATTAATCTGAAAATATACAAAAAAAATGAGAATTATGTCATAAATTGCTGGTAACCAAAAAATGTGTGGTTTCTCTTCAACTCTCTAAGGCATTAAGGGTGCTTTAGACTAAGGGACACTTAAATTGTTAGTGGGGGTAAATTTATACAGTTAAACTCAAATTATCTATACCTCTGGCAGACTTAAATTTAAAATAGTTTTCATTCAAATATGAACTTAATAGGAAATGAAACTGGATTATCTTAAGAGACAATAAAACACTTTAAAAGCAGTATCAAATTACATAGACAGTATGCATTTTTATGTTCATTTTTTTTTACTAGCTATACCCTTCTCAAAAATCATTGGAAAAGTCCTTCTTCTAATTTCTGACCAGGTGTTTCCATTGGCATTTTGGTTATTAATATTTGGTAATGAACTATAAGTCTTTGAAGTTGGAGGGCCTCCTTGCCATCACCCTAACCTTTAGCCCCCTCCACAGATTCTCCATCAGATTTAATTTGGGACTCCGACTGGGCCACTCCAAAATGCTAGCATTACTTCCAATTAGAAGAATCATTAGTAAAATTAAAAGATTGCTTTAAACCCTCATATGACTGTGATAGGGATAAATGAAATTGTGTTCACTGAATTATTGTTTTTGAAATTCCTTGAAATTGTTGTATGATTATTCCCCTTTAGAAAAAAAAAAAAAAGTTTAAATGCATCCTTATTGTCAGAACATACCATATTGGCATAAAGGTCCTTCTCACCGTATTTAGGAATGTGCCACTTTGAGAGAAACATGAATCTTTTTTTTCCCCTACAGAGCTGAAAAGTATATACAGAGTACTATTGAGTATGTAAATTAGGTGTTCATCAAACTGTTTACATTAGTTTACTCTTGACTGTGTCAAGATTACAAGTGTTCCAAAAAGAATCATGGGCAATACACACAATTGGCTTTCTATATGATCCTGAATGGATAGGTTTTTTTGCTACATATGTGTGTTGGCCAAGTCATAGTTTCCAAAACCTTTTGCCAGATGGACACTCCCTGGCTCAGCTCTAGTTTGTTTGCTAGGATTATTATAAAAGCCAACACAGAACAAGGATCTGCTTTGCCATAACATTATTTTCATGCAACTTCATTTCTAAGATTGCTGTTGCTGTTTTAAATTTTAGTTGTCCATAAGTCCAAAATGGCTTGAGTTTTGTCTGATTTTCAGAACCATCCTGACAGTTTTCATGGCAAACAAACGCATAAATTTGATTGCATAAGTAAGGTTATACAGCATGTAAGACTCTTTTGTAAGTGTTCACACAATTTTGGTTTAAGAGACTCTTCTTTGGTCTTTTACAAACTCAGGTCTACAAACACATGTTCAAAGACCATGGATTTTCCCTTTAGGCTGGAGGAGAAGATGAAACTCCTGCGATCAGTGGTCACCACAGTAAACGAGCGGGGTGACTGCACGTAAATATCCTTGAACTTGTGAAATGTTTTCGTCTCCGTGTCCCACAGGTAGATCTGCGTAAAAGAGTAATCACTGCCAAGAGCTAAATAGGTTCTGTCTGCGAAGGTAAAAGGCTGGAGGATCATTGCTCCCCGAGAGGGAAGTGCCTGCACCTCAGTAAACTGCTTATTGACCCACTTGACGACTTTGGAGTCACCAATATAGCAAGCCAGGGCCAAGTACAGATCCCCCTCCACTCGAAATGCTTTGACTGCAACTACATCGTCAACATTTGGGATGTCACTGTGAAGGATGAACTTAAGGGTGCTTTTGTTCCACAGGTAGACAACAGGTGACTGGGAGCGGCTTGCTAAAACTAGGTAGAACTTCCCATCCACCTCAACAATCTCAGCATCTGTATCACGAAACCATTCATGAAGGAACTGATAGGAATAGAAACCAGTCTCGTTGCGGTCTGGTAGGTCAGTCCACTTGTAGAGAGTAGACATGCCCGCCTTGGAACTGTCCACAATCAGAAAATACCAGTCCCCATCCATCTGAAAGACCTCCATGTCATTTGGCTTTGAGATGTTGAAGACTTCAATGGTTTGGAACTTGGTGAACTTGTTTTGTTGCTCATCAAACTTGTAAATGTGGGAGCCGCCGAAGAGCTGAGTGATTATTATCAGGACGTGGTTTTCTATCAAAAAGGACTTACATCCAACAACAGATTTTCCTGTAAAAAGAAAAAAAAAGATTCTCATTATTAAATACTATTCCCAGTGTAAAATGATATTTGGTTATTTTAGATCAGATTTGTAAAAAATTATTTTGCCTTAAAAAAGTTTTCATATCTGTACAACTTTTCCACGTTACTGCCATAAATTTTAGAGACTTTAAGGATTTTAAGTTGCAGAGTTGCAGCCATAATTATGAACATGATTTTCCAAAACTCAACACATAAAAATCATAAAAGTGTGGCATACATTTTTATTTACATCCCTTTAGCCTAACATCCCTAAATAAAATGTTAAAAGTTTAAAAGTGTTAATACATTTTTGAGGTGCAATAGGTATCATCTGTTTGCTGGGAAAACATCATATGTTCATGTTTCTTTAGTTAATCAAAAAAGCCATAACCTAGTTTGACAAATGACAAACACTTCTTTAGCACCAAAATGTTTTTGATTAAATAATTTCTAATGAATCACCTTTTTAAAAATACAATAAAACATACAGTGTGTGTGTGTGTGTGTGTGTGTGTGTGTGTGTGTGTGTGTGTGTGTGTGTCAAGAAGGTTGGCCTTAGAGAACTGGCAGGTGGACAAATAAAGAGGACAAGGTTGTCTCAAAGCACATTGTATTAAGTGAGCAGAAATGTTCTTTAAAAAAATTAAAAATTTACTGAATTAATTCATGTTCATAGTTCACTACCTGAAAACTCTTAGTTAAGTTCGTAGAATCACTTATTAATTAAATGAACAATTGAAATTGTTAGTTAACAAGCTGAAGTGGTAACTGATGTTACTGTTTCAATAATGAAACTATTAGTAGCATAGATGCAAAAAAACAAAAAAACAAAAACCAGATATATAATTGCTTAATCATACGATCAAAAATTTTCTCTGCAGCATAAATAGATTTTGACTTGAGTTTAAACTCTTGGTGAACTGCTGAGGTGGAGGCACTTGTTGGGTAGCTCTCTGGTTGTCCAATAATCCAAGAACTCTTTGAAATATGGCAGAAAGGGTGTTTACAAAGTGTATAGAAACACACATCTTAAGGGGACCACATTGGTTTGAGTCACATGCATGAAAGCAGAATAAAAACCTCTTGTTCTATTAAATCCTCCTCCACCACCTGAGGGTTTTTTTTTTTTTCATGTTTTCCCTTTTTAAATTTGATCAGGGTTATCCCACTTTAAGTTGAAAGCCCCAACACAAAATGAACACTGACAAATGACATTTTCCATCAGTTTGCATGCTTAACATGTTACAGCACAGTATTTGCAGTCAGGTTTCTGCCAGTCTTTTTCCTTTAATGTTACTATTCTCTGTTTTCACATGCACTAAATATTAGAATGGACAGATTTACAATAAAGCTACTCTCATATGCTCTCTATATTTCTATTTTTGTTGTTAGAAATGTCTAATAACAGTTTAAATTTGTCACTGAAAATGGCTCATTACTTTTTTATTGCAGACTCTTAAAGGGGCCATGACAACAAATTTAATTTTTCTGAAGTTTTTGGGGGTATATCTGTCGTGCACTGATGAGGCCGTGTGAATGTCAAGAGTTGGTATCAAAAGCCCTGCTCATAGACAAGTCAGCTTTGTTTCTTTGCTCAAAAACAGACAAATCAGAGAACAGTTTATCTTTCTACGTAATTCATATTCTACAATTACAGCACACCTGAACAGCCCTCCCGTTCCCCTTCCCTCATCCCGAGGTGCTCAAAAACGGATGGAAGTTTCCACTTACTCCTGAAGGATGAGAGAAGAATGGCTGAAGCTCATTTATGGGGAAGTACCACGCAATTATAACCCCAATTTGAGAATATTTTTAGCGCATTTTACTGAGGAGTTTCCCAAATATGGCTGTAGCCAATCAGAGTGAAATCAACTAGGTAGAGCCATATATCATTACCGTACCCAACCCTTTTACTGAGGAGGGAAATCTGGCCTTCCAAAAACACCCCCTACAAAAAGGTGACGTTATTTTTTTATTTTTATTTTTTTTAAATGAAGCTCTTTGGAGAATTGGCATATGCAGCGATATCAACTTCATGAAATAGTTTATACAGTGATGTCACCATCCTTTTAAAGCACCACATCTTCTATGTTCTGTTCTGTTAAAATCCAAATTTTATCTGAGCACATTAGATAGCAAACTCCAGACTCAAGTTATGTTAACTAAAGACAACTTCTAAACACTGTCAGTCCAGAATTTATTTCCTTAGCCTAAATCTGAACAATACTGAAGTACTGTTTTCTATGCTGATGACTCAAGCTTATTATAGTGAATTCTAACTTTCAAATGTAGGTTTGTACAAACTCTCAGATATCGTTTCAGCAAGTTAACATCATATGGTATGATATGTGATATGGTGATAAAAGTTCTCGATGTTCTGCATGGAGCATTCTTTGGAACGGTCCTATCTGCAGGCAGCCATTATGCTGAACCTGAAAGGCTCATTAGTAACTCTCGTAATGTGGTATGGATAAAATTTATAGAATGGGGTGGAGCAGCTCCACTGAAACTAAACCAAAAATCTCAGTTAGCACAAAGGTTCATGATTTTGATCACACAGGTAATATAGTTTAACAAAATGGCTTCGAAACACTGTAGTTTTCTGTTGCTGTAGCCTATAACAGACCTGTAATGTTGTCAAATTTTCTGAAGTTCATTTCGATGTGATCCCACTCCATTATCACACAGCTGTTGGAGTTGGGGGCAGCCAAGGCCACAAAGATGTCCTCTTTAAAGGAAAAGATGTCTGCTGACATGGACTGAATAGGAATAGACTGATGACGCACAAAGTCTGCAAAAAAAAAAAAAAAAAAAAAAAAAAAGAAAGAAAGAACAGTTTTCAAATCAAGGAACTGTTTAAACAGCATTTTGAGTAGTGACAACCTTCATCTTTGAAGGGCTATGGCTATCAAATTTAGCAGTAGGAGTCAGTAATGTGTTTTTTTAAAATGTTATGTGCTTTTGATACGTTGATACTATAAACGCTTGCACTAGTACACTCAAAAAGATAGAAAAAAATTGCTCTTGATTTTCCTTTTGGCTGTAGACTTAGCCGTATATATGTTATTTCAGCACACTCTCCAACAAAGGGTTGCCTGTGCTTACTTTATAGGAGAGTTACATTTAAGTACATCATTCATTATTTACAAAAACTCTTTTAGCAACTGTCTGCATCAGTTGTGTTTTTGTGTCTGCATGCCAAGTTCAGTGTATGCCTGCAGGTATTAAAAATGTCTCCTTTTGGATGAACACTTTATAACTATACAAAACTGTAAAAATGGGCCAAAAATGGGCCAGTTACTGTTTAAAATACAGTAACTGGGAATAGTTGTTAGCTCCACCATCTCTGGTTGCCTTACCTTAAAACATGCATTGTTTAAAAATTTGCTTTAAAATGATTTATAAAAATCTTGCTTGTTGATTTTTAAATAAAATAGAAGCTATTCAAAATTACAAAATATTACTCCCCCCGTTAAGTCCACATCAAGGAATATGAGAGTTTTCAAATGGGTGGCACAAATATTTAAAAACCCTGCCATATGAATTCTTATGATTTGCAGTCTTGAAAAAATTAGGACACTCTACCATAGGCTGTGTTTGTGTATAACTCTACATATATGGGGTTACGGATATTTAAGAATAATAAAAGTTTCAAGTAATATAAATGAGCAACAAAAACAGAAGAAAATATGTTTTAAAATTTTCTGTAAAATGTAATACAACAAATGTTATTTCTGATGGGCAATGAAATATACACCAACATATTTATTCCTACTTTAGGTGTTTAAAATACACCAATCCTATCACTGCTGCACATGATTAGAACAGTGTTTCCCAGCATTTTCCTCAGGTCTGGCTGTACAAGTAAGTTCACTATGAAAGCATAGTGCAACATGCTAAAAGAAGTCTCCAAAACTCTTAAATATTGTAATATGAACTACAGAGAGCTGTTGCTTCTGTTTATACAAAAGTGTTTCCATCTACAATCAGAAACTGCACAAGTTTAACTTTAAACTGAGATGTGCAAGGAAAACTGAAGGCAAGAGTACAGTTTGCCAGAGAGAACAAAGATGAAGTCCAGGACTTCAGAAAATTATGTTTTTTGGACAGATCAGTCTAAGAGTGAATTATTTGGACACCAGACCCGGGAGCAGGTTTGACCTAAAACAAATAGAGCATTCCAGAAAAAAACTGTTGTACTATCTGTGAAGCATTGGGTTGAAAGTGTCATGGTTTGGGGATGTTTCGCTGTACCAGGAGCTGGGCAGCTCACCATCATAGAACAAATCCATAAATTCTACCGTGTCAGAGGTTGCTTGAAGGAAATGTGAGGCCATCTGTAAGCAAATTGAAGCTGAAGCAGAATTGGACCCAGCAACATGACATACTAAATGCTGGGTGAAACTTGAATGACAGAAAATCCTGGAATAGAATCAAAGTCCACATATAAGAATGCATATTTTGTTCACATCTTTTGTTTAATTTATAAAACAAGGTTGCATTTTGTTGGTTACGAACAATTAAATTACTTTTAATAGGAAAAAAAAAGTTACAAGTCAAAAATGTCTGAAAACAAATTATGGTTATGTTTATCTTTGTCAACACATTACTATCCTGAACCTAATTTTAGGAGTTTGAGGTGAGCTCTGACTGTTAGGTTGTTTCTTTATTATAGTGTCTGTGTGAGTGCATCCAAGCTAGCTGACCTTGAGTTTCTTGTTTTTATGTGCTCACCCACATGCTGTCATGTACTGCTGAATAATTAAACCACATAATAGATTTTTAAATGGATTTCTTTGATCTGAACCTGACTGCTTTCCTTTTGCTGCTGTCTTTCACTGAAAAGTGCCTTTGTTATTTTACCTGTAGAAATACATTCGCCCGGTAGAATTGGAAGATCATTGAGCCGCTTGCCCTTCATGTCACTGGGGCCTGCACAAAAGACATCTGATACAGTGGCATTTGTGTTTTTCAGCCACATCATCAGCCATTTGTTCTCACAAGTGCACTGGAAGGAGTTGCCTCGCAGATCTCTGAGGGAAACGAGGAACAGTGAAGGTTTATTGTAGGTTTACTGTTTATTTATTTTAGACAGAGACAATGTACAGTATTCATTAACCTTTTAAAAAGGAGAGAAGCATGGTACCAGGTTATAACAAAAAATGCTCATTTCCACTTATAATCCCTGGACAGGCTGATGGTAAAATACGATTTAGCAGACTATAAGCTGCTAAAAAGCCAGTACAATAATTACGGACATACATATCCAACAATTCATTGTTCACACCTCACTAAAACCAAGCAAACCAACCAAAATACTGCAAAAGTTGAACTTTAAACTGAGGTGTGCAAGGAAAACTGAAGGCAAGACTAAAGTTTCCCAGAGAGAACAGAGATGAAGACCAGAACTTCAGAAAATAGTGTTTTTCAGACAGATTAATCTCAGAGTGAATTACACTATTTGGACACCAGGCGTGGCACCGATGCTCAAAACATTACAGAACGTAAACATGTTTAAGTGATAGATGTGAATAAGTTTTATGGCACTTGTATTTTCTCCAATCTTTGCACTCAAGGACCCAGACTTTTTGCAATATCAGAGGTTTAGTAGCAGTTCTCCATGATTTCAAAGTGTTTCTTTGACTTTTGGCTGTTGAGGTCTTAGTCTGTGCCTTGTATCTAACCATGATGTGAGGGAAATGGACAAGTGAAGACACATCAGGACAAAATAAAATTAACTACCTACAACAGATGATCAGTATCATGAAGTTATTGTGCCATAAGATAGAAAACAAAAATCAGCTAGGACCTGGCAGTGGACTTGAGAGATGAATCATTCATCAATCAGTTTTTAGGGAATATGTCTTTGAGAATAAATTAAATTAAATACAGATAAATTTTCAAAGATCTTCAGAAAGCCCAGCTTAAAAAACACTGCTATAAGTTTTGCAAAAATTATTGCTGTTTGGAATTAAGATATATAAAAAAAGAGGAATGACTCAAGACTTTGGAAATGTGCTACTCCAGTCTTGAGGGACTTAAAGCAGAACAGCATGGTCAGCTTCAGTTTGAAAAACATTGTGGAAAAAGTAGGTGGCTGCTTTCTGTACTTCTAACTCTTACACACACACACACACACTGCTGACAACACAACTGCTTACTCACAGCTCTAGCAATGAATCCAAGTCGAAGAAGAGATCTCTTGGCAGAAACCATATCTTGTTGTTTGCCAGGGAGCTGCACCAGACACAAAGAGGGACAATAAAAACCTTTTTTTTTTTTTTTTTTGTCTATTCTGCTTTTTTTCCCTTTGTTTTAAGGTTGATGTATCAGTATTTTGAATTCTAGTATGAAATGTTAACATTGTGAAGTATCTATTTAACAATCAAAACTAACTTCTGTGACTATCAGAGACAAGTGCATCGAACTTACAGATGGGTGAGGGTTCGTAGACCTCTGAAGGCGTTTTTGGTGACTGTGTCAATCTTGTTTCGTTCAATGAATCTGTGTTTTAGTCACAAAAGAATGAGATATAAATGATGATATATGGAATATGGTTTAACAATAAAAGCACCCAGTACTTACCTCTTGAGCTATTTTTGTCCTATAACAACAAGAAACTTCAATGTGTTTTATTTGGCTTTTTCTGCTCGACCAACACAAAGTACTGCATAATAAAGAAGTGGAACGAAAATAATAAATGTTTTATCGAAATTCTGACATACCTTGTTATTCAGCCCTTCTACTTGGTAGAACACCCTTTCACTACAACAGGGAGTCTTTAGGGGTATGTCTCAGCCAGCTTTGCTCATCTAGAGATAAACTTTTGTTTGGGAACAGTGGGAACAATGTGAACAGTGGCTTTTAAATCTTTCTACAGATTTCAGCAACCCCTAAAGAGGTTTCTTCAAGAGAGCTTCATTTTTCATCAAAGGCTTTCTTCTTTCCATTCTTTTAAATCCCAGAGTTATTGTGTACACAACTAAAACTTCTCCTTTCAGCATATTTTTGCACCTGAGCTGTGGATCTATGTAATTCCTCCAGAGACACCATTCTATGATTAATGTTCTTATTGTCCAGCCTTTAATTTTAGGTGGATGACCAACTCTAGATACTCTTTCTATTTTCAAATGACAGACTGAACACTGCTCTGCGAAATATTCAAAGCTTGGGGTATTGTTTTGTAAGCTAGCTCCAATTGTCCTTTGCTAATGTTCTCGAACAAACCTCTGAAGCCTTCGCTGAACAACCATATTCATACTGAGACTAAACCCCACACAAGTTGACTGCTTATTAATTTGGTGACTTTTGAAGCAGCTGAATTTTATGGAGTAAGGGAATAATGGGGCTGATTACAAATTCACACTACACTTTTCAGATTTTTGATTGAAAAAGATTTTTCTAACCATAATACACTTTTTGTTAGTCTAACTCATTAAATGCCAACAAAATAAATTGAAGTGTGTTTTAATGTCAAAATATGAAAAGATGGAGCGTTTGAATACTAATATTACTGATAAACTTAATGAAAGACGGTCAACAATGAAAACATACAATGAAATAAATTTCTCTTGTACTCACAAATACTCGAGATGAGACAGGCCAGAGAAGGCATCATCTTTGATTGTGGTCAAAGAATTAGAGTTGAGAAGCCTGTAAAAGATGTACGAATAAAATGGAAACCTGCTGTCTTTGAACGTTTATATTCTTTGTGTATCATCCATTCATTGGCATAACAACTAAACCCAGGAAAGCCAGTAAGTTAAATATAATAACTAACAATGCTCTGCGTTTCATGGCACTTACAACAACTGAAGAGAAGGCATGAGAGAAAACATCCCCTCTGTGATTTCCGCAACGGATCCATTAACCACGCTTCTATTGTGAAGCACAGAGAGGACATCTTAACACCCAATACAAACTAAACCAGAGTCGCGACAGCTTTAATTCCCACTTTAAGCATAATTTATGTTACCCTCTCGGGCTTGTTCATTTTGACTTAAACTGTTCTCCTCGGTTGTTTACTTACAGTGAGTTGATCTCAGTCGGTATGGTCCGGGGGATCTGGGAAGCCCCGACGCAGATGAGAGTCTCCTTGGAGCAGGTGCATCCTGAAGGACATTTAACGTTCCTTTTGGATTCAGCTGCTCCTGTAAGACACAACAACACAAAAACCGCCGCTGACCAACGCACAGCGTGCGCCATGTTGCTGCTTAAGATGGGAATAAAAGACTAAAGAGACGGTGGTCAGGTTTAGCCGCTGCGCGACATCAGTATGCAGCAGCAGCAGCACAGAGAAAAGCCCTGACACAGACTGTTACGGCTGCAGCTGCGAACAGGAAGGCTGCTGAGCTTTGGCAAAATAGCAATCAATGCATGATTAATGATGTTTGGTTTCAGGGAAAAACCTCCTAATTACATTATATATATATATATATATATATATATATATATATATATATATATATATATATATATATATATATATATATATATATATATATATATATATATATATATATATATATATATATATATATATATATATATATATGCGGCTGGGTAGCTCAATGGGTAAGTCACCCGACCTTCACCCGGGAGACCGGGGTTCGAATCCAGGCCGGGTCGCTTGGTTGAGATATCCAGTGTGGGTCCTTAGGCAAGATCCTTCGCGCTACTGCCTACCTCATGATGAGTGATAAAGGAATACACGCCATGCCGGCTCAGACGTCGCCCGGCCAAACAAGGTCTGCGTCAGGTGCTGGGGAACCAGGGCACCTTCACGAAAAATGGGTTACTGGAACAAGACGGAATTGGGCGAGAGGTGAAAACTTGGATCTGTTGGAATGCTACTACTCAAGTAACCCTAGTCAGAGGGGTTACATGCAAAGAATGCGGGAGGAATGGTTACGTCGACATCCCCATTCAACACTAACTGCCAAACAACTAGTAGCTCAGTGTTCCAACATCCGCAAACGGCAAATGCTGTCACAACTTGAGATAGACGAGGTACAACACAAATGCTACGGCAAGGGGGAGCCAGGACGCCAGGTCAGAGGGGAGTTAGCTTCAACTCCCCACCCGCAGATTGGGTATGCAGCCCCAATAATGAACGAACCATCACAGCTGAACGAGGCAGCAACTGACCTGAGAGGTAGGATCATGGCCCGAATGAACACCAGGCAATCCCGATGCCAATTACAACGGCTGAGTGAAGTACCATCAGAAAGTCTCATTGAAGATGTGAATGCAGCATTGAGAACGATCCCTACCAACACCATAACGGAAACCAATGAGCTGGTGTACAACTCAGCATCAGTGATCCTTGAGATGCTCGGCTATAGGAGCAACCATGAGATTCAATACCCACCATGGAAAAGACGGTTAGAGGCTAAAATCAAGGTAACAAGGAGGGAAGTGAGCCAATTGTCAGAGCTCCAAAGAGGTGCAATCAAAAGACCAGTACCCAAGCGGTACAGCCAGATGCCCATACCTGAAGCGCTCGAAACTGCCAAACAAAGGCTCCAAGCCTTGGCCAGTCGCCTAAAGAGGTACACGAGAGAAAATGAAGCCAGGAGGATTAACCGGCTCTTCTCCACCCAACCAGCTAAAGTGTACTCTCAATGGCAGGGTAATAACAACAGAGCAGACCCACCAAGGCTGGAGACCCAACAGTACTGGAAAGGCATATGGGAAAGGGAGGCGACCCACAACAGCAATGCACAGTGGCTAATCTCTCTACGAGATGACCACAGCAACCTCCCTGAGCAAGCCCCAGTAACTATCACAGTGGCAGATGTCCAAGAAAGAGTCTCAGGTATGAAAAACTGGACAGCACCAGGTCCTGACATGATCCATGCCTACTGGCTAAAGAAACTCACTGCCCTCCATGAGCGACTGGCAGCTCAAATGAACCAGCTGCTACAAAGTGGGACTCACCCTGAATGGTTAACTGAAGGGCGCACAATCCTGATCCAGAAGGATCCCTCAAAGGGTTCGGTCCCATCCAACTATCGGCCAATAACCTGTCTCTCTACAACATGGAAGCTCATGTCAAGCATCATAGCAGCTAAGATAAGTGGGCACATGGATAAATACATGAGTACAGCACAGAAGGGCATCGGCATAAATACCAGAGGAGCCAAACACCAACTCCTGGTAGACCAAACAGTCGCCCGAGACTGCAAAACCCGACACACCAACCTGTGCACGGCTTGGATTGATTACAAGAAAGCCTATGACTCAATGCCACACACTTGGATCATTGAATGCTTAGAGATGTACAACATCAACAGGACTCTAAGAGCCTTCATTGCAGCCTCGATGGGGATGTGGAAAACCACCCTTGAAGCCAACTACAAGCCAATTGCACAAGTGTCCATCAAATGTGGCATATACCAAGGAGACGCTCTGTCCCCACTGCTGTTCTGCATAGGTCTGAACCCCCTCAGCCAAGTCATCAACAAGACTGGCTACGGATACCGACTCAAGAACGGAGCCACCATCAGTCACCTCCTCTACATGGATGACATCAAGCTGTACGCTAAGAGCAAACGAGACATCGACTCACTGATCCACACCACCAGGATCTACAGCACTGACATTGGGATGTCATTCGGACTAGAGAAGTGTGGTCGGATGGTTACACAGAGAGGGAAGGTCATCCACACAGAAGGGGTCTCACTCCCAGAGGGAACAATAGCAGACATTGAGGACAGTTACAAGTACCTGGGAATACCACAAGCAAATGGCAGCCTCGATGAGGTCACAAGGAAAGGAGCCACGGCCAAATACCTCCAACGAGTAAGGCAAGTCCTGAGAAGCCAGCTCAACGGCAAGAACAAGATCCGTGCGATAAACAGCTATGCCTTGCCAGTAATCAGATACCCTGCAGGAATAATAAGCTGGCCAAAGGAAGAGATAAAGACCATGGATGTTAAAACTCGGAAACTACTAACCATGCATGGAGGGTTCCACCCTAAATCCAGCATCCTGAGACTATACGCGAGCCGTAAGGATGGAGGCAGAGGACTAGTGAGTGTGAGAGCCACTGTCCAGGATGAAACATCCAAGATCCATAAATACATCAAGGTCAAAGCCTCAACCGACGATGTGCTCAGCGAATGTCTCAAACAATGGGGACCAGAGGATGAGGTGCTGGAGGAACCATCATGGGAGGATAAGCCCCTACATGGGATGTACCACCGACAAATAACTGAAGTGGCTGATATCAGGAAATCCTACCAATGGCTGGAAAAAGCTGGACTCAAGGACAGCACAGAGGCACTCATCCTGGCTGCACAGGAACAGGCCCTAAACACCAGAGCAATAGAGGCTCAGATCTACCACACCAGACAAGATCCAAGGTGTAGATTGTGCAAGGAGGCCCCTGAGACAGTCCAACACATAACAGCAGGGTGCAAGATGCTGGCAGGGAAAGCGTACATGGAACGTCATAACCAAGTGGCGGGCATAGTGTACAGAAACATCTGTGCAGGATATGGACTGGAAGCCCCGAGATCAAAGTGGGGCACACCCCCAAAGGTGGTGGAGAATGACCGAGCTAAGATCCTGTGGGACTTCCAGATCCAGACAGACAAAATGGTAATGGCGAACCAACCGGACATCGTGGTGGTGGATAAACAACAGAGGAAAGCCGTTGTGGTGGATGTAGCAATACCAAGCGATTGCAACATCAGGAAAAAGGAACACGAGAAACTGGAGAAATACCAGGGCCTCAGAGAGGAACTGGAGAAGGCCTGGAAGGTGAAGACCACAGTGGTGCCTGTGGTCATCGGGGCCCTCGGGGCAGTCACCCCCAAGCTGGAGCAGTGGCTAAAACAGATCCCAGGAACAACATCAGACATCTCAGTCCAGAAATGCGCAGTTCTCGGCACAGCCAAGATACTACGCAGAACCCTCAAGCTCCCAGGCCTCTGGTAGAGGACCCGAGCTCAGAGGTTGGGAAAGACCACCCGTGGAGGGTGAGAAGGGAATTTTTTATTTTATATATATATATAAATTTAAGCTGCAACAAAGTATTTCGAAAGAATATTTGTGGAGATATGAATTTAATTCACAAGAACACAAATGTGGATTGAGGTGTTCATTTTAGCACCATGCAGAGCGTTTACACGTTATCATTAAATTAATGGAAATTTTACTTCAACAGGTCAAAACAAGCACTGGGCAAGGTAAGTTATTTATTTATTTATTTATTTATTTATTTTTTTTTTGAAAAAGCTTCTTTAAACAAGTTGGGCATAAATTCTTCGCACACTTAAAAATCAGACAGACCGGTATAGAAAATCAAACTATGTAAGTAAAATAAAAATGTATATTTTAGACAAATAAATCAGACAATTATAAAGAATGAAAAACTGGGGAAACACATTTAGGTAGCGAGGAAACACAGGACATAACTAGACAGAAAACAACACTAAAATTCTAAGACATAAATCATAAAATAATAATAAAAAAAAAATTAAATCTTAATATAAATAAACATCGCTATAAAAGATCAACATATCTCTAATGAAATCTAAAATAATCCCAAATACAATACAACCAAACAGATAAGAATAGTTATGTATAGTACATAAATATTCAAATAAAACTAGATAGTTACATAGAAAGGAATGGGTATTCACAAATAATAATTAAAAGAAGAAAAGGAAAAAAAAAACAAGCCAGGCAGAATAAATACAGTTTTAGCTTGCTTTTGAAAACAACAAGACTCTCAGCTGTTTTCTGGTATAATATAATATAATATAATATAATATAATATAATATAATATAATATAATATAATATAATATAGAAAAAGTCAAGCGGTGGAGCTATGAGTGCAGGTACATGAGCACACCACTAGAGGGAACCTGCTAACAGAGAAATGAGAAGAAGCAACTTTTCTCACTCAACCATATCTACAGTCAGAGCAAACATGAGAAATTCAAAATGATTGAAACAGAGACACACTAGGTTGGATGAGTTTATTTTTCACCACACACAGCAAAGAGGATGATAAGGGAGATTAAAAAATGTCACTGTTAGAGAAAGTGGCATCTTGTGGACACCTATTCTCCATGACAGGGTATTTTGAGTTCCTTTACCAGGATTGTTAAAACTTAGTATAAGTGCCACTGCATCTATTATGAATATATTTAAATATTTAAATATGTAGTTACATTTTTACTTCTAGGACCAATATATACACATAATACAATAATATTTAGTCAAAATGAATTTCAATTACTGGCAAAATATAAAAAAGGACACTCTCCTGCTTTTGTTTCTCATCGTTTTGGTTTTACTGACTTGACACACAGCTAAATGAAGTAAAGAATACAAAATATATAAACACATACCAACAGATTCTGAAGGTTTCTGTCATAATGGCACCTTTAAAGTAAATATTTTTGGCACATTAAATGTTTTTATGGAAAGTGTCAAGCAGTCAGTATTCCTTTTTTTCCCTAGGAGATTAACTTCTTTACTCAGCTTTACATCAGTGCGTTATTCTTAAAATGGATCATTTACAGAACAATAAAGTCATTTGATGTCCCATCTGGCCCTAACAAGGTGCTGGCCTTTGCAGGAGCTCCAGCAGCCTGTGAACATGAGTGAAACCAAATAACAGGGAGCAACCATACATGTCTGCCATGGCTGGTATAATTCATGACAACTCGGCCTCTTGCATTGCTGTTTTTAGTATCCAGAATCCCAAAACACTTACTTGAAATGTGAAAGCTGAAGCCACATGATGCTCAGTAAAAGCTGCTTCACTTTCATGTTTCTCGACAAGTGTCAGTAAACTCGTGTAGAAATGATCGTGTGTGTTTCAGAAAAGTCTGTTGTTGATACATTTTCTCATCAAATGGTAAAAATCTGCATGTTCAGCCTCCCAGAGACGTCCAGAGGCATCTTGTCAGTTGTGACCTTTGACCTGTCTTATATTTCTCTCATGTCTTGGATGTCTGCACAGCTTCGTGAAAACAATAAAATAAACTTGTTTCCTCACGGTGCCCCACAAATCAACTCAGAGACACTGGGGGCAATTTATGAATGGATTATGCAAAAAAGATTCCCAGCTAGGAGGAGCACCATAAAAGAAAATTGAACAAAGAAACATGATTACTCATATTTGTTTCTTCGGTCCTGTACAGAACCACCCACCTGTTTACTGTAATTAATAGCAGAGCCTGCAGTGATGATTTTTATTCTCTTTTTGCTTATATAATAGAAATAATATCTTATGAATCTAGGTAAACCATGAGCAAAAAAACAGAAAGCATGAAACGTGTCCTATGTAGGGATTCATTGTTTAGACCAGCAGATTTTAGCATGTACTACCATCACAGTTTCAAATATGTCATCAATAACTGTGCTGAAAGAGAGGAGTACAGGTAAACTCATAATAATTTCACTTTTTTTATATATATTTGGCCATAGTTTAGATACTGGCCTCAAGGTTTATTGTTGCATTTTTTTGTCTTTTATAACTTTACACTTTACAGATAAATGTTTTGCTTTTCAACCATTTTAAAATGTTGCATTTTATCTCTAGGACATTGTTTGTCAAATGTTATGTACAGGAATCCACTTTTAATTTGGCTACAATTATTTGGGTGGTGGGGTGGTTGGGGTTTTCAGTGACTATTTGTTTTCAAGAGCTATTCGATGCTGTCACTTAGAGCTTCATTCAAAATGGGAAAGACAAAAGAACATAACCTTCAAGTACGGCCCGTGTGTCTTGATCTTCATAACATAAAAAATGGCAACAAGAAAAGAGCTCCCCTCCTCATATCTATGGTCAGAAAAATACTCAAGATCAAAACAACTGGAACTGTGACAAACGAGGACCTGAGTTTATCTTAATATCCACAGTAAGAAGGATGGTAAGGGAGGAACAAAATCAAATCCTAAAGCTCACTGTTAAAAAACTGCAGCAAATTTTGCACAGTGGGGTTATGCTGCTGTGTAAAAACATTGGCCTCTCTACCAGAAATCCCAATAAATCTGGAGGATGCAAGTAGCATTAAAATATGATTCTGTGACTGTTAATCGATCAAAACCCATATATATTTGGTAATGTTGTCTAACTAGTGACAAACCTATTAAACACACTTTCAAAGCATTTCTAAAATTTGTGGAGATGTGAGCTGAAGCTGGTAAAACTGTTATCAAAAGTCAAACATTTACAAGCTCTGTCTTCAGTCTACTAGAGAAGTTGTAGATGGAGCTTAAAAGGTTTGGGCGAGCAGGGAAGCTCAGAAAACTGATTCAGTCACATTAGTTCATCAGGAGGAAAGGGCCAAAGTTACAGCAAACTACAGTAAGAAGCCTGTGGAAAGAAACCCAAAACATTTAACCCAAGTCATGAAGATTAAAAGGCAATTTTACCACATGCCAAAAAAAAGTTATGTAAACTTTTTAATTTTCAAGAGCATTTTAATTATATTCTAAACAAAATTATTCTGAAATTTAGCAAATATAAATAGTTTTGGTAATCCTAGCTGATCTAGAGCAAGAAATGTTTATCCTAGTTTAATGACAAACAGTTAGGGGAATGAAAACGTTATCTTTGTTATCCAACCAGGTCCAGTCTGCAGGACAAACCAAGCAGGGCCGTAACTGGCTGGAGGCCAGCCTTTTGACACATGCCCGATGTACTTAAATAAGGACGCTAACCATCCGTCTGCTTCCTGAAAGAGAAGAAAAACAAAAGAGACACCTACTGGGCTTGAGGGGATCATCACAGAGGCAAAACAGAGTCGAGGGCTAATAAACACATTGATCTAAGGAAACAAATCCTAAGAAAGAATAATTGAATTAACACAAGAAATAAACTAAGATGGCAAAAGCTAGGCAAATAAACAAAGAAATTATTAAAACAGAAGCATAAATGAAATTAAAAGTTCCAAGCACCTACAGCTTTTGACAATGCTCAGAGAATCATGTTTATGTCAAGAAAGAAAGAAAGAAAGAAAGAAAGAAAGAAAGAAAGAAAGAAAAAGAAAATTATCTATCTATCTATCTATCTATCTATCTCTCTCTCTCTCTCTCTCTATATATATATATATATATATATATATATATATATATATATATATATATATATATATATATAGTTTGTTTGTTTGTTTGTTTGTTTTGTTTTTGTTTTTTTTGTTTTTTTGTTATTTTAGTTGTGCCCCTGTAAAATTTTTGCTGGCCTGGTCACCCCCATGAAAATTTTCAGGGGGCACCACAGTTAATCTGTTGAATTGTTGTGCATGTTCAACATTTTATTCTGCTGTGTGTTGAGATTTGTATTTTTAGCTTCAGGTGGTTAAGTAATTTCCTTTTTTTAACTAGTTGTTGATATTTTTAAGACTGAACAACAATTCAGTTTCAGTTTTCTCCACTTAGTTATTGTTTCTTTAAACTGGTTAGAATAATGCTGTTTTATATGACAGGATACTACCATATTTCCAGGTGTATTTGCAAGTGTTCATACCCATTGAAATTTTTTTCACTTTGCCTCATTACAACCACAAAAGCCAATGTATGTTATTTCAAATGGAACTTGAACACAAAGTAGTTCATTGAAAAACACTCATGGATTTCAATATTTTCTACAAATAAAAATCTTAAAGCCTTGGTGTGTAGTATTCAGAAAATATTCAATGGACTTTACTCTGAAATATATAGGTATCCATACAATCAAGCGCAGTCATTTGCCATCAGAAGTCACCTAATTAGTAAATAGAGTCCACTGGTGTGTAATGTAATATCAGTATAAATCAAGCTGTTCTTTGAAGGCCTCAGAGGTTTGTAAGAGAACATCAGTGAAAGTTATCAATGTCAGCCATTTTGACCCCATCAAAACACCCAACGTAACTCTGGAGGTACTGCATGGATTCAAAGTGCAGTTGGTAGAATAACAACTATTAGTCACACACTCAACAGATCTGGCCTTTATTATAGAGTGGCAAGAGGAGAGCCATGGTTGAAAGATAGCAAAGGGAATTTCTGTTTAAACTTTGCCAGTAGTTCATGTAAGGGGAACAAGTGAAGGAAGGTGATCTCGACAGATAAAATGTATGTAGGAAAACTGACAATGTACATCACCCCACACCCTGAACACACTATCCCAAACCATGAACAAGGTAAAGGTAAAGAAAAAGTTAGTGGCAACACCATGCTAGGGGAATGCTTTTCTTCAGCACTGACAGAGAAGTTCATCATTTGATGAGATGGATTGAGATAAATACAAGGCAAACTTGAATTCAAATTTTATTTTTACAGACAGGTTCCATCCAATCTAACTGAGCCTCAGCTATTTTACAAAGAAAAACAATCCTGCTGCAGCACAAACATGTAATCTAAGCAACACTTCCTGATTCGTACTGCCAAATCTGCAACTTTTAATCACTGAAATGTTTCCTTCAGGGCAGCGTTTAAGTTGTCTATCGATTTTCCAAGTTCTGCATGAAGATTTGTGTGAGCAAAGAGGGGGGTTGAGGGCTGAGCGAGGCATTCCTCATGTGTTCAGTTCCTTATTTTGATTAATGGCGCCCATGATTTAGCACCTGCTGTTTTAATGTGGCCACAGTAAGAATCTGATCTCAACTTGCGTGCGTAAGCTGTGCCTCCATTTTAAATAGCAGCCTAAGTTTATCAGCTTTGTGTAAGCCATTTCAACCTGTTTACATGTTGTGATGCCTCGAACATAAGGGGAAACCTTACAGAAACATTACAGAGCTAAAACCACAAATCCCCAAGTAATTCTTCTTCTATACTGACTTAAAAACATCTAAGAGCTCATTTATCGTGCACTCGGAAAAAGAGAGATTACAAAATCCTTTTATAATTAGAAGTCACAGACACTCCCACAGTCTTTTTATATTAAACCTGACACAGCAGCATTTTATGAGGGGTCACATGTTAAAAAGGTTAAGGACAGTTTTATTAGCTGATCAAATGTCTTAGATTTGCTTTTATGTAAAAGATTAATCTGTAAATAACTACAGCTGTCCAGTGAATATGACCATTCTACACCACAAAATGCTGCAGAGACTTGACATGTCATAAATGAAAAAATTTAGGCTAAGTTCTACAAACTTCAAATAATGTTTGTGTTGTTTTATAATAAAAGCATTATGGTTCTTTCTTTTTAAGGTTTCCACTGCTGTCTCCAAAGCTGCATCAGAGCACCTCCTCCGTGTTGTTGACAATGTGACTAAATGTGGGATTTGAGGGTGTCAGAAGCTTTATACTGGTGGCCTCTGTCCTTGATATTGCAGTCAGTGTGCCCTCCACATGCAACAACTGCTGGCCTACCCCCTCCCTGCCACATACCACCAATCTGGGGCCCTGTCCAGGAACAACACTTGTGTCTTCAAAACCTAGACAGACGTCTGACAACTGGATCAATGATATGCAGGGCATCCTGATTCAACTGTGTTCAGGAGGTGGAGAGCATCACTACTAAAAATCGGGACATTGACATCTGCATAAGTACGATATACATACATACATACACACACACACACACACACACACACACACACACACATATATATATATATATATATATATATATATATATATATATATATATATATATATATGTATATATATGTATGTATGTATGTATGTATGTATATATATATATATATATATATATATATATATATATATATATATATATATATATATATATATATATATATATATGATGTTTAAAGAAAATTTTACACCGAAAACGTGTAAAATACTGCCAGGATTTTTACACAAGCTGCAGTAAGAAAAGAGCGATTTTTTTTCCCTTCCATGCAAAAAAAAAATGTAGAAATAAAATAGAATAAAAAACAAAACAACAACAGAAAACTGAGAATATGTATTAATTATTAAAGTTTAATCCACTTATAATGCATGAAAACTATGAGGAGGAGCTGTTCATAAGAGGTGCTGAAAAATGTATTTGTTTGTTTTAGAGTTACCAAAAAAATTAATAAATATATGCCTGACAGTATCGTGGGAATTTCTGTGGGAGTCCCCACCACCCCACCCGCTTCTATCCTGCGTCTCACTCACACTCACAAACACACAGTCACACACTCACACACACCCGGCTGCCCCCAAGCTCCTGCCTGCAGAGTTTTCCGTCCAGTGTCGGAGTAACATCGTAAACGAGGACCACCTGACGGTAAGTCCGGACTAAATGGAAGCAGCGGAGAAAACTCTCACTTACCGAGATGACACCGGACTTCACAGTAACAAGCTGCTTACACAAGTCAAAAAGGAGGAGAGCAAGGACCAGCACACAGAGACAAACAGCGAAGAGTCCAATTATGTGGATCTGGAGATGAGACCCGACGGGCTGAAGACGGTGAAAGTCACTTTCACCGGAGAGGGGAACCAGCTGTCTGTGATCAAAGCTGACAGCTCGAAGCAGGAGGAGAGCAAAACCCTGCTAGAAACACAGACCAAACTCCCCACCGCAGACCCGGACTCAGAGAGCGAGAAGCAGGCTGAGTTTGACTCCAGCGAGTGCAGCGAGAGCGGGGAGCTGCGCTACACCGACATGTGTCTGAACTGCAAGAGCGACTCCGAGCTGTCCGAGTCCCACTACATCACCACACATGAAATCCAGCTCACTGAGCTCGACCACGACGTGGACTACGACCTGGGCCGGGGGACCCGCTGGGAATTTGAGGACGGCAACCTGGTCTACGCCTTTGTGGATTACGCCTCTTTCGAGAGCGACGAGACCCAGGAGGGCACCCTGATCGTGGAGGGCGGCCGGAGTCAGGCGAAGGTGCAGTCTAATCTTAGCGGAGCGGCTGTCAGCACCGAGCAGGAGGAGAGCGATCTGTGCGCCAGTTCGGATGAGAGCTTGTGCAGAACCCAGAGTGACCCATCTGCGGGGAAAATCCACTTATCGATTAAAACCTCCTCCAGGGCAGTGAACGAACCTGTAGGCGTCTTTGAGAATGACCCGCAGTGGTCCACGAAACACCTTGGAGATGGGAGCCATTTCTCCTTTGTGAACCCCGGCGCCAAAGCGGGGCCCCTGTGCGATAGGGGTCAATATTTCATCCCGGCTCCGGGCCGTCAGCACCTTGCAACCAAACTGAGACGGAGAGATATTAATGAGTATTCCAGCGGAGCGTCCAGTTCCATTAGTGAGCTGGACGACGCTGATAAAGAGGTGCGTAACCTAACCGCCAAGTCTTTCCGAAGCTTGGCATGTCCATACTTTGATGCCATCAATCTCAGCACTTCCAGCGAGTCATCCATGTCGGAATATGGCCTGAACAAGTGGTCAGCTTATGTGGACTGGAATTATGGAAATATTACACACAATACCTCCAGTGCAACATTAGAAATGAATAAGACTATGGATAGCAAGAGGAATAATAGATGTAAAACAGGCATGGAAGACCAACAGACAAGAATCTGTGCACTGAACAAGAGAATTACTTCACAGCAGACAGCATCTTCAGGCAGAAAGCTCCAAATGAAGAAACAGTCAAAACAGCAAGGAGTTACCCTAAACTTTCACTGTAATGTTGAATCCAAAGCTCCCAGGGGCCCCAAGTGCTTCCAAAAGGACAGACCCAATGAAATGTTGGCCAGATCAGGGTGTGAGATGCAGTATCATCACACAGATAGCTCAGGGGACACAAACAAGAGGGCTATTTTTGCTTCAAGTCTCCTGAAAAATGTAATTTCCAAAAAAATGCAGTTTGAACAGGAACGCAAAATGGAGAGGGGAGAAATCTCAGATACGTACCCCTCAGCCTCCCCCTGTATTCACTTCAAAGATATGGAGGGTGTGAAGGAGAGGAGTGAGAGCAGAGGCCTGCAGGGGCAAACCTCAGAATTAGGAATCCTTGTGAACTCCCCTGATGATCCCAGATCCAGATCCAGCTCCTGTGGGCCTGCAGATGAGACAAAGGGTGACAACAAGGTTAGCGATTGTTCGGGAGATAACCAAGAAACACCACAGCAGCCACTGTCTGGGAAGGAGGCAGAGCCTGCATCTGTGAAAGATTCTCAAACCACAGCACGAGAAGGACTGGACACCAGCAACATTCTGTCGAAGCTTCTCTTTGTTCCAAACTGCCAACTTCTTTCAAAAGACGGAAGCTTGGCAGAAGATTTAACCCCTAACACACCTGACACAGGTGCCAATAAATGTGAGAAAGAGCTACTAAAGGTGGATGATAAAAATGCACAGAATAAAGAAAAATATGAAAGGGTGGGGAAAGCACCCGAGATCAAAATCTGCCTGAGAAATGTGAAAGAAAACAAAGGCTGCACTCTGAATATTGCAAATCTCCTAACACCCAAAATCAGTAATATCAACAAATTCAGGGCAGCAGACAATGGCAGGTGTCATATTTTATCCTCAGGAGACAAGGTTCCAAGTTTCACCGTTAGAGACATCAGAGACACAAAGTGCAAATTTCAGACACCAATATATCACGTCAGGGATGTGCGTAAGTTGGTGAAAAGCTCGTATCGTTTTGTCTCCTTGGACAGAAGTGACCGTAGATGTTCCACAGTACCTGAGGAGAAAACCAAAGTGGAGCCAGATAAACCATCCCCTATGGTGATCAAATGCAACTCTGTGAAATCAAACGTTAAACCAGAAACAGATGACGCAGCACAGACACAAGTGGAGTTGGACATCCCATCTGAAACCTCAGGCAGAGTTCCTACTGTTCTGACAAAACAAGGGAATCTTGATCAGCCTGAGTTGCAGCCAAATCCTGACGCCAAACTGGGAAAACAGAGACAGGATAGGTTCACTGGGGAGACAAATGAGAGGAGAATTGACCCTGCAATGCCAAAACAGGATGCCCTAGAAAAGCTCAAAGCAGCAGTTAAAACCATGGAGCAGCTTTATGTTTTTGACAGAAATGAATGGAAGCGTAAATCCCAAGCCTCTCACCCAGCTGCAAACAGCCATGTGCTGCCACTCCTCACCAAGCAGGGAGCTCATCTCAGTTCATCTCAGGGAGCTGCAGATGAGCTGGAGGTAAAAAACAGTGGCAAGATACCTCAGTCTCTAAAAAATAGCACAGAAATGCAGAAAAACATAGGAGATAGAAAATCTCTTAATATTATCCATGTCCCATATAACCATGACACTTTTAAAACACAATCACAGCAAAGTAAAACCTTCACCAACAAAAGTGTCCTTCATTTTGGCAATAAGAAACATGGCAGCATTAATTCACAAGATTCTGCTTTGCAAGCATCCTCTGTAGTGAAAAACTCTAAAACATCGGTGATAAAACCAGCATCAGTAAAAATGGTGGAGCAGGACAAGGCCAAATCCAGTTCCACTGATCCTATGACTACAAAAGGTTGCTTGGACTCTGAGAACTACCTAACCATGCCAGGGCTTGGGTGCACAAATGAAACCAAGCTGCTCAATCAAAAGCCTTTTTCAGCTGAGGGGGATTCAAGCTTTAGCAAAACTTCAGGTGATAGCAAGGTGGCTGAGCAAAAGAGGTCACATGTAACCATGGACTGCCCATCTGCAACCATCTACCATCTTCCAACAGCAGCGACAAGTCCTCAAAATCAACAGCAGGTGTTGTGTTTCTCCCCCTCCATCAATATGTCCCCCACACCCTCTGCAGGAGAAACAGTCCCTCAAACCCAGCGCAAGATGCTCCTGGACCCCACAACTGGACATTATTACCTGGTGGACACCCCCATATGGGCCACCACCAAGAGACTTTTTGATCCCGAGACAGGCCAGTACGTGGATGTCCCCATGCCTAACTCACCTGTAGCGCCCGTCACACCCATGCCTTTTTCACTACCCCCCATAGCTCTCACTTCTACCTACATGGTCTACCCACGCTTCATCTCTCCTACGTTGGCAGCCCAGGCAGTGATGCCGCAGTCTCCCTGTCACTCAGAGGATTCAGCAAGAGAAAGCAAAAACAATGCCTTGAGCCCAGGTGCAGAGAAGGCTTACTACAGCGCCACAGCAGAGGCTCAGCAGGGGTCATTTCCCCTGCCCCTAAGTTTGGGACATGTGTCCACCAAAGGAGGGGCAGCAAGCTCTGACAAAAAGGCACTTATCAGCATCACAACGCAGCAGGGTCCAAGAATCATCGCTCCACCCTCATTTGATGGAAAAACTATGAGCTTTGTGGTTGAGCATCGGTGACCAAGAGGACTTACTTCTCTTCATATATGTGAGTTAACGTGAGCATAAATTAATCAAACTAATAGTTTGATTAATAGTTTCTAATCAGATCAATAGTTTCAGATCAATTGTTTCTGTCTGAGTGGAAAAACTCAGTCTAAATTTCAAAGTATTGTTCGATGGTTCACCGGGAGCCAGAAAGAAAAGCTTTCATAAATCTGTCATGTGTCACATGCTGTAGATTCTGCTGCAGACAGATGTAAAAATGACTGCACAAAAAAAGCCATGCAAGCCGTAGTGGGAAAGGGTAAAATGTAAACGACATGTTTGAATTACAATAAACCAGATTCTGTTTGTAATTATAATAACAGTAAATAAAAAAAATAGATTTTCATAAAAAATGCGTTGTAAAATAATTTCTAAGTGCTAAAAGGTAAAAACAATTTGTAGGCATCAAAACACAAAAAAATCCCTTCAGCATACAGGTAGTAAAAGCAAAACGCCCACAAATCATCTAAAAGTTAAAATGTATCTTATAAAAGGAAGATTTTTTGGTCTCTTTTTGAAACTTTCCGATGTCAGCGGGGCACCTCAAGTTGTCAGAGAGGGAGTTCAACAGGTGTGGAGCAGCAGAGCAAAAAGTCCAGTCTTTGTTCTGGTGGGGATGAGACAGTTGAACTTTGAAGAGCAGTTCTAAAGTGCGTATGTGCATGGGATGAGGAGACAGATATTGGAGAGAACTGCCACTGGTGCACTGGAACCTGAGGAAAAAGACTGGGCAGAGAGGAAGAGCCAGTTTAATGAGTGATGAATGGGGTGATGTGTTTGTGTTTTCTCATCAGGATATTTTATGTTGTATCTTGCCAGCTTTGAAATATTGTATTGAATAATGACAATGGTTATTTGGCACGCAGAACTGCTTACTAATTATGCATTTGACCAGTCAGAGCAGCCTCAAGGGATTATAGAGAAACTCTGCCCAGAACACTTCCAAGTTTTTGTTTTACTCTACTCTACAAGCACAGACTTACCATTAACAGAAACATAGAAACATTATCAGACACAGTTTTGTGAGACGCTTTCTCTCAAACACATGTAAAAGTGTATTTGTTTAACCAGTTTGGCTTCTTGGGGTCCCCAGTCCAACAAGCAATAGATTAAAATAAAATTAATCTTTTATTGCAGCATCATATTCTTACAGTTAAACATTTGGTCAACATTCAACCTATAATTTGAATACATTCAGTCAAATAAAATTCTGTGTTAAGAACCTCAGTTTCGGTCCTCAGGGACCTCTCTGCCCTGCATATTTTAGATGTGTCTCTGTTCCAGAACACCTGGAAATGACTGTATTACCTCCTCTGCATAACCTCAAGTGCTGCAGAAGCCAGTTAATCAACCACTTATTCCAGTCAGGTGTGTAGCAGAAGGGAAACACCTAAAACATGCCAGGCAGTAGTCCCTGAGGACCGGAAGTGAGAAACACTGATACAGAGGAAAAAGTACCAAGAAGTGTTAAGAACACAGTTTAATGGAGAAAATGGAGAATCTTGGCTGGACATTTACTCATTGGGTTTGCATTTATTGGATTGTTGTTTGAGTTTTCCATGTTTTCTCAAAGAAGCAGCAGTATAGCCTGGCTACTTTAGCAGCACTCTGACAGTGCTAATAGACATGCAGTAGCTTCATGACAGGTAACCTGACCCCCCTGAGTGATTTGATTTTCATCCTCGAGCCTTTTCTTTTTTTCTGCATTACATATCGTCAGACTATTTTAATAGTGTGAGGCGAGTTTGTTTACACAGTTTATTCTCAGGGTGTCGCTGGTAACTATTCTAGTTAGTGACACCTTAACATTAAGTTATCTTTAATCAGCCATTAAAGTTTTTAATTTCTTATATAGCATTACAGCTCACTATTCTCTTCCCCCCTTAGGCAGGTTTACTAAAGCCTGAAGTGAAACATTTTGTTAGATGGTGTCATTTTATTAGAAAATCAAAATAAGCCAAGAGTAGGAAGCAGTTTACACCTATTCTTCTATGTACTGGGCTACACAGAATGGGTGTCAAATTTCAACAACTATTTTCTCTCTCTCTCTGTGTGTGTGTGTGTGTGTGTGTGTGTGTCCCAGGCGCTCTTGCTAATGTAGTCAAAATCTGTTTAAATTTATGATCACCTAACTACAGGTATAGTTTTGTCTTTAAGGATTACCAAAAATATTATTCTTTTCCAAATGCCAGATCATAAGATTTTAAGATAATCTTTTACTTCACAGTCAAAAATTTAAATACATTTAAATGACTATGCTAAGATCAGATGATGATGTGGTGGCTTTATAAGTTTCTTATAGGTTGACATTTGAGTTAACTGGAGGCACACCTGTGGATATAATTTGAGGCAACAGCTCAAGCTTCCTTGCATGGAAAAATCAAAAGAAATCAGCCAAGATATCAGGAAGAGCTCTATGGACCTGCACAAAGCTGGTTGATACGTGGGTACCATTACCTAGCTGTTTTGCCTGCAAGACAACTTTATCTCTTTTATAATTAATTGCCCACCAGTATAGCACTCACACAGGTCACACTACATCTCCCATAATGCACTGCAATAGCTGCAGCTCAGAAGTGTGCAAGCTGCACTTGTGGAAGAATTGGATGCATCAAGAGAACTTATGACTCTTTTTTTTGTGTTGTTTTTTTTTGTGTTGCCAAGTAATGAAAAACCAAGTCAGCCCCACCACTGGCTTCCCAAGTGCACATTTTGCTCAAATAGTTCACATGGCACATTGCTGACTTTGAAGAGTACTAAAGTAATCTGAAAATGTTTTATAATCAATTTGGTTGTGACCGAGAGAGAACACCTGCAAACCTCAAGAAACAGATTGTAAAACAGCAGTTTACCAGCACACGGACTGAAGGCAAAGGATAACTCTGTGGGTTCTGTACAACTGTCCCCCTTCCTGAGGAAGATGCCCCACACCAATCTCCAAACTGCTTAATTGCACTGTGTGTTTGGTAGTAAAAAGGTCTGCTTGTGCCAGCAACTGATGATGAATCAGATGGCACATAGAAGCCAACTTATACACACCTCAAAAGTAAAATACTGGGAGAAACTGCAATGAAAATGCTTTTGAGATATTGTTCATATGAACCGCCATGAAAGTTTTAAGATTAGAGGGTTTTTTTAAGATGGTAAAATGAGCTTGGTCCTTTGTCTTCTCTCAGATAAAATTTGAACTTTAGTCTGAGGCTATTTTTTTTTATTTATGAACACCCTTATCAATCAGAGATCCATCTGATGCAGGTAAGACTTAAGCTCTTTATAGAAGCCCAAAGCAACTGCAAACAGAAACAACAAACTGATCTATCTTTTTAAGCCAGAAAAAACTAAAATAGTAGGATGTTTGAGAGGGCCTATTTAAGATGAGCAATATTTTTTTCCCACTTCGAACAAGTCGTTTATAACACCTAAACCTCAAGACTTTTGTTTTTTGATTTCTAAAACCAAACCAGATGGCTAAAGTGCTCGTACATAGTAAAAGTGAACTCAAACATGAAGTTAGATGGGGAACAAACTCAGGCCATGTGGGTGCCAGGCAAAGTTGTCGGTTTACTGTTCTTATATATATCTTCTCCACTGAAGTTTGTTCTCACTATGATTAATACCAGATTTTGGTATCCCTAAAGTAAAGCAGCAGATAGAAGAAAACACCAAAGTTAGACAACACCAAATAAAGCATTAAAAAGAGAATGAAATGAAGATATTTGTTCAAATAAATAGAAAAGTTATTACAAATAGAATATTGACTGCAGATAAAGTAGAAGCAGGTTATTGATATCACACATATTAAGCCAGTTGTCTTTGTTGTACATGTGTATGGCCGACGTGAGCACACAACCCTGCAGTACTCCTGTCCCAGGGATTCTGTTGGTTGAAGTTAGGTTCCCTGCCCTGACATGGTGTCTGTTTGGCAGGAAGATCCCTAATTTATCAACAAATGGAGGTGTCCTTGTGTAGAAAAGATAAATATTTCACAAAGTATCACAACACTAATCAATAAACTACCAGTCAGGACAGTATCATGGATCGGAATGCAACTGTATTCCACCATCATTTTGTAAAGTTAGTTATTTATATGCATTAATTACAAACATTTAGATCCATAACAGCAGTTGCTGTTTTTTTTCAATTGAATCATAACCCTAACACTGAGTGATTGTCGAGATTATCCTCTGAAACATTTAAATTTGTAATTCTTTCTCAGATGTACACACTCACACCTTGCTAGAGACCTCTCGCAGCTAATGTGTCAGAGCAAGAACACAACTGCATGAGCATGGGCAATACATGTCAGCTGAGAGATTGGCAGCTAGGGGCCTAGTATGGGGTTGAGTAGTGGTGTGAGGGCTACATGAGATGTGTGTAGCTAATGGTGGAGTCTCGGGCAGTTGGGGTTGGGGGGCTGCAAGAGGGGTTATGGAGGCATGGCTGGCATAGTGATGCAGGAGGAAAAGGTCAGGCAATGCAAAGTATTTGTTGTGCTGATGCAGGGAGAGGACAGCTGCTCAGAGAGATCAGATGCTGCTGCAGCTCTGGCTTGGGAGCGAGTCAGTAGGACTGCGAGAGGGTCAACTTTTTATAGCCCCCCCCCCTACACACTGCCTGCCCTCTTTCCTCACTGCTGCCTATTACTAAATGCGGAGAAGGAGTAAGAAGTCACTGCTGACTCTATTCCTTCTGTGTAAACTAATTGATTAGCTTGGACCTAAGCATAATTGGCCAAATGTCGTGAGCCAAAAGGCTAACTACAGTAACTTGTTACATTATAAGCACAAACTTCAATTTGTATCTTTTGGGGTTTTTATGTGATAAACCAACACATAGTAGCACATAATTGTGAACTGGTAGGGAAAGTGTAAATGAAAATCAGTTAAGACACTCCAATCTATGTCTTTTAAAAATGTTTGTATAACATTAACATTGTTTCTATTAACCTTGAAATTGTGCAGTTTGAAATAAAAATAAATTTGTTTAATGGAAACACGCCATTTTCAAAAAGAATTTTCCTTTTTCGAGAAAAAGTTTTGACACTAGGATGAGGTGGTTTTTAGGCCATATTGAAATAAGTTTATTTTGCAAAACTGCAATGGAAACACTTTATTCACATCACACAAGTCACTTGATCAACAACCAGATGTTGCCACTGAGCGAAGAAGATGACAACAGGAAGTAGTTGGAAGATCATGGTGTGGCATGTTTTTAAAGACTTATTGCATGAACAAGCTTAGTCATGTGTGATTTTAATTTCATTTCTTATTTAATGGAAACGCAGCAATTGCGAAATTGTGTTTTTTCAACATTAGCAGAAAATCTACAGAGATTTGTGCACCTTTGTAATAGAAACACAGCTGCTGTCTAATCTTTTCCTAATGATCTCCTAATTTAATTTGTTTTACTAACTGAGCAGAAGACATGAACAAAAATGTGTATTCTAAGTGAAATTCAAAACATCCTTCCTCCTAATAATTAAACCTTTTAAATTAAATTACTTTTCAGTGAGATGCTCCTTATAGCCATCTACAGTCTCTGACATCAGTCTGAGGAATGCTTTTCTCACTCCTCACTTTCAGCTGTGAGATGTTCAAGGGTTTCTTGCACGAATAGTACATTTAAATTCACCTCACAGCATGAAACCAAGATCTAGCCAAGGATCTTCAAATCCAGGCCTCAAGGGTCGGTGTCCTGCAACCTAGATGTGTCTCCGTGTCAACACATCTGATCAGGTGTATAATCAGGTCATTAGCAGGACTCTGGAGAACTTGACTGCATACTGAAGAGGTAATTCAGCCATTCGTATGTTGGACCAGGGTCACATCTAAAAATTGCAGGACATCGGCCCTTGAGGCCTGGATATGAAGAACCCTGATCTAGGATTTGGCTAGGCTCAGGGCTTTCCATTTCTTAATTCTCAGCCAAACCTTTGTAGATGTATGGGTTTGTTTTAGGTTATTGTCCTCTTGCATGGTCCATTTCTAATTCAACTTTAAAATTTTACAGATGGTCTCCCATTTTTCTCAAACACCCTCTGATACATAGTAGATTTCATGCTGGATCGTATGTTGGTGAGCTGGATGGGTCCTGGTACACCAAAGAATCACATCACATCAAATGCACTTACTGCTCTGTACCATGTAAGTTGGTATGAGGTTCTTTTAATAGAACTGCTGCATTTGGGTTCTGCAAACTCACTGGATAAGACTTCACTGCTGAAGACAAAAATATGTTGAAGATTGTTTAATGTTGCAGGAGAAAATTTGAAAAAGCTGGGAGAAAATAGTCTGGTCAGATCAGGTCAAAGCTGAACTTTTTTGTATCATTGCACACACCATTTTTGGAGGAAAATGGTTTTGCACATCAACTCAAAGGCACCACAACAAAAGTCATGTTTGCAAGTGGGAATATTGTGGTGTTGTCTGTGTTATGGAATACTATACTGGCAGAGTTCATATAACTGAAGGAAGAATAAATTAAGAAATGAAATACGTCATTCTTGATAAGAATCTGAAAATAAAACAAGGTGGATTACCAAGCAAAATAATAATCCCAAAATACAGCCAATGAAACTTTTAATTGGTTTCAGAATGGATACAACTCAGTCACTTGAGTTGTATCCATTTAAAATTCTATGGAAAGAAGAAAGAGACGTCCCCCATAATCTTCAGTTTGAAGACAGCTTTTGTGGAAGAATGGGTTAAAATTACACCTAAACAAAGCATTCACTGGTTTATATAGGAGATGTCTTGAAGTCAACATTACCAGGAAAGGCTATTCCACAAAGTGTTTAATACATTTGTATAAGTGTGTTCAATACTCAATACCCTGTACCATTTAAATGTTTACCCATAACTTTTAGTTGTTTGTGGACTAATTTGCTTTGATTTCTTTGTGTATGTGAAAAAGGTGATATCTGAAGTACATTAATTTCAACAGAAATATTAGAAATTTATTTAATGAAAGAATGGTTCCTTCACAATTTTGCACTACTTGCAACATTGCTTTATCACAATAAATCTAAATAAAACACAATAAAGCTTGTGGTTTTAGTGTGAAAATATGTAAACAAGTTCAAGGGGTGTGAACACTTTGCTTGGCATTTTCATATCAATAAAATGAACAACTCAGTAAAAATGTAGTTTGACATGTAAGCTCATAATATTGTCTGATTTGTTCATTTCTTTCAGTTTCAGACAGCTCTGCTGAGTAATCCACCTTCATTCAGTGTAAGTGGAGTTTTCATCCCTGTGACCTGCTCTCTGGACACCTTCCACCATCAACCCTTCACCGGTCTCTCTCTGTTCTGCTGTTTGTTTTTGTTTTCTGTATGCATTGTAGCACTTTATAGATATGAATTGTAGAGATACTTTCCATTCAGGTGCTGTGTAGAATGATCTGTATTTAAATACCATGTGTGCCCAGCAGTCTATTCAAAAGGAAACAAGACAGTTCTGTCACAATAAAGTGTTATTGACGGCCAACCTGTTTTATTAATATATTAATGGTAATATGTATCCAAAGTTAGATTGTGTTTAATTTGATAAGACAAAATATGCTCATATAAATAAAATTTATGTGCATAAAAAAGTAGTATCATTAAAATCAGAATGTTTGTTTCTAGAACATCATAGTCTCGTGTCACCTGACTGAGTCTGCTTGATAATAGATCTCCTGTTATTAACAAGCTTGACCATAATGCTGGGGATTTTACTAGAGGTATTATTCAGGTAAAACTTATTGCAGAACAACAGAATTTATTATGGAGACATGTTTGTTTGCTAATTTGTGCCATCATCACAGTTTTTTAAGCACTGGTATGACAACAGATTTGGATACTGAAAGTAATTATTTACTGAATTCTGCTGTTCCTTGTAGACAGGTCAGTTATCGAAGGTCACAAGAGGAACAGAGTCAACAAAGAATTGAAAACCTACTGCCATGATCTGTAGAGATCTCCTTGAAGCTAAATGTTCTGAGTGTTGTATTACTAACTTGATCAATTTCTCTGTGTTCGACATGGGCAGGGGGCAGTGCATGTTGACACTGACAATAAAGAAGAACACTTTATATTTTAGTCGAACAAGCTGCTTTGTCTATTTCTAAGGGTGCCTCACAAATTGAGATTAATATGGGATGTGAATCTTTGGATTCGCTGTTTGATGTTGCTGAAATCCTGGCGCAATCACATGTTAATCTCTTGTCGCCTTAATGTATTTGCCCTCATCTAGAAAAAAATAATCTGTTTTTGTTGTCAAGGAGATTCTAAATTAAGTAGAGATTGTCCATTTGAATGTAACACAAAAAAGCATAAAAGTTTAGGTATTTAGTGTGCAAATTAGCAAAGTTGTATATTTTTTCAGTACAACTCTAACCATTTGATTGCTGTATAGTGCTTCCAGTGCGATTCTTGGTACGTTTTGAAAATGCATTAACAGCCATTAGTGGTATATCATAGCTGATCTGTCAAGGTCCGACAAACATTCAACATTGTTCTTTGAGGGCACAGGTTGTTCTTCAAATCCATTTTTACTTCATGATTTAAAAAAAACATAATTTCTAGTGATGACCAATAAGTAGAAATTATCCAGTGCATTTGGCCAAGAAATTATCCAGTGCAGTTGGCCAAATGCTTCATCTCTGCTTCTCTTGTAGGGTTTTTTTTTTTTTTGGCAAGCTTGCAAGCATTTTAGTGTGGTGTTTTCCATTTGCTTGGCAAAAATAGGATTGTTGTACTACCAAGACTTTAACATTTTGAGGTTTCTCACCAACTAAGATTGCTACTTCTATAGAGATAGATGTTTGTGCCTCATTAAATCAGACACACACATACTCCTGTGTAAGATCTGTGTGGTTAAAGAGTTGCCTTAGTAGCTAAATACATTACAAGCTGAGAAACAAATTGTTGGTAGCTTGTGTTACTAATAGTGGCTAAACTGCTCCCTGAGTACAATAATTAGCAAATCAGTCTAGTTTAAAGACTTGAAACTTGACCATGAGTTAGGTTGGGCATTACAAATTCCTGAGATCTGAGCTCTCGCTACTGAATGATGACTATAAATTAAAGCACCAATTTGATCTTATGAAGGTCTTTTGTAACTTCAGCTACTGTAAGTATAAAATTAGTGTTTTTAAGAGAAACTAAACTTAATTATCTGGAACATAACTTTGAAAAAAACACTGGTCTTTCAAGTTTAAGATAGGCCGGGACTAGAGCTGGTTACCTTAACTATAGGGTGATGTTGGTTGAGCATAGATGTCATTGTGTATTTGTGCAAAAGTTATGATTTTTTTAAGTGACACAATGGTATAATGCAGAAATTAATAGTTTTTTTTTCTTACGTTGATTAGCTTTTAACAAACCATCTGTCTGTTGGCACACAGATATGGATAAATATAATTCTGACCCATCAACACCATCTAACGGGCTCTTGTTCAGATTTCTGTGGAGGTATTCTTGACACATCCAAGTACAAAAAAAAAGATCACAGGATGGGCCCAGGATACATTGAAGGAATTAAATACCCTGTCCTGCATTGGAATGTCTCAAGGTCCTCCAGGAAAAACTGGAAATGTTGCTAAATGGAGAGAGATATGTTAGGACCAGCAGAGGAGGAAAAGGTTTGTATTAGCACATGCTAATACAATATTAGTATGCCAAAGTGTAAAATGGACTCTGAATCCCCAAAAAGTAACAATAGCATAAAGTTTGAGGTCTAAGCACAATGGACTTATTAGGGTTATTATAGTGGTGTCTAAAAGATGATGAGACCATTGGGATTACTGCTAGGTAAAGGTCCTCTAAACTAATTTAAACAGTGTAGTATTGCATTTAGAGAGATAAGATATAAATACTCTACTGGTGATTTTTCACACTTATCTGAGGAAAGGGACCATTTAACTTTATTGAATGTTGAATAACTCCAGCTCTTCCACTACAGTGTGTCTGGTCCACAGCCTATTTAAAATCATTACATTTATTTCGAAGTGAATATCAATCATATAAAAAGAATCTGGTTTTCCTTTGTGTGCTATCACTAAACACTTTCACAGTAACCTTTTGATGTCAATCAGTTTCTGCTCATAGAAACTCCTTGTTGCGGTTTGTAAAATGCTCCTAATGCCCACCAGCATGATGTATATACGAAGTGTTTTATTATTATTAATATTATTTCTTTAATGCACACCTCTTGTATTTACTGGTGAGGCGAGAGGAGTAACACTATGTATGTTCCTCAGATGAAAACAGAACTGCGACTCAAATTTAGCAGTGAGCTCAGGTCACTATAAGTAGTGTTGGGCCCAATGAGTCGGAGCCAACTGAGACATTTACAGGATAACTTCCTCTATTTGTTTTGGTTCAGTTTACACTTTTGTGTAATGAGATGAGAGTGGGTGTGCATGCGTCTGAATGTGTCCGTGTTTGTGGCCGTGAGCTATGTGTGGCATTCAAGCATTCTGTGAGCACAACAAGGAGTTGCGTTACTTCCCTACAAACAGGATCACACAGAGTGTACATGTGTGAAGTGTGTCTTTACGATTAGCACACATTGTAATACCAAGTTCTACAAAATACTTTGAGCTGACTGTTTGGTGCAAAACTTTAATTGGAATTGATATCCAAAAAGAATCAATGTTTTTTCCCTTGATTTTGTCTTTCTCAATATTTAAACAATAATATTTTGATACTTTTAAATACTTTTTTCTGTCCTGTTTCCAACTGAATACACAGCAGGGCTTCATTTGTCTTTGTGCTGTCATGTACCAGCATCCCTCTGAACATAATACCAACTGCAAATTTCCTATTTGCAGAATGTTTCAAAACTAAGCACAAACCAAAAGGTATTTGGAGCTGCTGGTCAGTCTACTTACCTCCATTTAAAATACATATAATTTCCCCTTGTGGCTCAAAAGTTTATTTTACTAAGTTTTGTCCAGGTTTTGAAGAGATTTTGTTGACTTTTCTAAAGGGTTTGCTCTCAAGAGCCTAATTGACAGTACAATGTTTGATGCAATTTGAGGTGCTTGGTAGCCTGAAACTGTTGGGAACGGTTTAAATCAAACTACTGAGACCTTTGAGTATAATTGAAAAATATAGTCTATAAGAAAATAAACAGAAATCACATGATTGTGGTCTAAAAAATTGACATAGTGTTTCCAGTGTTGGATGACTTAAAAAAAAAAAAAAATCACATTTCTCTCATTTTTAAGAACCTTAAGCTTATGTTACTGAAACGTGTGAAATTTGATTATTTAAAGATAAATGTAAATTATATTTACTGAAGAATTTTATTCTGAAGAATTTAGTTTTTCTAAACTTGCACTTGGATTGTCATCAAAAATGCTAGCTCTAAATGGCTGTAACCTTTGGTGACAAAAGCACTATCGGGACATTTTTAGTTACTATTTTTATTCTTTGTATAAGGAATAAGATGCAGGTTATGTTATACAATGCCTTCCAAATGTATTAATACATCTGGTCAAATACTTTGTTGGAATTTTATGTGATAGATCAACAAGAAGTGGTGCATTACTGTGAAAGGGAAGAAAATGTTACATTACTTTTAAACAATTTTTTACACATAATTTGGTGAACCTTTGACCTCATCTCAAGTCTTTTGCAGCTTCCAACTTTCTTTCAAACTGACCTGTCTTTAGCTCCATCTATCTTTCCACCAACTCTGATTAGCTTCCCTGTCGTGAAAGAAAAGCACTCCCACAATATGATGTCGCCATCACCATGTGTCATGATGGAGATTTTGTGTTTATGATGATGTTGGTTCTCCATCACACAGCGTTTTTCATGTGGGACAAAAAGTAACATTTTGGTCTCACCTTAACCAGATAACTGTCTTCCAATTTTGCTGTGTCCCCACTTGATTTCTGGAAAACTGCAAACAGGACCTCTTGTGGTTTTATTTATACTGAGATTAGAGTGCACACAGGTGGACACTATTTCCTCATTTTGTGACTGTTGAAGTAATTAGTTGCTTTTATTTTACTTAGGGATATTATGATGAAAGGGGGGGTTGCTTGAATCACCCCTTTTTGCCTTTCCCCATTTGTTTTAAAACAATATACATCTTTCCTCAAACCTCACAATTATGTGCTACTTTGTGTTAATCTATCACATGTGATCCCAAAGAATTGCTCAAGGATGTGGTTGTGATGTGATAAAAAGTTCAAATAGGATGAATACATTTGCAAGGCTCTGTATGTTTTACAACATTGTTAAGGTAAACTTCAGGATCATGGCAACGTGTGAATAACACCCCAACTCAAGTACATTTCTTATTTCTTGCCTTAAATGAGACTTACAGTGAGGAGAATCTGGCTCAGATTGGGTTGTCATGCCTGAGTAAACAGCATATGAATCATATAAAGTACATATATGGTGACGGTGATGATGTTCTGGATTATTCACATGTTATGTCATGATATCTGACAGGATTTCAGGATTAAACATGGGAAACTGACACTATTCGTGTTTTGCATAGTGGAAGAGAAATGTGTTAAGGTGAGATGGTCTGAGATACGTTCATAAAGAAGGTTTAAAAATAAGTCGCACCTGACCGAAGTATGTTTGAATTGATATCATCACTGGTTTAAAACTGCCATCTGTGCCTGGAATGAGGTAAAGGTTAGGATGAAAAGTAAAAGGACAACTTTGAAGGGGGAAAGTGAATGCAATTTGTGCATTTACTGTACTGAAAAGAAGAAGTGTGATGGATGAATGTAATGTAGACTGACACATCTACATTTGTTTGAAATAAATTTTAAAATGCAAGACACTGAAACTGTTTTTTTTTTTTTTTCTTTCTTCACACCACTTGTTGGTCAGGGTGGTAAGTTAGTGCAGTCTTAATAATGAAAATCTGTGTTATTCGTGCTGTGCCTAATCAGTAAGTTTTGAGAAATGTTTGTGTTCTCACAGATCAAAAGACAAGCTCTTAATTTAAGAGTTTGATCAGCTAGTTTATGAAAGGAATTGGGACAAGTATCTCTCAAAAAATAATGAAACAATTTTAAAGGAGTATAAATTTTAAAAAAGAACATTATTTTTATTTACAGTTAATAAAAAGTTGGCATATTAAAATGGTATATATCAGTGGGAAAACCTTTATCAGCATTACAGCAAGCAAGCCCTTCTTATGATAGCTGACCAGCTTTTAACCTGTTTCTACTGGTATTTTGACAATTTATCTTTGGTGATGAGCTCCAGGTCTTTGAGGTCAAAAGGCCTCCCTGCCATCACTCTAATCTTTAGCTTAGGTTGGGCCACTACAAAATGTTAACATTACTTAGAGTCAGAAGAAACATGTTAGATACCTAAATGATTACTTAAACCCTAAATCTGCCTGATGCATGAAATTAACTTTGCCTTAACTTGGACTTTTACTCTTGTTGCATAAAAGACATTCTTATGTTTTCATCTTGTAAACTTAGGACAAATGTGTTTGGCTCATTATTTTTTGTTATAATAAATCTTATTGACAATTAATTTTATACTACTGTAAATCATGTTCATTTCCCTTAAAATTGTGCCAAATCTTTTAGAAAAATTGTGAAGTGCTATGTGTATAGGGTGTGGGTGCCTTCTGGGGGGACTCAGAAGGAGGAAGTCACCCAGAGAACTGCCACTGATAATCAAAAAAACACAAATGTATAAAATAAGATCAAATAACTTCAAAATAACATGGATGAGAGGCGATCAAGTAGATTTATGCCAGCAGAAGAACATGTTTGGCATGTGCCGTGCGTGCGAGGTTAGCTTTCTGGTGACAGTGAAACATCACCCTGTGGTACTTAAGTTTAACCTGACAGTTTGCTGCTGTGTTTACTTGGTTGCCATGGATGCAGCGAGACTGGCAGACACCCGCTTGCCCCCAGCTGCTCCCTGTGCTTTCTAAAGAATCTACATTAGGGCCCAGTTGTTGCTTTTGGATGCCAGCAGGGGCTCTGATGTCACAGTTGTGACATGGGAAGAGTCGAGATCTATGGCCTTACCTGGATCAGCGAGGGAGTGTCGTGTTTAAGCCGTCAGAGTACATCTTGTCTTTGCAGACTTTTGCTAAAATTGTCTGAAATATGTTTCCTTAAAACAGTCCAGGAACCATAATACATGCATTTTATCATATCTATTATCTGTTCGATAAAATGATTAAATTTACTTGCTAAAATAGTTCATAATCAGATAGTAGGTGGACACTGCTGCTTGCAATCATCAATAGCTTTTATGTAAAAATGTATATTGGCTATTGTTGTGTGAAGTGGAAAAGCAAAGTTCCACCTATGATGAGAATAAAACTATAATTGATTCTGGTATGTTTTCAAACTGGAAAAACTGAACGCAAAAAATAATGTCCCCCCCCAACTCATTTCGGTCCTTTTTTGCTCCAGCTTTAGATTAGGTGCTCCCACTTGATGAGGAGAGCTCTATGTGATGCAACTGAACGCACATAACACATTTAAAGTGTTTGAGACTGCACTGAAACATGCCAGACAGAAATTTTGACTTAAGTTGCTTAGCAGTAAAACCCTAAGTTCTTGTTATTAATCTCAAAAACCAAAACAGACTATTAGACTTAGTGATGCTTAAGGTTTATTTGAACTTTGTGAAATAAAGGAATTGCAGTGTTTTGTAGAAATAGGTAAACCTCTAGAATTTTTTTACATTTTATGTTCCAACCACAAATTTCTATGTATTTTATAGAGATTTATGTGATAGACCAATATAAAGTGGAAGGAAAATGAAACATAGTTTTAAAAACTTTTCACCAAGTCAAATCTGAAAAGTGTGGCTTACATTTGTGTTCAACCCCTCTGAGTCAAAACTCACCATGTGCTGCAATCACAGCTGCAAGTCTTCCAGATTATGCCAAATTCCCATGACTCAACACTGACATTTTTAGCCATTCTTCTTAGCAAAATTCCTGATGCTCACTCGGACTGGATGGAGAACATCTAAAAATATCCATTTTCAAGTCTTACCATAGTTTATAACTTAGACTTAGGTCTTGGCTTAACTGGACCTTACATATAAATCTGCTTGGATCTAAACCATTCAGTTGTGACTCTGGCTGTTTTGGGTCCACGTCCTGCTAGAGGGTGAACATCCTACCTTGTCCGAAGTCTTTTGCAGCCTCTAACAGGTTTTCTTTCAGGATTGCCCTGTACTTAACTCTGCCCATCTTCCCATCAACTGCAATCATTTATTTTCTGTTGAGAAAAGCATCCCCACAGTATGATGTTGTCACCTCTAAGGTTTACAGTAGTGATGGTGTGTTGAGGATGATGTGCACATAGCGTTTTGCATACAATCCAAAAAGTTCAATTTTGATCTCAACTAGAGCTCCTCCTTCTATATGGTTCCCATTTCCCCTAAAAGTAAGGATGTTCCATATTGTTTTTGGATAATAAATGACTGAACAGTGCAACCTGACCTGTCTGCTGCATTCCTTGATCTCAATGATGCAGTTTTTTCACAAATGTTCTCCAACAAATTTCTTCAAAGAACAGTTAAACTCATCCCGAGACCAAATTACACAGAAATGATCCCTGTTTATTAGCTGACATCTAATTAGTATGTTGTGTATTTCCTAAATGTTTCTTTCATTGCATTTTTACTGTGAACCACATTATGACTGCTGTCTGAGAAAAAACACTATATAAATAATTAGTTACCATCTAAAGGCAGGTGGTTGCAATGGATCGTTTTTTTAAACTTCCGTCTAGGCATCATTTTCCTTTCACTTCATAGTTATATACTGTATCAGTCTAGAACAGTGCAAAAATATGAAAGGTTCAATAATGTTTTATGAGCACATTTTATTATCAAATAAATTTAGAATATCCAATTTTGAGCAATTTCAGACAGAGCTACAGATAAAATACTGCAAATTCAAGTGTTGATGGATTCACATTTTTATATTCAACTTGCATATCAAATCTTGCAAGTACAACGTAAACAACAATGTACTAAAATTGATCTTGTCTATCAGTTATAAACAACTAGATTACGACAGATACAATTAAAAATGTTTTTTTCACAGCTCTGACTCCAGATGCAGCAATATAATGTTATGAACTGTTCATTCTTATTAGCAATTTTATTTAAAACATGCAATATCAGAGTATTTTTGGTCAAAATCTTTTCATGCACTTCTCCCAGTTTCATCAATATTTACAACTTCTTCACTGTAGCTTCATGAGGGAGGATAACAATGTTACTACTTAGCTAAGTACTAGAACAAAATATAATTTATTGTATGTGCCCATCATAAATAGAATTTTCAAAGAAATCCAAAAAAACACAAAATGTGAGAATCCCAATTTCCCACAAAAAACATACAATTTAAAATGAACTTAAGATACAACTCTGGGTCATTTGTCCCTTCACCAACTCCTATCCTAATTTTTTTTAGCCCTACTTTGACACTCTTTGTTTTTGTACCTGTACTGTTTGTTTGTCTTGCTAGTTCAGTATTTAAGATGAATTATGGAGATAAATGATACAAAAGGCTCTAATCTCATTGTATAATTTAATGTATATTATTTTTACAACTTCTTCCATTTATTGTGGTTCTGATCTCTGTTTGAGTATTCCACTCTTATGAAATATGATCAAACCAAATAACTATGAGACTTGAAAGTGGGTAGAGAACATCACCAAAGCAGATATAATTTGAGGTTATGGCTAGGACAAAATGTTCTGTGTCCAAGACGACTATGTACATATCCAAATAAGAAAGTTGGATAGAATAAATCTGGAAAGTAAAAGCGTGGGAATGACAAGCAGCGAAATAACCAGCACCCCTTAAATACTCACAGGAATGTAAACGTTGCGTATGTTGCTAAAACATTCACCATTTCCTTTTTTTTTTCCCCCTTGATGATCTTTCATTGCCTGAGAAATCAAAAACCTGCTTTTTCAGTGTAAGCATGTGACAGCTGTCTCTGAATCCAGTAAACTCGTTGGTAGTCAATACATTCTGATGTCCTTTCTACCAGCTGGAGTCAAAAACCCTTTTGCACATGTTGGAGTTCTCCTGATGAAGAGGGAACTCAGAGCCAGGCACAAGCTGCTTTCTACCCTTTCGTGACATACTGCTCTTCCCCGATGACATGCTCTCATACCTGGAAAAGTATTCACTAAAACAAGAAACAAAATACAAACAAAAAGTTAAGGGTTGCATTAGCTAGGAACAAGTCAGATATTTTGGGGTTGGGTTTTCAGTTGATTGCTACCCTGACAGGGAAGGTTAGCTTGTCCATCTGCATGCCACACCAGGAAGGGGTATTCAGAGAATTGGACTGTGGTGATGAAATCCAGTGAGGTTCTGTTTCAAAGCTCACATCCACACCTGCCTCAAAAAGTCCATGTCACCGTTACGTTGCCCAGTGACCACTAAGGCTCCTCTGCAAAGAGAACCAGACGATAGCATGGTCAATGCGACAAGAAAAGTGACAGAGTCTGTTAGTAATAGCTCAGGTTCCTCAGCTGTATTAAAAACAGGGTTGCATGTTAGAGTTACAGCAAAGAAAGGTTTCAATTGAGAGACTGTATTTTTGTTGTTAACCGCTGTACATTATTATTTATATGCACATGACGCTCACCTGTACAGTTGCCATGGAATACGCTTTTGCCCCTTTTCAGATTTCTTCTGTTGAATTTTTTTGTTACATTTATGTTCATAATCAAACTGTAATACCAGACAAAATAATCTCAGTAAATACTAAAAGGAAATTTTCAAATCATTATTCTATTATTAAGCAAAACCAATTTAGCTCTTTATGAAAAGTCAAAGCAGTTGATTTTGTATCCAGTACGGCTGACATATAGAATGCAGTGAAAACTGTAGATAAAATTATTAGTATTCATGATGGTTTGAATCTCATTAAACTAGGAGTGTGCATTGTGTTGTAAAAGATCTACTAGATAACATGCTCCTTTGTGTTTGAACAAATAATTGAGACAAATGAATTCCTAATATCAATTACCACCATAGCTAATAGCAAATCCAGCTATTTTATATTGTTTAAAAACAATATAAACCCCCTTTCAAGTGATAACTCCTAACTGAAATGATAACTGCTGGGAAGACCAAAAAAAAAAAAAAAAAAACCCACTGAACGCTGCTGCCTAATAGGCTGTATAAGAACTGTAGGACTCCTGAGATCATTCAATTTGGTACTGATGACAAAAACAGATAGGAATTGAAAGGATGTGTGTTAGTAAGGCCCAAGGTGGTGAGCACTTTGATTGTCGGGAAGAATCTTCAGTCCTTAAAAGCTCAGATAGATTTTGCATTGAAGGTACTGGCTTAACCACTATCCCAAACCCCATTACCGCTATTCTTCTCTGTGCTAAAGGATTTCATGCTTACAAAACAGAAGAACTACTCTAAACAATAAAGTTGTTTTTAAACATAGTGTTTCCTTTTTCCTAAACCAGATACTTTATTTCCTTATTTGTAAAGAAATGGGGAGATTTTTAAAAAATTACAATGACATCCAGTCTAAGTGACCCTCTTCCAAGTTGTACTGAATGGAGTAATTTAAAACATTAAAATGACTGTCTTTCTTAATTCAATGTACAACCTAAATTTGAATTAAAATGACACAGTAGCATTCTTTAGCCCAGCCCTGAAAACATATTTAAACATTTAGGTTTTTTTGCGTTACCCTTGAGCCCTATTTCATCACCCGATGCCATGAGCCACTTGATTCCAAAGTGATGATGCGCTCCATTTTCAGCAGCTACTGTCGTGTGTTAACTGTAACGATTTTAAATAGAGAAGCAGGACACATCCGACGTCGCCGGGCACATGACAAAGGATTCAGGGCGTGAAGCACAATCCTGGAGCATGGCCCAGAGAGCCGGTTGGAACGGATGAATCAGACTGTACTTATAGACCTGCTAAAGTTTCAGATAAATCCAGCATCAACAGGAAATCCTTTCACAACTGAGTGACATGGCAGGAACCTCTAAAATTATCTCCCTTTCAAGGCACCAAGATTGTTTTCTAAGAATTATCTAAATGTCAACAAGGCCTTTGACCTGCAAGTGCCTTACATCATACATACATCATACATCATATAGTACTTCTTTGACTTAGTGAGTTAATCCATAAATTGATGAGACTGTACCTTGGCCAGGACCCATACACGTACAGCATAACATAGGTTTGTCTATCCTCTGATGATGCACGTTATTTATATCATCATCTTTGACTGGTACCTGTTATTGACGCTGGTTTTTGACTCTCTGTACCACAGGCTTATCTCCATCCCTCCAGAAATATCAATGGCTAAGCCTCCTTGAAACTCTGCACTTGCCTTCAGACCTGACTGAAGCTGGACGACCTGAAGGATGACAAATCAAAAGGAAATACACAAGAGTTGAGGCATAGACATTCAAAAATTAGGACTGTCTTTGAAATAAAGAATGTGTTTCACTGTTAAAATTGTTACTATTCCCATAATAAAATTCCATGAAGACAAAATTTATGATAGACTTTTACAATATTTTTTTGCCAATAAGATTTTAGGTTATATATACCAGATGAATCATATGTCATGTGTAAAAAGCCTTGGAATGACTTAATGTTTTATTGCAGAAATAGATTCTCAAACTTTAAATTTGAGCGCATTTATTCAGTGGGGGGGAATCCCATGTTAATAAATAACTGTTTTTGAACAAATCACCAATAGCATCCCAAATAATCCCTTTAAAAAAAAAAATTCAACTTAAGTATTTGTTATATTCATAAATAACTTTTTCTAAGTTCAGAGTTTCTAGGAAACAGGCATTAATGACAAAATATTCTCCAAAGCTTACTGTTGAAGAGCTGCAGAGACGAGTGACATCTTAAGGTCACCAAGTATCCCTAACAACAATTAGACATCCTCTGCATGCCAAGCGGTTGTTTGAGAGTGATGCCAGGTAAAAAAAACAAAAAACAAAAACAAAACAAACAAAAAAAACAACAACATACCAATAAAAAAGGCTTCTCTTTCCCACCATCACAAATGTAAATAAACAGGTAAACTCGACTGGGATTTCACTCTGACCAAGTCAGAGCTATCAAGCAATGGCCACTCCAGGTGGGTTTTGCCCAAAACAAGGGATGAATATATGGAAAAATCACCTCATGCACACTGGAGCATCTGTGATGCTCATGGGCCAGTTTTTCTTTCAAATATTTTGGGATTATTATTTTGGGATGGATCTTTCTGCATGATAATGACCCAAAACATATGGCCAACTCAACCAGAAATGATGCACTAGACACAAAAATGGTCTTCTTACATGGAAATCTGAATCTTTAGACCTGAACCCTATCAAAAAAAAAATGTAGGGTAAACAGAAGATAGGGGCCAAGAGCTAGAGAGACTGTCCAAAGACGAATGGTGAAAGATCCCCCTCTCCGTATGCCAACATTGTAAGGTTAAGTACTGTCCTTTTGACAAAAGTGGGTTGCAGAAAGTATTAACAGCAGGCATGCCAATACTTGTCATTTGCGTTAATTTTATTTGTTAAAGTAGGATTTATCCTTCTGAATAAATCAAATTAAAGACTTTTCTACATTTTAGTGTGAGAATATTAATGTAATAAAAGCAGAACTTATTTAACCCTTTTCCCACATCTTAACCAGGGGTGCCAGTAAATTTGACAAGAATCAAACCAACAGTATTTAACTTTATGTGATTGACATTTGCTTAGACAGCATTTTATTTACTGTAACAGTCAGGGCCCAGAAGTCCAAATGCACAATGTACTTTTCAGAAATAGGGCAATTATTATTATTATTATGGCCTTATCAACCTGTTAAAGTGATGGCATCCAGTCCTTCTGACACAGTTCACTTTAATGCTAAAGCTATTGGGGTCTTGACACAGACATACCAAAGCTGTGGTGAGAGAAGCTTGATATATGTGCGCTGTATCTGTGAATTAATAGACACCTTATGGTGCACATGTTCAACATGATTTATGAACAGCTTTTCTGATCAGCTTCCGTCAGCGTGCTTATTAAGTTACACTTTACTCCATTATGGCTGAAGCTGTTTTAAAAAAAAAAAAAAAAAAAAGAAAAAAAAAAAAGGAAATTTAAAAAACAAAACAAAACAAAACAAAAAAACCCTATTGCTATAAACATTTACTTTCAATTTTCCATAAATGCTTTAAATAGTTTTCAACTTTAAAAATATAAAAACACTCTCTTCGTGTTAAGCCGTGTACCTCAGAATGATCCATGAGCAGGATGAGTCCCTTTACCACGTTCATGGGCTCCCCGGTCATGGAGAACATTTTGGCCATGAGGTCACTGTAACCCTTGAAGAACGTGACCGGTCGCAGCTGAACATCGAACAGCAGGGCTGACATGCCAGCAAACGACTCCAGGTCCTCCTCCCCCTCATCGGGAGTGGCAGCAATCAGGGACTCCAAACCCTGAGCCTCAATCGCCACCTGACAGACAAAAGGAATATCAGGCTATATTTAGTACAAACCAGCTTTTCCACAAAATAATAATTTAAAAAAAAAAAAAAAAAACAACTTGTGTGTCCTAGAGTGTGCACCTGAAGTCCATGTAGCACTGAACCTTGACTGGAACCATAAATATTCATGTTGCTTCTTCGAGGATCCCAGAGGCCTGAGTACAGGGATGTCCAAACTGTATGTCGAGGGTCACGTCTGCAGATTCTGTGGGAACAGTGGAGGAATCATCTTTTTATATTTGTTCAAGAAACAACATTAAAATGTCCCTTTAAAATGTTTCAACAGAGTGGTCATTTTGACAGCTTTGACTTTCCAATGACCATTTCACAAGTTTGTGGCGTATAGAAATCTTATTATTTGTAATTATAATGCCTAGCAAAGATAGGCATATCTTTTTAACTTTTTTCACATCTTGCCACAGTAAACCAAAGCCTCAATGTATTAACTGGAATTTAATGTGACACACCAACACAGTCACAAATAACAAAAGTGGAACGAGAAACATCAATTGAAAATTTTATTACAGGTAAAAATCTGGAAAGCATAGCATTTATATGCATTTGTCATCCTTTTATCTGGTAGCCATAAATCACCGTCCAGGAGAATAATGTCATAAAAAAAAGGGATAAGAAGTCCAGGCCCAAGTCCCATTAAAAATCTGTTACAAGACTTAAAAACTGATGTCCACAGACACTTTCCATCCAATCTGACTGAGCTTGAACTATTTTGCAAAAAAGAATGGGTAGAAGTTTCAGTCCCTAGATGTTTAAAGCTGGTAGAGACATAGCCCAAAAGACTTGCAGCTATTATGTGCAACTTTATGTTTGTCTATCACATAAAATTCCTGGTAAAATACACTGAAGCTTGAATAAAAGTGACAAAAAAAAATGGTTATGAAACCTTTTGCAACACAAAACATTTTCAGGATATAAAATTTTCCTGTTACTTACGGGCCATGAATCCTGAGAATGCAGACGATGACCCAACTTTAGCAAAGCGATCATAGTTATGGGAAACCATGTCCTCCAAAGCTTGTTGTATAATTTTGCTGCAGAAATGCAAGGAATAAGTTCATGTTATAAGACTTTATCATGTGTGAGTCTATTTTTACGCTTGATAAATTGACTGCTTTGTCAGTTTTGTCAGTCTGAGCTTACTGTGTAACATACCTGGCAGGCATTTGGAAGCGAAGGATGTCCTGGATCTTTGACAGCATGTATTTGTTCATTTCATGCGGCAGGTTTCCGATGGACAGGAGCAGATTTTTTACCTCGATGTATGAGGGGTTGCTACTGAGGATGACGTCAGCAGCAGCAGCTCTCACATTCTTCTCATAGATTCGCCTGTTCTGGTGATAAACCCTGTTCACTGTCCGTTTGACCTGGAAAGTAAGAAAAACAAAAAACAAACAAACAAACAAAAAAAAACATTTGGGGTCAGTCTGTCTACCTGCACATAGGAGTAAAACCCATTAATGAGCTGCAATGTTTGCTGTGGTTTACCTCAGGGGTGATGAGGTTGACATCATATCTCTGCAGGGCTGTAAGGGCAATGGTGCTGTAAGATCCCACCTCTGACTCTGCAAACTTGGTGAGGACGGGAATGGCTTCAGGCAGCAGAGAGTTCTTCAGTGACAGAAGGTACATCTGGATCTCAGATTCAACCTTTGTGCTTTCAGGACCTTCTAAGATCATTTTCTTCACCTGCACCACTGTCTGAAAGGGAAGTATATTCAAGTTAATTTGATCTGCCACCATCATGTTTGACACCATACACAAGTGTACAACAAAGAATGAAATTCTAGTAACTTTAACTTGTTAAATGATCTTCCTAGAAGCTCACCGGTAAATCACAGCTTCCTTTCAGACACAGCTTGTGGACCAGAGCTCCCATAATAATCACCACTGATTCTTTGATCTCCGTGCTGCCAATCTTTCCTTTAGCAATGTTCTGAAAAGATACAGAGACTTGTAACAGTTTATTGAAAAGTAATATACTTACAGTACATTGGGAATGTATTCATTCCCCTTCAACTTTTTCACATTTTGTCAACCAAAAACTTCAACACAATTTATTAGGATTTAATGTGGTAGACCACAAATAAGCATTTATTTGTGAAGTGGAAGAAACACTATACACAAGTTTCCATTTGTTTACTAATAAAAACTCTGATACCCCTAAAAATAAAGTAAAAGCCAGTGAAAATAATTACCACAAGAAGTCATCTAACTAGAAAAAAAGATCTATGGTAATTTAGTATAAATATAAATTAGTATAACCCAACTTTCTGTGAAGGCCTCAGAGATCTGGTTTTAATAACATTATTTAACAAGATCCATCATGAAGACCAAGTGAAATATCAGGTTAGGGAAAAAGTTGTGGACAACAGTGTCCCAAGCTATGAACATCTCAAGTGCTATTAGATTAATCAACCAAAAAAGGAGTAGGGCTCTACTGTAAACCTACCAACACATTGCCATTTAACTAAACTAACAAGTTGGCCAAAGAGAACATTAGCAGCCAAGAGGCCTGTGTTCACTCTGGAGAAGATCCAGAGTTCAGGTAGGCGGATCTGTCAACAGGAAAGCTATTTGTCCCGTATTCAAAAATATGGCCTTTATTGAAAAATGGCATGAAGAAAAGCAATTGTTGAAAGAAAACATAAAAATATCCATCATCTCCAACAAATGGAGGTAGGTCCTCTAGTCTAGTTGAGGCTAAAATTTTAATTTTTGGGCCAAAATGTAAAACTATGTGTTGCAGAAAACTGCACATTACACTGAACAAATCCTCCTACCAGTGAAACATGATGGTGGCAGCATCATGCTGTGGAAATGCTTTTATATGGAAGCTGGTCAGAGACAAAGGTATGTGGGCCTGATGCAGAGCATTTCAGGCAGAAAAGCCATTAGAAGCTGAAAAAGGAAAACCTCAGCAAGCCGAAGGTGTAGCTGCCGTGAAAATTAAGTTCTACACAGTATTGACTCAGTGGAGACTACAGCACACTTTTCACATTTTTTTTATAAATAATTTTTACAATCATATAACCTGTGTCATTTTTTTCTTCACAGCGATGCACAATGTTGACAAAAAGAAAATAAATGTGTTTTAATTGTTTGTGGTTGTAACAAAACAAAATGGAAGAAATTTCAACAGGTATTAATGTTTTTGGGAAAGCTCTGTTCATACCAATACATATTTACAGGTATACCATGTCCCTAAACCAAATTCAGCGATGAGGGAAATTATTAAAGAAAATGGTTTGAGGTTTATGTTAACATCTAATTATTACTCAGATACACAAAACTAATCAAAAATCATCTGTTTAATATAAGGACATGTCAAAGCTCTGCACTAAACCTACCAGCAGAGCCTGGAGCATTTCTCTCATTGGGATGGAGGCAAAGCCACATGCATAGAGAAACGCTCCTGTAGAACCAAACCCTTGGCATCGGTGATAATTAAGAAACTCAAGCATGGCTTTCCAGAGATGCAGGGTCTGAGAAAGAAGTCACCGCATCTACAACCCTGAGGTCTGACACAAGCAGGAAAGTAGTTAAACAAAGCAGCAAATGCTCACAGTTTGGTAAGATTGTTGTATTCATAAATTCTTTTTCAGTAAGAGTGAGAAGCAGGGTAACAAATCTATAAAAGGAGGGAGGGATCAGGTTTACAGGGTTGTACTTGCTGGCACTTTTCAGCACTTTGAGGATCTCATCCTTGGACGCCTTCCTAATGCCTCTGGATGAAGCCCAGGAAGCTGCGAGGAGCCGTGGCTTTGGAACAGGCTCGCTGGCTCCAGCTGCTTTTGCACCGACTGCCAATGTTCGAAGAGCTAAGAGTGGGGAACATATGGGCAGAGAAGGATTAGAGGAACGTATCTTCAGTCAGTGTTTCAAGTACAGAAATACGCTGTATTCAACAGTACTACTGTGTAATAGTTTCATTTTGTCATAAAGGCTTGTCCAACTGACAGGACTGTTTACTGTTTACTGTAGAAAGACAAGAATAACTCTGAAGAAGAATCATAATGTACCTTGCACCATTCTTTTTTTAAAAAATCAGTGCATTAAATACAAATTGATGTTTAGCTGCTGTCATCATGAGTACCAAGGACACAGCTACAAAAAGCCATTTAAGAAGCTGCTTAAAGTGCATATATTCTTCATTTTTCAATGATGATGAGCTTTGTTTCCATGCTGGAAGTTGATAATATGTAACAAAACAAAACCAAAATAAACATGATGGAGACATATGGAATCGGGCATCAATGTACAGTATTTCATAATGGCCACCCAAGAATAAAGTAGTGATAGCAAACTCTCCAGTTTGAAAATGAGTTCAAAGAGGAAGCCAGGAGAAACATTGTCTGAGAGCAGTAAGGAGACAAAACAAACCGGCACCTTACCCAGATATTTAAAAGCACTCTGTCATGAGCAGCCTGCCAGTAACTGTTCTCCAACCAGCCGTCACCGTAATAGTTAATACTAGCAACCGTGCTTTGCAGCAGTGTTATAAAGTATAAAAACAGTGAATGGAAGCAGCTGAAAGCCTCTGCGTACATTAATCAGTTTCCGTTTACTCATCAGGTATTTAAAAGCAGTGCAGGAATCTTGCCGTCAAAATCTTATTCTGTGGACATCAGCTCTCACACCACCCAAACTGTACAAGTCTGTCTACAGTTAGTTTTTCTCACAATAACATCTATTTCTCTTTAAGTAGTGTTACACGTGTGATGGTTGGAAGTCAAAAACAATCTGTCGTTCATTTAGCTTGGAGTCTAAGAAATTAAAAAAACATTAGACGCTGTTTTAAGAAATTAGCTTTGGCGGGTGAGGAGATGTCCTCTGCCTCCCCTTTCGCAATATCACCAAACCCTACTTTTCCTACATAGAAAGATTCTCTGAAATGTAAAAAGGCTCACTCCATTCATTTTCTGTGTTGCCAGTAAATACACCTCCGCGACATTATTATGTAAAAATAGCTTTTTTCTGTCAAGAAAACCATCATCTTTTTGTTGACCCACAATAGGCAGTCACCTTTCTGCAGCTTCAACATCACCACATATCTGGTAGTAGCTTTCAGTTTATGAGAGAGTGTGGCGCTAAAGGCTCTTTGTGTCAAAAAACCTGCATTTTAACGTTGCCTACCCAGTTTTGAAAACATTGTAAAGGTCAATTGTGATTTGTGTCATACTTTCAAGACCCTTCAGGAAGTTTTCTGGTTCTAAAGTGTGATGTTTACCCTTTAAAAGGAAGTTTTGAAGTTTCCTATGTGGATTAATATATTCCTTATGAGGTGCTAATACCTTGCCGTACTTTAAAAACCAAACCTTCTTTGTATATGGGTAAAAACCTGAAGATGTACTGTATGAAAGAGAACATGTACTCACTGATGGACAGCCTTTGCATTGTGTTTTTAATCTTCTCAGGAACAATACCAACAGCTGCCAATTTTTCATCTATTGACTTGACAACTCCAGCAACATCTTTTCCAGGCCACTCAGGTGGTCCCGCCTCTTTACCCGCCAGCACCAGGGTTTGTCTGGAAAACAATAATATACACACACATAAAGTTTCCAGTCACAGGATTACAGGGCTAATCATAAAGTACATAAAAATGTTTCTATCTTTTCTATAGACAATTTTAAATTAATTGAAAACTTCATTAAAACTGGAAAAAAAAAAAGTAGTATGAATACTACATTACTTTTGTAGATAACCCTGAAAGACATTGTTACCTGGATAGGAATTTTAGCGGCAGTGGATCGGCGAGCATTAACAGCCAGACTAGTGAGTTTCTTCAGCCACGGCTGACTGGATGAAACCATCTTCAAGTTTAAACACTGTAACAGAACTGGACTTCCTGACTCACACCCAGAAACCTGCATGGGAGGAAAGCATTAATTAACATTTTAAGAAATTCATTACTGACCATCCTTTTATATGATGATGAGTTGTTCTAGATGCCAACTAACCGTACTGTGTGTGGTAAATCCTGTCTCTGAAGTTTTACACGTCTCCAGGATTTTGGTCTTGTAACTTGATCTTGTGTTGCTTGATACAGAACTGTACACCTCCCAGACACATCATTCTGTTTGAAAAAAATGGTTTTGAGTTTGTTTACCTGTTTGGCAAGCATAAAACATTACATTAATTAATTTCGATAAATACATATTGCAAACCTCTTTACCTCAACAACCTTCCCAGTATGGATCTGAAACTGCAATAAGCTGGTGACGCCTCTTTTTAAATTCTTGATGGTTGCAGGTTCTGACCAGTAGGATAGAATGCTTTGTCTGCATGGGATGTGTAAAAGAAAGCATGTCGAAAGTAGAAAATATGCTTGAAATGATATGGAGCCAAAACTTGACCTATAGATAAGTTAGCTATCTGAGCAAGCAGCCTTCACAAAGGCATCCAGGGTGTGTCAGTTTCCGTTGGTACGTTTGTTTTCACAAACACCTGTGCATAGTTATGACATCAGAACACCATTTACTTTAAATGTTACTCTCTGGAGTCCAGCTCAAAACACACTCAAACTACCACAGTATTAGCACCCATAATTACTGAATGAGTCATTCATAGCTACTTATGAGAGTCAGGAGATCAGCAATTTACTTCTAATTATCATATTAAGGACTGTTTAAGGCAATTGTTATTATTGACATATTTTACTACCGAACCACTAATGGTAACAAAAGATGTAGCTTGACAATGTTAAGAGCCAGCATAGCATTACAGCATTATTTTTGGCAAGCAATTGTTGATAGAAACATGTCCAGCATACCGCTAGTATATAGCGTAAAGTAGTTCTGTTTGTTGTGTTGTGCCATTTAACCGTAATTTTTAATCACATAAGTCAATTTGCAAATTTTCAACTATCGAGGCTGTGACTGGAGCTACTGGTAATTCAGTAAACATCTGATTTTAAAAAAAAAAAAAAAAAAAAAAAAAAAAAAAAAAAAAAAAAAAAAAAAAGGTTGAAAAAGGATAAACTGGGAATGTTGTAGTAAGACAGTTCTAAAAACTTAAAATATGTACTTCTATTATATTACTGCTGTGCTTAATATATGAAATTAGGAGTAATCATGCAATATTTAAAAAAAAAAAAAAAAAAAAAAAAAAAAAAAAAAAAAAAAAACTCTTCAGCACTGTGACTTTGAAGTTTGGAGATTAGAAAAGTAGAATATCACCCTTTTCAGGGATTAGATCATGAAGGACTGGACTACATTGATGATCTGTCAAAGGAGAGACATTGTAGTATGGTGCATACAAAAAATTTTGTTGCTGGCTTTGCCCTTAACAGATGCATCTGGATCTATTTTATGCTGTTTTCTTTTGCTTTAAAAACTAGCTTTTATATACCAAGAGTGGATTTTCCATCTGTGTTGTTTTACCATTCAACATTATTTTTTGGAAGTCAGGCAAAAACAAATGTGTACATTAAGAATCAGATATCTCAAGTATTTCGGGGAGAACATGGTTTGTTGTCACAGACGCTAAATCTCACCCCTTAGAGGGAGCTGTTATAAAATGTTTGTGAGTGAATTTCCAAAATAGTTGTCACAGACGTTGGGACATTGTTGTTTTAGTAGTTTGGTAGTTGATACTGAAGTGAGAGGACTTTGTGTTTTTCACATTATAATGTAATTTTTTTCTTCTGTGTTCCTTTTCAATTGTCTTTAAACAGTGAATTTAGACTTAAACTCTTGTTAGCATTTAAAAGTACAAAGGCAGAGCTATAGTTAGATTAGCTTTTTCTTTGCCAGACTACAACATGTGCTTGCTAGCACAGCCGATAGCATAAAAAAAAAAATAAAATAAAAATATCACTTATGGGGCTGGTTGTCACATGTGACAATTGAAAAACAAATGGCAGCTACTTAGCACGTTATGAAAAAAAAATAAAATAAAATTCTCTTCAGCAGAATGTTTCCTTTACATTATGACATTTATTTCTGGTACTCAGCCACAATATCAGATAGGACCTCCATAAATAGGCTGTCTGCTGCTGCTGTGTGTTATTCCTCCCCCTTCCTGACATTGGTATAAATAACCCAACAACACCAGCAGAAAGTCATCTGTCCTGTTTCACTGAAACAGGACAGCATTTCTTCCAGTGCAAACCTTAAAATTAATTTATACGTCTGCACTGTAGAAAAGGCAGGAAGTCAAAGAGATATCAATTTTTCAATGAAAATGTTTTATAAACATTCCTGAGTTGGGTGTAAGAGCTGCTTATTGTAAGAAAAGTATTTCTAAATCTTTTCAAGGTCTACTGTAAGCTACAAAAGAACAAACTGTTACTTGCAAGGTTGTAGGAAAACTTTGGCTGAAACAGAAATTTAGGGCATATCCAAATTGAATTTCTAAGCTTTATAGCAGCTTACTGTGGATATAAGTAACATTTTTCTGACCAGTGTTTAGATAAATATGATAATTTCTTAATTTTCTTAAACCATGTTAATTTACTTTGAAGAACCCAACTTGTTTTGTAGTGAACAGAAAGATGAGAGATAACCAAATGCAATGAAATACAATGCACATTCTAAATAAACTGTGCTAATGAAAAACTGTTTAGACAAAATTACAATTTTCAACTAATATGCATGCTTATAAATGTGAGAAATAAAAAGGCATTAGTTTTTAAAGAAGGCAGCAAGCCAGCCTTAAGAGCATTTTAAAGAAAATGTATCCAGATCCAAAACACAAACACAGAGTTAGAGTGGTGGAGAAACTTTCTAACACTGTCTTAATCTAAAATACCAACTATCAAATCAGATAGCAATTTATAATGAAAACAATGGATTTATTATAAATTTTAAATCTGATGATGATGGGCATTTGATGATTTCTTGAGTGTGATGGCCCATCATTGCTGAAGTGGTCATTTGTAGATCATGCTGACAACACTCTTGAATGTGGGCGTTGTTACTGAGTGAAGAAGTCTCAAAGTTAGCTATATTCAGTATCAGTGAAATGTTAATAGTACAGTCAGAGCAGGCACAGAGGTGTAAGGAGCTATTTAAAGGAAAGGAGTATTTTCTAGTCATGATAAGACATTGTGCTAAAATCAGGTTGTGGAAGAGCAAGACAGTGATAACAGAAAGGCTGAATTAAAGCAATCTGTGTCTCTTCAAGTTGTCTATCATAGAACATGCTGGATTTGGAAATGTTGGCATCCTTTTGGAAATATCAGAGTTAAGGTAAAGAGCTATATTCTTTCAGGCCACACAAACTGAGTCTGCTGTTCTAGCAGCACTAATCCTGCCAATATAAGATCCTAGAGACAGTTTAAAATGTCCTCTGTTGTCATTTACAATTCTTCTTATAGACAACCCTGAGCATCGCCTTCATGAGACTGTCATTGAGGTCTTCAGTCGGAGGCTTCTTCTAACTTACTGTAATACAGACAGCTACAGTGTGACATAGCCTCTTATAATAGTATCATTGTTGATTGCTCAGAGCAGAAGGTCTGAAAGAAAATAAAGTGAGTGTTGTTCTTTTGTATCATATAACATAATTTTAAAGATAGTCTAGAATCAACTAAGAAGGTATCAGCAGGTCAACTTTTACAAAAAAAAAAAAAGATTTGGAATTAAACAAATTACTGATCACCATATCTGCTTTTGAACACTTTATTCAAGACTCAAACTTCTCAAACCTTTTCAGCACCACTAAAATCCTTGAATTTAAATAATAAACATTACATTTTTTTTAAAGTCACTAAATCTATTATTAACTCTATTAAGTCCTCCATTAAAGTTAACTTCATTTGAGGTTCCCTGTTTATCTGGATTGAACAGGTTATCAAAGACACTCATCATTCATACTAACAGCTTAGCTCAGCAAGATGTTCTTTCCATCAGCCTACAGTCTGTATTTTATTCTGACTCATTCATAAATTCAGACACTGATCTTATGAACCAGCTGACCTTTGATAAACACACACACACATTTCTATTATTTCCCCTGCCAGCATCATCACTAACACTGTACAAATAGAAGAAAGAAAAAAAAAAAAAACTTATAATGCTCTGAAGACAAGTGCTTGGCTTTCCTCCATTCTGCACATGCCTGCATATCAGTAACCATGTAATACAGATTACTTTTCTTAAGATTGCTCTCTGACTGTAGTAAAGGGTGTGTTACTTCTAGGGTCAAAATCTCTTTAGGACACTTTGCTTAATACCATTGCAGAAAACTGTAGGCACTGCAGCTACAGATGTTATAAATGCAATGTTGATGTTCTCACCTTCCCATTTTTCAGATGCACCAGGAAAGGTTTTGTTAGAGCTGCTAGTTTGTTTTTTCCTAAGATGCTTTCAGTTGTGGATCCATGAAGGATGTTGTTCTTCTCTGACCTCTGAGACACAGGTTCAATCCTCACATTTGAGATCTGTTAAAGAGAGTAACTTTCTTTAAGGAAAGCATCAAATGTATTTCCATTATGAAAGAAAACTTTATTTAAAGAAAGTGTGCATGTAATTTTTGGGCCCACATACAGCCAGCTGAATCAGCTGGTTGTCCTTGTTGCTCGGATCTCTCCAAACTAGGTTAATGTTCACATCACTTGAGATTCTGTAGCCAGCGCTGCCTTCCTTTGACCCCCGAGCCTTGTCCAGCAGGAGCTCGGTGCTGTAGCTGAATTTGTACAGCTGGTTGTTGTTCAGTTGGGGTCCAGCAGCAGCAGCACCTGAAAAAACAGGAAATTCAGCTTGAAACAAATTCAAAATGAGAGGGCGCTATGATGAAACTCTCACCTAACTTATTGTCAATGTAAAATTACTATGGAGTGTATGAAACTGAAGGCAACTTTTTTTGTTTTTAGTAATGCATGTCTGCAAGCCATGATTGTTTTGAAATATTTCTCATAACATATCCAGCTGAAAAAGCTTTGCTTACTAAAGCAAAAATCAATATCATAGTGTCAAACTCTTTATGAATACATGATCTTTTCAGCTAAACTTAGTGTGCGAAAAAAAGTATAAATTTCAATCGATTTTTTTTTCTGGGCCAAAATAAAAATCTGAAACTTTAAGTAGCCAAAAATATATATAGACTTTCAATGTTTGGAGGGAATGATGTAATACAGTTGAGTTTACTTTGTGCAATTTTAAAACTAGTTTTAGATATTAACATAGAGGTCTTTAAATCTTCCACCTGTCACAACTTTTTACAGTTTAAAGATGCAGTGTCTGAATACAAATACCCACTAATCTTAATTTTGTCCTTCAAATCTCATGTCAAGCAATAGGTAAAGAAATGGAACTAAAATTCAGTTTCTTTCTCAAAATAAAATCATATCTTTCTATTGAGGCTAAGAAAAAAACTTGCTTCTGCAGTTTTTGTGCATTTACTTGAGTTGTAATTTATATGAATAAATGAATTTATATCAAATTCTCTTGTCAAGATTTTATGCTAACCATTTGAATGTCCTTGTTTACATAAAAAAAAAGAAGCTCTTTTGGGCTTCTACGTCATATTTAAAATCCTACAGTCAATTGAATTTGTTTCAGTTCTATTCAGTTCATTTGTAGAAAGCCAATTCACAAATGTCATGTTAACACACTTAGCAAATTTTAATTTAAAGCAATATATAAATTTGTTCAACAGTCTTCTCATTAAAATGCTAGTATTACTTCCAGAATGGCTCAGCCAGAGTCCTGAGTTTAATATGATAGAGAATCTGTGAAGGGAGCCAGAGATTAGGATGATGGCACAGGACCTTCCAACCTCAAAAACTTGGAGCTCATCACCAAAGATACCAGTGGAAACAAGCAAAATTTTGACCAGCAATTATAAGAAAGGTGGTTGCTTACAGTAATGTCAATAAAGATTTTTCAATTGATCTTTGAAAAGGGCATAACTTATTTTTGACATACCATTGCATAATAAAATATAAATTTTAAAAAGAGGTTTTTGTTTCAGGCTGATACCTCTTTACATTGTTCTATCAAATATAAACTTCTTGCTTGACTGAAAAAAAAAAATTAAGTAAAAATAATTCTGGGCTCAACTATATTTTAGACACCTCTTTTAGGACCTACCTACTCCTTGTTCTTTCTCATCCACTCTTATTTTTCAATAGTGCACAGCGGACATGGAGCTAAGCTGATTCAATCATTGAACTGGGTGTGTTTTAGGTGAGAGGAGACAGTAATCTCTTGTTTACTGCATTAATGACAGACCTTCTGACAGATGAGACATTCAGCCATGAGGGAAGACACACTGACGTGTCACTTTTTGATTTCATCATTGGTTGCCTGCTCTCACTTCCACCAACAATTCAGGGTGAATTTGTTGCATCAACTCTCTTAAATATTTCAGGGACTTCAAAAGAAAATGATCAGTGGGGTTATCTTCTGATTGTTTCTCAGAGATGAGCTCCTTTTCGGACCATGAATGTGATGGCTTTTCGTCAGCGTGGATCCATTCATTCAATCACTTTCAACCCAAATCCAGACTCAAAAACCGTTTTGAAAATCCCACAACTACCCAGAAAGTTCTTCAACACCTTCCAATTTCTTAGCAAAGTGTCAAAGTTTTCAAATTACAACTACAAACCAATTGCTTTGCAGGCTCAAACTGAACCAGCTGTCTTCATCTCAAGTAAGCTCATTCAGCCGTCATTTAAAAGTCACCAAAGAACTGCTGGCATCTCAACATCCCGAGAACTCATGAACTCACCTTTGGTGGAAGATGTGACAGAGGTGGCCGCGCAAAGCAAGAAAACAGCCAGAATCAACATCGTGCGTCCTCCTCTTCCTGCAGCCAGGTGATCCAAACCGACAAAGCAGCTGAAGTGGCACCAATGAAAATGCCGAAAAGAAAGGGAAAAGCGAGCCCAAGCCTCTCGTGTCCTGCTTTATCTGACTGAGGGGAGGGCAGACTCCAAACTCCACGCTCAAGTACTAAGTACGAGATAACCCGCAGATCATTAACCAGAGAAGCACAGATTTGGCAGGAACTGCTGCTGTCGATAGATGCAGCCAGGTGGGTCATTTTTTTTTTTTTTTTTTTTTTTTTTTTTTTTATTGCAGGGAGGCCATGTGATCGATTAAGCAGTCCAGTCATGTAGCTTAATCTGACTGATTCACCTCATAATGAGTGTGAGATCAACCAACCGTTTTTGTTGCTTTAAGTTACAGAACACACAAATCATAACATTTTTCGAAAGCTAAAGATAGGTTAAATTAAAAAAAAAAAAAAAAAAAAAAAAAAAAAAAAAATTTTAAAGATAAATTTTTTAAAATATGATTTATTAAAGTTGTAGTTACCAGGAGCTGATATGCAAAAGTCTTCATGCCAGACACCTTTCACCTAATTTCCCCTGGAGATGAACAGTCGGCACTTTGTCATGTTGCGTTTGCAGGAAGTGGGAAGTCCTGACAGAGAAACCAGCCATGCAGCTCGAATTACAGCTTTCCCATTCTAAAGGTATCAAGTCTTTAGGTCGATCTGTTTAGTTTCTCCTCAGCATGTCGATGTTCTGAGGGGACCTGCAATGGCGCCATCATTTGATTCAAGTGTGCTGAATCAAGAAGAGAACTATGCAGCATACTGGGCCTTGAGGACTGACTTTGGACACCCCTCTATTAGACTGTGTGTCCCGATTAGCCTTGTTTGTCAAATTAAAAGTACCTTTTCAAAATATCAACCTTTGAGCGGGTATTAAACATCCCATTCATTAAGAACATATTTCTGTATTTAAAATGTTATTTTATTGCTGTGATGTAATATTCTAATCTTAAAAGGTATATTTTCTTCAGCTGTGTGGAAAATCGTCATACTTACAAGAAATAAAGGCTTGAAAACATCAGTTTCCAAATCCAGTATTCAAATCCAATTTCTTTGTAAAGCACATTTAAAAGACAGCAAGTTTACCCAAAATCCTGTACAAAAGTAAGATAAATAAAAGAGATAGAGACCAAGGCATAAAACAGTTATTAAAACACTAATAAAATAGAACAGGAACAATAACAAGAGCGTGTCAACTTACACTGGTTCTATACGTGATTGAAAAAAGATGGGTTTTTTTTTTAAATTGACTTAAAAACAGGAAGTAAAGATGCCTGTCTGATATTTAACAGCAATGTATTTCAAAGTTTGGGAGTCACAACAGAAAAAGTTGATTCTCCTCTTAGTTTCCATCCAGTTTTTGGGACAACTAAAAGCAACTGGTCGGCTGACCTATGGGCCCCGAAGGGAGACAAAGCTGGAGTAAATCAGAGAGGTATGGAGGAGCAAGACCTTAGGCATTTATAAGCCAACAGTAGGATTTTGAAATGCTGTGATGCTCAGAGAGCCAGGGAAGGGAAGACAGGATAGCAAAGATGTCCTCATGTCTGTGTGTACCAGTTAAAAAACAGGCAGCAGCATTTTGACCAAGCTGAACATGTGAAAGGGATGCTTGACTGACACCAGCATAAAGTGCATTGCAATAGTCAAGATAAGTTGAGATAAAGGCATGTATTATTCTCTCTAAGTCCTCCCTCAACAATACTGGGTTAAGTTTAGATATTTGCCTTAACTGGAAGAAGCTTTTTTGCAAAACAGAGTTGATCTGTTTATTAAATTTAAAATCTGAGTCTATATAATGTGTTTTACTTAGTTAACTGAGTTAGTGAAATAAATTAACTTTTCAATAAAATTTTAATTTATTGAATGTGACGAAAGATAGATTCAGTAAATTTGAATATTATTGAAATATGTTGAATGCATACTCAGAAGGCAGTATGAATGACAGTGGTCAGCCAGCAGGTGTCAGTGTTTCTGCTATCTTTCGCTGTCATGATTATCAGTTTACAGTTCCTTTAGATTAAGCTAAACTCTCAATATAATATAATCAGTGTGGTTTGGTTTGTTGTAACCAGCACATTTTCAGGCTGCTGTCAAAAGAACATGTCAGAAAAGCAAGAACTATATCAAAAGATCCACGATCAAAGATTTTACAATAACTGTTATCATTTTCAGAGTTAAACATAAGGTAAAACGTGTGGATGGATTCCAAAACCACAGAACACGCAAAAAGAATCAGAGGACAAATCCTTTTGCAGCAGAAGTGAGATGTTTATGAATGGGTTTCACTATATTTACACTGGAAACTAATTTAAAAGTGCCAAAAAAAATTCATTAGAGTGGTCCTGGCTTAAATGTTAACATAGCTTGCAGTTTTTGACCCATAGAGAGCAGGCTTTTCATACATATGTTAAACTGATGAAAGAGACTGGCTCCATTTCAAGAGCAACACTATACCTACATACGTGTATACAAATATCACTAAAACTGAATGTCGGATCAATAGGGAGATACGATTACATCAGTTTGAATAAGTGTGCTATTATTCGCTTTAGAGGTCAGAAAAGAAGCAGAGATTACGCTGAGGCCCCGGCCAAAGGTAAAAGCTTATGTTTACGATCAATTCCCTGATAGCACAACAAAACAGATAAGCTTTATTCACATTATGAATCTCAACTGAAGATTGTCTGCATCAAAAAAGTCTCTGCAGTAACATTCCTTAAACAGGTTAAATAAAAACACCATGTGGCTCTCCACCACAGACCAACTTTCAACCACTTCCTCTCTCTCACATAAATACCTGCAGATCAGAGAAGTGAAACAGAAAGCAGAGGGAGGATGCAGTGCTCTCACTACTGGGCCATATTTTTTCAAAATCCTTAGAGGCTATATATATATATATATATATATATATATATATGTGTGTGTGTGTGTGTATATATGTGTATATATTCTTTTTTTTTTTCCCCCATAGTACTCATATTTATCAAACATATATGTCATAAATTAATGTGAGGAACGATCTTTGATTGATGACAATATGACCACTATGTCATTTGTTGTTAGAACAGCACAATGACAGCACTGCAAGCGGCAAAAATATTCGCTTCAAACACTAGGTGGAGGGAGAGAGTAATGTTCAGTAACAGAAAAAGGAAAACAGCTCCTCTACTCTTTAAGAAATAGCACACACAAAATCCTTGGAATATAGATTCATTTGTTAGACTTACTAATAAGCAAAAACAAGCCACACTATTTATTATTACTTTATTCTCTTTTTCAAACAGTGAGGGAGATATTTCAGAAAGAAAATTTTAAAAAGCGTTTAAAGAAAGGGAGCTTAACAAAAAAAAAAAAAAAAAGCAAAACAATGAAAGTACTTCATGAACTTTTTTACATTTTGTCACATTACAACTTCAAACCGAATTGTGTTTTATTGAGATTTTATGAGAAAAACTAACAAATCAAAAAACTTTTTTTTTTTTTTACAAAAAACCCCCCAACATGTGGCATGCATATGTGTTCAACTATCCTTTAATCTAAAACTTACCCCACCACTTCCTCTCAGATGTCACATAATTAGTAAATAGAGTTTACCTGTGTGTGTAATTTAATCTTAATTAAAAATACAGCTGTTCTGTGAAGGGTTCACAGGTTTGTTAGAGAACATCAATGAACAAACAGCATCATGAAGACGAAGAAACAGCAGACAGGTCAGAGATAAACATGTGGATCAGTTTAAAGCAGAGTTAAGTTATAAAACAATGGGCAAAAAGCTTTGAACATCTCACAGAGCACTGTTCAGTTCATCATTTGGGACTGAAGTTGTGTAATGGAAAAAGTATGCAGCTGCCATCTACCTAAACTGGTAGGTCAGGCAAGGAGAGAAATAATCAGAGAAGCAGTCAAGAGGCTAGTATTGCTCTGGAGGAGCTGTAAAGATCAACAGCTCAGGTTGGAGAATCTGTTGACAGAAAAACTATTAATCGTGTACTCCACAAATCTGGCCTTTAAGAAGCAGTTATAGAAGTGCCATCTCTGAAATGTGAATATCCCATATGTGGAGATGAACACCAACACCACATTTCCCTGAACGGACCAGCCCCATGGTGACAAACGTTGGCAACATTATGCTGTGGGGATGCTTTTCTTAAGGAGAGACAGGGAAACTGTTCAGAGTTCAGGAGGAGACATATTAGAGCTAAATACAGGCAATCCTACATCCTGCATGTTATCACACAGCCAGAGCTACAATGGAAGGGTTCAAATTGTAGTATGTTCATATGTGAAAATGGCTGAAGGTTAGATATAAAGCCTATTGTGAACCTGTGGCAAAACCTGACAGTTTATGATCACAGATGCTCTGCAACCAACATGATTGAGTTGGAGCTATTTATCAAAAAAGAAATGTCAGTGAAAATATCAGTAAGTGTAAAAATCTTAGAATGTCCCCCTTTCCTTCCACTTGACACTCATGTTCTACTTTATATTGCTTTGTAAAATCCAAATAAATTACCTTGATTGGCCTGGCTTAGTCTCATATTGTGTTTTGGTTTGCTTTTTAGGTATCCTGCTTTGCTCATGGTTTTGTTTTGGGCAGAAGGATTTATAAATTGTTCTTTACCACCTTCCTGTCTGCATACTCGGTAACAACAAATCTCAATAAAATTAAAAACAAAAAACATACAGGGTGACATTTATTCAGATCTTTGCAAATATTTACATATTTTACAATGTAAAGTCACTGGAAATAGAAAATACACCCTCTTTCAAATTATGTTTTTGAAAGGAATCGTCTAACCCTTACAGAATATTAATTAATATAATTAGAAACAGACATTTTACATTTGTATCCAAATCAAAATGCAGAATTTTTTGACAAAATTAATAATCTTACCAATTTTTCAACTCAATATGTCTATTTCTGTCACATCCTGTAAGATCTTCGAGTTGAACGAGGAAGTATTCACTTTTTTTCCAAGAAGACTTTCAATATTTACAAGAAGTAACATAGAAAATAAAAATAATAATATATTGTATGTAGAAATCACAAATATGGCACTAGGTGGTGAGAAATAGTGTGACTAGCAAACACAGACAATCATTAGAAGATTTTATTGAAAATAAAAAATAATCTATATTTTTAAACACCATTTCTGGTTTATAAAAGTATCTATATGAGATCCAGTGAACTGAGGATATAAATGTTTAAAAATAACAGTCTGAGGATGTTTCAGTTCAGCCCATCATAATGTAGATCATTTCACAGCAGAGGGAACATTTCAAATAAACCTGCTGCTTGAGCATGAAAGGACTTTTACATGCAAACACAAAAACAACTGTATCCTGGTGCAGTCTGATTTCAATATTCTCATTAACCAAAAGTGCTGGTGGAAAAGCTGGGGAGATTTTTGAGAGGGTTGTAAATTGTATCTACATGCTGTTAAAGGGGAAGGGGAATCAGCATGCAGTTAATTATGGCACTTGAGAAATGGCTTTAAAAAATCACGGGCTGAAATAGGCGATATCAAAGGGTGATCATACGCCAAAATTTCTATTTTAATTAGCTTGATTTCATCAAAGGAAACATGTGATAAAATGAAAGAAAATAAAACTCTTGAACACAATGTGCAAATGTCTGCAGTTGTTCCTTCCCAATTAAAACAAGATGAACAAAATCAACAGAGATGAAATTAACTTCATCTGTTTCATGATGATTAAAGTGCTTCAGGCTGGATTTGGATTACACACTGCATCAGTGCATTTGGACCTTTTCTTTCACTGATGAGATTTTTAAAATTTACAAGGACTCCATAACTCATGACATGACACTGTAACCCCACAGAAACCTCTTCCCTAAAGTCCCAGTAGTTTAGAGCAGAATCTGTTAAACACTCAGCAAAGTGCCAACCAGCCAACTCAAGTGTAATGATTCAATAAACGCTGTAAAATACTAAATCAAATACATTTAGGTGAGCCAGTGATCCATCAGAAGGCACATGGCATGCAGTGCATTTCCAGAACTTCTTTCATCTTTGCACACAATCCTTCCATGCAGCACTTAAAAGCTGCAGCTTTTCAATCTGCCTTTAATTCCTGTGTGCACAAATCATCTCCCTCTAGCTCCTCCATGCAATCTTTTTACCTTTAGAGCTGCTTGTATGGGGATGATTTAGACTGTTTATGCTGCTCTGTATCAGAATTTCTAATAGATTTCATTTAATTTAAAACAACTCATATCAGTTCATAATTAACTATTTACATAAGACTAGAATCTTGGCTGATGGTGTCCAAACCTCAGTCCTGCAGAGAAAAGACAAAACAAAAATGTCAGTGCAAACATGAAGGGTGGGAGGAGAAAATCATGAGACTATAAGGCAAGCAGAGAGATTTAATCTGTTACTGTTTACCTTGTGCATCCCTCCTGCCATTGTGTGTTGGTCTTAGGTGAACAAACTGCACATAAACAGAGGACCAATTTAAAATAAGAACACCTCCTTAGGTGTACAAGGCCTGATAAAGATTACAGTTTTTTTTTAAAAAGTACCCATGTCTCTCACATTACACCCACAAATTTCAATGCACTTTATTGGGATTGCAAGTGATAGAACAACACAAAGTAACTGCAACATCTGGGAAAAACGATCCATGTTTTTTTCTTCTTTCAAAAATAAAAACCTAAAAAATGGTGTGCATTTGTATTCAAGCTGCAAGTCTTTGAGGGGTATGTCTACCAGTGTTTCCCATCAAAAATCTGAATATTTTGCCCATTGTTCTTTGCCAACTAATTCAAGCTTAGCCAGATTGGATGGAGAACATCTGTCAAGATCACTTTTCACATCTTGCCACAGATTCTCGATTAGATTTAGCTCTCGACTTTGACTGGACCATCCAAATACGTGAATATACTTTGATCTAAATCATATGGTAATTGGTTTTTGCCAACTACCGACTTTAAATATACACCTTATTTAATGTAACACAAATGTTTTAATTTTATTTACCTAAGCATACAGTTTTACGACAGTGTGCTGTCTGGGGACAAACTCCTTTCAAGTGGGCTTATAGATCCCTTTTCTTTGTGGGTTTTGTAGTTTTGTCACAGTCAGATCTGGAGGAAGCACTGAATGAATAAACAAGAATTAAAAAACTTAAGACATAAGTAAATGTTTAAGATCTCGAGAAAATCTGGCCGTATTTAAGACTTGTTAAGGCCTATAATTAAGATGATTGCTTTTTATGACTTTTTAAGACCTTGCAGAAACCCAGAAAGTATGTATGGTGTGAAACAGCTGGCCCTTTCTCTTACCCCCTCTTCAAAATGGGAAAGACAAGAGAATGTACTGATAAAGTAGGGGCAAATTTAAGACATTTAGTCTGCTCGAATGAGAAGCACATGTGATGTGAATGTCATCATCTGTACCTAAATAAGTTAAAAACATCTGAAACTGTGACCAACAAACCTTGATGAAAAACAATATTTATCTTGTCACCATCTAAAATGAGAAGGATGGTAGTACCACCAAAGTTAAGGCTTATTAGACATCTTTACCAGGGGTGCCAAAAATTAAGGGGCACTATGGAACTGTTTGTCCAGGCAGGTCAGAGTCCTGTGGCAGTCAGAGGCACTGATTGAACACAACCCACATTTTTGTAATGAACTATTCTCACTTACCAGCTTTCTCTCACAGCTTCAATGTCACTCACAAGATTCTGTGCCAAACAGATCCCAAATATCTAAAAACAGACACAAACAGATACGAGTAGGATGATACTGAACACAGATGTCAGATGTACGCTGGTCTGTTCACACACGTCCCCACCTGCAGTAATGCAATTCCAATGAAGATGCCCGCTACCACGGTCAGGTTTTCTTGAAGCCACCTCTCAAATTGTGGGACGCAGCCTTTGATGTAAATGAAGTTTCTCTGCTCAGAGTCCTAAAAAACAGTCATGTCTTAAATCAGTAGCCAAAGCACAGTCATTATTTTTATTTCTATTTAATAAACCAATACTGTTGGGTCTGTATGTGCGTTGTAATCCTTCACAGCATGGTTACCTTTGATGGGAGCACATGGCTTTATTTTGATCTCTTGGTCTCCTTCAGCGTGAAATCCCCCTAATAGTCCTCACTTGTTAACAATAACTCAGCTCACTGTTTTCCTGTTCTGAGTCATGTTAAAACTGCCCTACTACAGCTCATATGCAAAGCCAAGAACACAAACAGAGCCTTTCCTGAACATTTTGCTGCTATGGAGAACAGCCAAAGCTAATGATGGGGGGAAGAGGAGGGCGGCTCAATTCGCAATGCATTGCTGCCGTGTGAGTAATATCACACACCGCCCTGAGTACTGATGGAGAGCCAGCTGCTTCATTCTGAAGACGGAGGAGTTGGGAAGCGTAATGAAAGAGGATTATTGTGACCAGGGTGGAGCTGCTGATGAGCTCATGCAGCCTGGGGCCAAGGAATCAAAGCGCTATTCACACTCTGCCCTTTACATTTTTACTGCCACAATTAACTTCTGGATGAAGATCTCACTATAGCTTATATGGCTAAGTCCAAAATTGTACCCCTTGTAGATTTAGATTAAAATATATCTTCATTCGACCAAGAAGTTCTGATAGGATACATGGGTCTCCCAAAAGATAATGAAAGAACAAAAAGGAGTATCAGTTTAAAATATTTATATATATATTTAAATTTTATTACAAAAAAGGCATGTTAAATGATCAGTGAAAAAAACTCTTTATAGGCATTACAGCAATCAAACCCTTCCTTTATTTGCTGACCAGGTTCATGCATGTTTCCACTTGATGAATGATGAGCTCCTGGTCTTGAGGTTCTTAGGCCTCTTTGCCATCACCCTAATCTTTTGCTCCCTCCACAGTTCTTTATCAGATTCACTCCAAAACCTTAACATTATAACCAATCAGAAGACCCATGTTGAAATAAAAATATTAATTTAAATCCTCCAGAGCGATGGATAATTTTGGACTTAACTGTAGATCAGTTTGTGTTTACAACTCACTGTTTTTGCACGGATGTCATATCCACACTGAGTGTTAATGACGTCCTCCTGTAAAAAAAAGAAATTTGTTTTCATTTTAATCGAATGAATCATATTACTGTTATGTGAATGAAAAAATAGAGAAAAACATTGATTTTGTCACAATTTATCTGTTTAAACAATTATTCTAATGAACTTTGGATTAACTTTTTAGACACAAAGGTGAGTAAATTCAAGTATAAAGTGATAAAAACACAAAAACAATAAGTGTCAGAACCCCCTTTTAATGTTTATACGCATCTTCTTGTATATCAGTAATTGTTAAGCTGTCTATTACTCATTTTGGCTTCAGTTTAAATGTATAACCTGTTGTTAGAAGCATATCATTTGCTTCAAAGTTTTGATTATCCAAACGTAAAAAGAGGAATTTTAAAATATTTAATTGACTTGCATATTTCTCTCTTGGCAGCTGATATGGACAAAACCTGTTTTTGTTTTTCATTAGTTCCTAAGAGTTTCAGATCAACATAATACATGCTTTTATATCTTAAAAAGTTAAATGATACAAAATATAATCTTTTTTGCACAGGTTAAGAAATAAAACTATTCACTTACTTAACTTGCTCATAAGCATGCAAATTGCTGATTCCGCAGCTTTAAATAGTTCATTTTATTAAAATGTCAATTTAGGTGGCATAAAAGCAAAAACAGTTAAAACATTACTTATATTATATCAGACTGTGAAACATTTAGTCAAATCAAGTGGCATAAATGCCCAATAATGTTCAGAAAGTAAATATCTAATTTTATTTTCTAGAAGCAACTTTCATCAGCTCTTTGCCTCTATTCCAGATTGTAGTCCTGTGCTATATTAATACCCCAGAAGAGACGGGTAGAGTCTTTTTTTTGGGTCCAATACAGTTATTAGCACAGGAAGAGGTATTCAGCGGTCTGCAGCTTTCCACATTGCTGTTAGATGTCACTACATCCTTCAATCTGGACTTTTGAATGATTTAACAACCCATTTCCTGTGGAGCTAAAATATGATGAGTAGTAGCCTTTTTCTTATTGTCACAGTTGTGTCAAAAGCATTAAAACAATCAAAGTTCAATCTGACATAATATGACTAAAATATTAATCAAAACACATGAGCAGTTGGGCATCAGATGTAACGATACAACTGAAAATAGGTGAACCCAGCTGTCAGTCTAAGTATTACTCCAGGAAACGTCTTGTGTCATGCTCATGGCTATAGCCATGCATGCTTTTCTAAAACACTGCCTTGCTGGAACAGTAAGTCTTGCAACAGCTTTCATTAAAAAGAGTGTTTGGCTGCAACATATTGCTGTCAAGGCTGTGCTTACTGAGCAACTGTGGGAGTGTTTTTCTGTCCAAATTTTAAAAAACCCTTGGTGAAGGTCTCAAGGTCTCCTCCCTTCTGCTTTCAGACTTTCCTGTGCTGAGTCTGAGAGAACTAAACACTGACGCCTTAACTTCCTTTTGAAAGCTCGCCATGATAGTTGACCTTGTCAGACAGCCTTCTGGAGGACACAATCAACAAAGCTTTCTATCATCTGGAAAACTTTCCCAATATGGCCTCCACTGCTGAGCATATTTCAAAGAATCCTACTACATCTAAACTCTTAAGAGAAGAATCAACAACTTGTACTCATTGCTATGTGGTACTAATTAGATTAAGAAATGGCTCTAAAAAAGACATACAGCTGGATCTTTGGTGCAACAGGAAAAGGGTACTCCACATTTCTCACGACTCGGGTTGGAATCGGTGCAGTTGAAGTAAATGTTCAAATTCCAGTCGTCAGCTCCAAAAGCTCCACAGCACTCCCACTGCAAGGTCAGAGAGATATAAACACAGCTTGAGATGTATGTCAAAAAATCCCACATCAGTGAACAACGCAGGGTCAAACAATATCAGGGTGAAATCAGAAAACTCATTGAATAAAGTTAGCGCTCACATATTCCTGTGTGAAGTCAATCAGGTTTTGAAGATCAATGTCATCTCTATAAGCTCGAATGTTGTTATTAATGAAAAAGTTGAGCTGATTCTTTATCCAGTCCTTGAAAACAAAGGCCAAAACTCCTGCAGTCAGCTCCAGAAAGAAGATAATACCCAGGAACACTGAGAACTAAAATACAAAAACATTCATAATTTTAAGATTAAGATAAGAGGAAAGTAAAAGTGGAAACAAATCTCTGAAAAAGCCTGCAGACAACATACAAACTTAAGAAGAAACGAGTTCTCCCGGAGCGCTCCGATGCAGCCAGCAAAACCGAGGATGAACATCACTCCCCCGACCACAAGAAAGAGCCACACTGGGTCAAACCCCCCCAGGTCAGTGATGGATGAGATGTTGGAGAGAACACCCTGAGGAGGAAGCACAGAAATTCATGAGCAAGCATTAGTGATTCACTTTAAGCAGTAATTTTGGTTGGTTTGAAGGTAACACCTTCTCCAAAACATATAGCATGTAACTTCCACTGAAGCAGAGAATCCTAATCCTGAAGGAGGAAATGTTAGCAACTTTATCCTTAGTCCCATGGGATTATGTGAAATTGTTTAAACAGAAAAAAAGCTGCAAGTTAAGATCAATTTCATTAAACAGGATAATGTAATTCCCAACTTACTATCAGATAAATCATCTACATGGATGAACAACATCTAAATATCCTGCATTTAAAGCATGAAACAAACCCAGCAAAGACCTGACAAAAGACCCGGGAGACCCATCATTCTTCATTTACTGTGGGTCAAGGTTTTTAGCACTTAATTGCAGAGACATGAAGTTTTTGGATGTAAAATGCAATTAATATTTGTCTATATTAATTAATATTTGTCTATATATATTTGTCTATATATATATATATATATATATATATATATATATATATATATATATATATATATATATATATATATATATATATATATATATATATATATATATATAGCTTCAGCTGAGAAAGTAGAACAAATAGTCATAACCTGCAAGAAACAAAGGACTCACTGATTCAGCCCATTACTGGTTCTTTGCTAGCTTAAAATGACAAATTCCTTCACATAATAACATGATGTTTTGATAGTAATCTTTTGTTCTTTATGAGCAAGCATTAAGAGTAAATTATTCACAAATGTTCTTCGCATAAAGTCTTGAAATAGCTGAGAGCTCAGGGTCCCACAGTCTGTAAATTAGTGCAACACAATGAATCAATCTGTAAAATGAATCAGATCAGATCCTCTCATTGTTCTTCAGGAAGTCTCACAGGAAAATACGACATTCCTTCCTGATTCAGTAAAGCCACTTTTACATTCCACCCAGACATTTGAATGCAAGTGAGAAATGAAAGAAAATAATCCGCTGATTATTTGCAGATGTTGCTGGGTGTAAATACTTGTATAATTAACTACTGCAATTTCTACATCCTAAATATGTAAAACACCCACCTTCTCGCTCCATGCCCACAACCCGATGCCGAGGAAGGCTATTCCTAGGAACTGAAGGAGAGGGGAGACCAGAGAACAGGGGGGTTACTTAGTGTTGACTGTAACATGTAGACATCACACAGGAGCACATGGAGAGAAACCACAGAAAGACTTTTCTGGCTCTGGTCCATAGCTAAATATTTCCCATCTCAGTCTGCAGAATCAGCGGAAAGCTCCCACATTAGGAATCATCTTTAAACAGCCTGATGACTGAGGGATCATAGGAATGCTTTCTGCCTAATGTGCAGAAATTCAAGGATTTGAAAGCTGAGACCAGAGCATTTATTACATTATTTGGTGTATTAGAAAATAACTCATGGTAATGTGATGTAATTAAGCAATTATCATTGTCACTGCATTATATTTGACCACTGAATGGTAATTAATGTCTATTAAAATAGTGCTAGTGTCTCTGCTGGACCGGTTGCCCCCTTTACCTGATCTCGGTTAAGGGGAATACGATGGTTGGATGGATGGACGAATGGATGGATGCATGGATGGATGGAATTTTGAGCTACAACGTAGCGTTCCACCATCAGCGTGTGAATGAATGAGTGAATGACTGAAAGCGCTTTGGAGTCCACTGACTTGATAAATTGCTATCCAAATGCAGGCCATTTACCATTTATTTGGAGTTAATCACTGATAATCTCCATTATTTCCATTGTTTCTGCTATTATGTTATTCAGGAGAGCCTAATTATACACTCACAGACATTATCAACATATCAAGACATCAATAGTTATCAAGGTTTCAATATTTTAATATGCCTGGAAGTTGATTTCTTTTCGGTTTAAGAATATTAATGTTGATAATAATGGTGTGCCATCTTGGCCAGGTCCGCCTCAAAAAAGAGATGGTAATCTCAATGGACTTTCTGTTTAAATAAAAGTTAATTACAACATTACATGTACATTTTCTCTCTAAACCACTCAGTGTCCCAGGGGTTTATCTTCATATAAATCTAATAATTATGTCTTCATAACAGACCTGATTTTAGCTGCTTAACGGTTTTATCTTCTTTCCATAAACATTTTCCATACAGATGGACAAACACATTTTTACAAACCTGTGTTTGAAAATAAATTAATTAATTAAAACATAGTAAAATTGAAATTGAGACGCACCAATGAGGCTTTTCCTGGCTGATACATAGTTTTGATTTTCTTTAAAGTCTGACCTGCCAATTCTTGTTTTTCAGATTTCAGTTTTATTTATTAAAAGGTTTATAACACATAAAAGAACTAAATCAAGGAAGAATACCCACATGGTCAAGGGTTATAAGTAATTAGTGGCCTTCACAGTATTGGTACAACAGGCCACTCAGGAGAGTTTCCTGATGTCCTGCTGTGTGGATCCAGAGCAGAATATTCCCAGATCATCAACCTACTGAAGTATTTACTCTAGAGTCATAAACACATCCCAAAATAAGGTAATCAGAAACATTTTTTTTTTTTTTTGCCTTTAAGAAAAAAATTATTCTTATACTTTCAAGTGAATATTTTTTTAAGGGATGAATGCCTCTTGGAGTGGGATGTGTGATGAAGTGTAATGTCTGCTGTACACTTTTCAATCAATGTGTGCTTATATAGGTCAGCAAAAGCACTGGAAAAAAACAGGCCACATCTGCCTTTACTCAAGGTTAAGTTAGGTCAAACAGTAAAATCATAGACAAGGAGGACTAAACATGGGCATGATCGAGAAGTAGAAGAAAAAAACATAGATGCTTTTAAAACATTTGGAAAAAAAAAACTAAAATCTGAAAAGTATGGAGTGCATTTGTATTCCCCCCGTCTTTGTAACACCTAAATGAACTCTGGTGCAACCAACTACCTTCTGAAGTTACCTAATCGGTAAAGAGAGCCCACTAGTGTGTAATTTGATTTCTATAAATCCAGCTGTGAAGGCCTTATAAGTTGCAAAGCTACCAAGTCATGGCTGTGCACCTAAACTGACAGGCTCATCAAAGTTGATTGGAAGATGGATGAAGCTAAATACAGAGTAAGAAAACCTCTTAAAGACCGCAAAATAAAAACTTGACTGCAGCAGAGTTTCGCTTTTCAGCAGTAGGGCTGCACAATTTGAGGAAATATGTAATTGCAATTATGATATTGATTAAGCTACATTCTCTCAACTCATTTCTGTCACTACCATTACACAATGTTACTACCGTTCTCTGTGAACTTTAGCATCTGAGCCACTAAAAATATAAATCAGGTGCATGATCTGATTACCTGATGCATGACATTTAAAATGTAGTGTCATGCTTCTTTTTTGGTGATTGTATTATTGCACACACAGATATTGCAATGCCAGCTGTGGATCAGTAAACAGTGCAGCTGTAATCATAATGACTATAGCCCTGAATATAGAGCCCAAACCACAATGTAAATGTTTAGATCAAAACATACATCGTATGTTAGAATGGCCTACTCAAAGACCAGATCTAAATTCATTTGAGAATCAGTTGCATAACTTGTAAAACTGATGTTCACAGAAACTCTCCATCCTGAGCTTGAGCTGTTTTGCAAAGAACAAAGTGAAAAAAAAAAGTAATGAGCAGATGTGCAAAGCTGGTAGAGACATCCATCAAAGATCTGCAGCTGTAACTGCAGCAATAGGTAGTTCTAAAGGACTGTCCAAGGGGGCCTGAAGACAAATGCAGGCCACACTTTTAAGATTTCATTTTTAAGACACCATATGATCAACATAATCGTATTCATGAAAGAACTAGAAACAGTAAATATATCTGTAAAACTGACACATTGAATATGTTACCCGAGCTTTCAAAATACTTGTTTAGTATCTGACAGAAATACATGTCATCAAATAGGGAAATATTGTCCTCTTGAACCCAGTTCTTATCTCCTGTCAATAAATGCCCTTTCTGATTATCACATATTAATAAAGCCAGAATTACTCCCATCCCAACAGCACGCAGCAAGGTGATGTTTAACCGCGGAGGCCCACACTGAAGTGTTGCAGGAGGTGTTTGTTTTCCTTCGCAGGAGCTCCACGCCGCTGCACAGCGTGATCAGAGATGATGACAGGTCTGAGCGCACTTTTCCCTACACAAACATTACCATGGGGCCGCAATCAAACAAAAGCGAAGGCGTGCTGATAGTCAAACACAACGGAGAGCCGCCAGAGACACCGTGCATTAGAGTGGGGGTCTGAGCGGAAACAGGGGACTCACCCAAAATATGATGTTGAATCCGAAAATGAAATACTTGATGCAGCAGCTCACTTCATGAGCTTTGAAATGCTTCCCTGACATCATCTGAACGGGTTCGGTTTCAGAGACACGTCCGCACCGCTGGGAGGATTCGCATCGACGCTTCTCTGATGTTTGACAACAACCTGGTGGCTTGGGCGGAAACACCCTTTAATGTTTTTTAATGGCTCCAAATTTCAGCGGCTCATTGGAAGCATCATTCTGCGTCTCCGCGGAGAAAAGGCGCAGATGGAGCTGCGGAGGGCGGTCGGTCAGTCTGTCGAGGGTCCAAACATACCCACTCAGGACGTACAAAGAGGTCAACTCGAGAGGAATCCACTGTGAGAGCCTGGTTAGAGCTGGTGGTCCCCCAGCTGACCCGTAGTTCAGACCAAAGACATAGCGGTTGTCATCTGAGGGGCATTTCTGGGAGCAAATCAGATCATGTGGTTGCTTTAGAGGGCGGGACTTCCTCTTGGGCACACTGTCTCGGTTGGGATATTATTCCGAAACGTCTTCTTTTTGTTATGAGTAAGACAGGCTGTTATTTATTGAAAAAATATGTAAACATTAAAAATAATTTATCGTAAAATCTAGAAAGTAATTATTTAAATATTCAGAGGGTAACAGCTGTCGTTTCTTCACATGAGATTTTAATCTAAAATCTACATCTTAATTCATTTGAACTGCATAATAATAATAATAATAATAATAATAATAATAATAATAATAATAATAATAAATTGGGTTATTACTTCAAGCTGTAAGTTTCCATACTTTGCTGACATATTTATTTTTAACCAACAACACATGTTCTGCAGAGACAGATTCGAACGGTAAACTCTATCAGGCAAAATCGTATAACTCACTGTGAGTCTTATGGGAGTTTGTTTATGTGGTGGGTCTGAGACACTTTTAATATGGACTTTATTTGAATATTGCTTTATTTCATCTGAGCGTCTTATTTTCTGTTGTGTCAGAGTTATACTAAAGTAACCAACGCACTAACGTGCTGTACTGTTAGAAAGCTGCTTCATTAAAACCTTTACAACGATGGGTAAAAGAACCCTGAGGCTGTGTCATGATTCAGTGACTTTATGCTCTCAATGGTAAACTGTAAGATTTTCAAGCACGTTGCAACGCTGCCATCTGGTGGCAGCTTCTGTTACCTGCATCTCCGTGAAGAAGGAGAGGCCATAGAGCTGAAAATATTAGCATATTTCTAATATCCAGAAAGATGCAGATTAGTCAACATGCAAACATTAGGCCATCATGTAAATGTGCTAGACCTTGGCATAGAGGCTGATTTCCCCATGGCAGGTTGATGGTATAAAACAAGATTAACATAGTTAAAATACAAAAAAATGGATATAAACTTACTCAAAAAGACAAGGCCAAAATGAAACAGTCTCCAGTTTACATATGATTTCTAGTTTATTAGTTAAACCAATACTGTTTTCTAGCTTAAGATAAGTGTCTGTAAATCGTCTATTTGAATCTTTGCAATAGTGAGTTGTGAATCTATTATCACACCTTACTATTTATATTCCTGACCTTATTCCCCTACCATCAGAACATCTGGATCTCTATTTACAGAACTTGAAAAGAACATAGCTCTAACACACAGTTTTGTTTGATGTGAACATGAGCTTTTCAACAAGTCATAGATCTTAACCATTTCAGGTGACAGTTCTGCAGCCTACTGCTTGTTTGTTAAATATACAACTGTGTGATCTACACACAGCTGGCAAGTGAGGTGAAAAGGTATTTTTTTTATTTTTACAGATTTCTTCAATATCTGCCTTTTTGTCATGCCCAAATGTTTCAGATCAAACTAATTTTAAGATCAGCCAAATATGATCCAAGTGATTTCAAAAGGCAGTTTTTAAATGAGTTAATTCATAACAGGAAAAAGCTATCCAAAAAAATCCGATGTGACAAAGTAATCGCTCCTGTAATAGTAATCTCTTGTTTAAATCATGAATTATATGTGATTACAAACAGATTTTTTAACAGTTATTTTTACAAACCCCGCCCCCACATGCCTTATTACTGCCAGACTTATAGAAATCAATTCAAAACTAAGAACCCGACATAGAAATAGGTACGCCAAAAATTATTTGGCACCATTTCAGAAAAACTTCACTGCTGTAGCTGGAAGATGAGGTTGGTGACCTCATTGACGTCGAAAGGCTCTTCTCAAGTCAAGGAAAATAGGCCACAATATAACCCTTATTTACATTTGCCATAATATTCAAACTTTATGAGTCAGTCATTGCAAGATGGACAATAAACACAACAGTAGCCATGCTCAAAATTTGCTTTGTTTATTATAGAAAATATCAAAACCCTAATCTGCTACAAATATCTGTGTACAAAACAGGATAATTTATGAAAATAAATACTTTTGTGCAACTTATCTGTATTATGAATGAAAGTGGAGAAACACTGAGATTCACACAGATTTAAGCCAATAACAATCTCTCTTTATAGTCAAACATCACATTTCAGAGGGCAGCATTTAAAGCTCTGCTCTCTTTACCCTGACCGCTTAATGTGACGCTAATTCACTATTACGCCATCAGTGTTTTCATTTTCACTGTGGGACACAATTAACTCATCCCTTTCAACCACCTATATTATTCAATCTGTTTTGCAGTACACTGCAGATACTATTGGTATCTCTTCACATCATCAATCCTCCCTAGAGTTTTTCTAAATGTCTAGCAGAACAAAAGGCAGAGACACTGCAAAATGGAAAAAAAAAAAACAAAAAAAAAAACTGAAATAAAAATATATTTAGCTTAACATAAATAATTTTCTGAAAAAATGTTGCCTCAGAATCTTGTTTTTGAGGGATTTTTGAAAATTACAACCCTTCATTAACCTTTAATGATTGCACAACTTATTTTTGCATCTTACTTAAAGTCTTTGCATGTGGGCAAGCAGAAAAGTCTAATAGTGTGAGGCATTTTTTTTCAACATGTCAAATTTTTTGAAAAGTAAAAGTATAAACAGTTCTCATCCTTTGTGATTATCATTTCATTTAGAAACACTGAAAATACATCCCCCTGTTTTGTACATTGGCATTTTTTTCAATAATCATTCTTACTTTAGTTTTGGTTTAAGGGAAAGAGGAAAAAAAACAAACCAAAAAAAAAAAAAACAAAAAAAAAAACTAGTAGTTCCTCTTTACAGGCTTGCTTCACAGGAGCCAAAACAAACTTAGAGAAACAATGCACATTCACTTGCAGTTACAATTTCAATATTTTTTATATCTCAGTATCTTGGCTTAAATGTATTTGCACCATTTTATATTATGTTTACTTAGAGGAGTAGGTAACACATCATATGTCTCATTTTGAATAAAACGCGTAATAAACCTGACATTATGAGGCTAATTTTTGAGGAAAATAGTTTATCAACCATGTTCTGATATCCAAATCAAATTTTTTATTTCTATTTTTTGACAATGCAAAGTGTTAATCACAATTAAAGGTACCAACCTCTATAGGAAACACATTATTTTCTTTGGATAACAACTGAGTATTGCATTGATATTTACCAAAATATAGTAAAATTACTTTCATGCTGGAAGTATGGAATACATCAGCTAAAAAGGGGCCTAAGGCTTGGTGTGAATTATGGTGCTGTTAGGAACCAGCTGATAATCTCAGAGTCTTTTGTGATTGGCTTGCTTTGCAATTGTTACATGTGATTAAATCATTGTTACTAAATCTGGCACCAACACGTTGCTATAGTAATAATTATTGAGGCAGCATAATGCTTAATACTGAGGCTCCAACATTTAGAAAATCTATTAAAGTCACAAATAGGTAACTGTAACACTATCACTCTGAGAAAGTTACACGATGTCTCATGCAAAGCCTGAGTGTAGGTGTAGAACACAACAAAAGTTTGTTTGGCTTTGATATGTTATTTAAAGAGATACCCTGCATCATATTTCACAAAGTAATGACATCAGAGTTGCATAAATCCTTGCTCTGTCAGGATTCAAAGAGGATTCCAGAGCAGGAAATGGTTTACCCTTTGACATGTGCATCGTGTGCATCTTCCAGTCAAATCAAAGAGACCATGATGGGGGCAACACGACTTGGAGACGAGCTGCCATATCATGCTGGTGTGAAAGCTGTAGATCTGAGAACTTCTAAGGCCACCTTAAGTCACTTTGATGGACGATTTCTTGTGGACGCAGAGTAAAGAAACATACGGCACCCCAATGAAGGCCCACTTCTCGTTGGGCCAGAACATGATGACAGGGCCTTGCTCTGGTGCCTCGGTCGCCACATGGAAGTAGGCGAAGCAGACGCAGCCTAAGTAGGAGGCCAGACAGATGAGGATGTGCCTGTGGGAGCAGGAGTATCATTGAGCCAATGTTAAGCGTAAGAATGTATATTTTTTCAGTCTAACGCAGGAGTGTCAAACTCATTTTCATTTTGGGCCATATCAAGATTATGAATGTCCTCAAAGGGCCGGTTGTGGCAGAATGTATTGATAAAACCCCTTAACCAACCGTTAAAATATAAATAAATAGCCATCTCTGCACTCAATGAGTACATTTTAAAGTTAAAGAATATTGAACATCTTTTCACGTTGATGTAACTTGGCAGTATACAGATGAAAACTGCTTTGATTTGATTGAAAAAATATTATTTAAGGATATAACTTATCTTGAAGGTTCTATTTATGTGTCTGTCTAGAGGGCCACATAAAAAGTTATGGGAGGCTAGATTTGGCCCCTGGGCATTGAGTTTGACACAATTGACATTCTTAAAGCTGCAGTATATAAATTTTATAAGAAATATGTTTGTTACATATTTGTTAAAACTCTCACTATGTATAATATGAGACAGATAATCTGTGAAAAATCCAGCTCCTCTGCCTACTTCCTATGGTCCTACTGTCATCTGCAGAAATACACCGCTCCCGGTCAGAAACAACCAAGCAGAGCTACGAGGAAGGTCTTAGTACTGTCAATCATTCTCGTGCACAAGCTGCTCACACTCATGTAGAAAGCCATCCCATGTATTTTACAGCCTCAATTGTACTATCTTACCCTGTTTTAGCTACTTCCATCTTCTCATCAATTGCGACTAGATTTCCTGTTCCCACAAAAGAAGAGCATCCACACAAAAAAGATGCTGCCATGTTTTACAAGACAGGATGGTGCGTCCAAGGTGATGTGCATGTGTCTTCTCTCTTAAAAATTTCAATTAGCTTTGATTTTCCTACAGATGCAAATGATAAAGAGTACATATCTCTATGTTTGCTCTGAGCTCACCAAGCACAGTGTAAGTAGGGGAAGTTGACCGACGACCACATTTCGCAGAATATCCTGTCGCTGATCCAGCAGAGCAGCGCGAGCGCCCACCAGATCCCAGAGATCAGCCCGAGCTTGAACACACGCGAGTTTTCACACCTGCAAAGAGAGTGAGCTGAGAAATGTATGCAACTTTGAAAACTCATACATATGTATGTTTCACATCAAACACCACTACATGTCTGATCATTTCCTTCCATAGCTCAGAAATCATTGATTGGTGAACTTTTGATTTGACAACTACCCTATTCTTTTACTGTAAATATCTTTTTCAACGTACATTAGATAAAATTTTTATAAAATCTGCATACTGTAGTGTATGCATACTGCATATATACACACAATATTTAGAATACTTTTGTTTTCTATTATGTTAATTTTCCAATACAAGTCTAATACTCTTTGCACTGCCTTTAAATAACATGCCCTTGTTTAATCAGCTGCTGATGTTGTACAGTGATGCAGAAAAACTATTACTGCTTACATAGGATTTAGAAAAGAAAGCAGCATTAAGTTGCTGTTGATTAAAAACACCTGGGTGTGGCCACCTTTTTAAAACAGACATTTTGCCAAGAAGGTAAAGACATCAGCAATATTTAAAGAAAAGCAACTGCACATCATTCTGCAAAGGGTCATAAGCATATTTCAAAAAAGGTCAAAAAGTCTCCAAACTAATGGGGAAGTCAGATAGAGTCTTGAACATTTCACATATTTCTATTAAAAGGTGGTTCTTTAAGGCTTTGAATCATGTGGTGTACTTCAGAATTCATGCAGATAGTTTTTCGTAAAACTACAGAGTAAGATACATTTTTTTTCCATGGCTGTTTATTGACTACATCTAATCCAACTATCAGAATCTGTCACCTTAACTTAACTTGTGAAAAAAAAAAAGTATTTTGTAAAAATCTAGGGTTTTTGGGGTGCACTTAGTTTCCATAAACCTTTCCATTTTGCTTTCATCTTTATTTAATAAATACGGACATAGTGGGATATGTGGTATGTTTTTTTTCCCCTACAGTTCAGGTTAGATTTAAATTACTTGTACATACCAGATTATTTATACATTAAAACCATAGAGGATGCTCTTTGGTATGACTGTGACTTCATGGTGAAAAAAATTCTTCACTGTGTCTAATAAGGTGGTTTTTTCTTTAAGAAAATCAGACTTAAATAGTCCTAGATGTTGCATCATGTGGGTGGTTAAGAGGGAAAGTTGTGTGTAATCCCTACATAAATAAACATCCCATGACCTACAAAGATGTGCTAATCCAGAGTGCCACTGATAAACTATTCTTAGTGTTATCCTCCTTAGAAATCCTTGTGACACCAAGGCAGAGACATGGGGAGCTGTTCTGATGACACAGCATTGTGCTAGTAGTGACAGTGTTTCAGCTTCTCTTCTGATGCAGTCACACTGTTTCACTGCTGCCTTATTTGTTGCCACTGTTTCAAGGGGAGAGGAGTTGAACAGCAGTTTAGTTTTAGGCTTTGCTCACACTGACGCTGACAGTGCAAACTGACATAATTGGGGAGACAGCTGGGAGTTTGTTTGAGTAGAACGCAAGTGTTTTATTGTTCTGCTGAGAGCTTATGTCCATGTCCCACAACACATTTGGGGAAGGGCTATGTGGAGCATCCTGTATAACCAAAGCATTCTCCCATTCTCTGCACAAGATGCTGCTTGTTCTCAGTGCAAGAGAGAGGATCATCACCTCTAAATCGGAGGCCATGCATTGTTCTCGATCAGAAAAGGGTAAACTGCTCACTCTAGGTTGGTGGTTAATCTCAGCCTCAAGTAGAGCAGTGGAAGTAACTTAGTGCCTTGTTCACAAGTGATGGTAAGATGGAGTGGGAGATGGGTGGACTGCTTGGGGCCTCTTTTACAGTAACACAGGTTCTTCTCCAGTCTGTCATGGTACAAAGAGTGGAACCAAAAAGCAAATGTCTAAAATCCCTGGTCCATCTAGGTCCCAACCCTCCTCAATGCTCATCAGATATTGAAGAAAAAGATTCTGGATTCAAGCTGCAATGAAAATGAGCTTCATCTGTAGGGTGGCCAGGCTTACCCTAGGAGATGGAGTTTGAAGAAGAGTCGCTACTCTTCCGCTTTGAGGGGAGTTCCATGATTGATTACTGGTTTGGGCATAAAATGTTGCAAAAAACAACTTAAATTAATTGACTCTTTATGCCTACATTTTTCCTAAAGGGAAGCACATCAGCTGATCAGCTTAGCTGCTACACTGTCTCTTATGTAAGTGTTTCAAGAAAACAGGAAAGGAGTCACAGTGTCTCATTAGCAACAACTAAAATAAAAGGAAAAAAGTCATTAAGCCATAGCTCAGATATACACCAACTCTGTTTGTATTCCCATGGGAGAAAATTCTGACTGTGCATGAGGTATTAGGCCACTTGGCCTCAATAACTTAATGTACAGATTGTCCTCAGTCAGCTAACACCTCTCCTTATCAACAAAAACTATCAGCAGGCTGCAGGATATCTGCTGTCCTCTCACATTGCAGGAGAAACAAAGATAAGAAAGAAAAGACAAAACAAGGAACCCTGTTTGGTTTGAGCATCACTGAATATGCTGGAGAATTTAAGAAGGAGGAGACCTTATTTAATGCAACTCCTTGGAAATGTTGATCTAGTGGGACCTGTTTTTATTCTTTGAATAACTTAACATTGATTTATGTTGTACAGTGCTTTGTGATTTTATGTCTGTGAAAAGCGCTTCATAAATAAACTTTACATACTATTAATGATGCTATAAACTGCAAATCTGATGTCAAGAGCCTGACTGAAGCTATGGAAAGAACTTAGTTTGAGTGTTCTTATTGCAGACATTCAAAACTATTCTTGTAACTCAAAGTCTGCAGAATTTAGGAAACAGACAGAGAAAAGCAGAAATATACAACCGGAATACTCAACCTGTTAAATATTTATTGCTCTCCCATCCTAAGTCCCAGCTTGAGGTTTAAAGGTAATGTCTAAATTACAACTTCCATTAGAGAGCTGTTTGGCATGTTTAAAGCAAAACAAAAGACGAATATGTGGAAAAGTGAGGTTTATGATGGATGATCTGTGATGCTGTGGGCCTGTTTCTTTTTCAAAAGTACTGTGAACCTTGTTAGAGTGCATGGCCTCTTAAACTCTTTGAAATACCTGAAAATCTTACATTTAAAAAAAAAAAAAAAAGTCTGATGGACTCTGCTGGTGAACTGAACATGGGAGGAACTGGGACTAGGGATGACTTAGAGACATTGGAACTGTCAAAGATCTCTCTCTCTCTGTGTGTGTGTATGCTCCAACCTTATGAAACGCTAGAGAGGACTAAGCACTGTCCTGTTGGCAAAAAGGGGTCTGAGAAAATACTCACGGCAAGGGTAGCATTAAGTGTACCAAAAATTTTCTTTAAAACAATTAGTTGTTTTTCCCTTGTGGCTTTCATCCATAGTAATCAGACAGGAAATGAGCAGTGAGAGAGGGGAAAAGACATGCAGCAAAGGTCTCAAGGTTGGAAACTGAACCCCTGGTGGCCTGCACACATGGGACGCCACAGCAACATCATGTACTGCCTCAAACCAATTACTTCATATCATGATACACTTTCCATTCTAGAAGAATGTAGGCAAACTAAAAGTTGGATTTGTCTAAAGTTTTAAAATTTAATGTATTTTATTTTTGTTATTTTTATTTTTCAGTGCTTGATTATGCTATTGCAGTAAAACAGTTTATTTTCAAACTTTTCATCATATTTCAACACACTTTATAGCAAAATCTTGAAAACACTAGAATTTCTTCTTTTACACTGTCCCTTTAAGTAAGCATTAAATTTTCCATCTATAACACTGAGCACTTTGTTTTTTGTGCAGCTGGAACTCTGTCAAAAGGGGGCCAAGACTCACAGTGTAGAAAAGTCAAACAACAACAAAACAGTATGTTCTCTCTGAGGACAGAAGTCCATCAGTCATGGTTATAGGAACTCTGTCTGACCTTGAAAAATAACAAGAGGGATCAACAGATGACTGGTGCTGTAGTAATGTCAAGAACTAGCCAGAAATTAAACAATGTGTGACCTAATGTTTCAGGACTGATGGTGGTAAGTGTTAAGGAGGGAAAGCACAATATGTGGACCAACATTACTGAGATAGAGGAAATGGTTAGAGGCTCACATACAGGCTCTCTCTTTGACACACACATACACACACGAGGAGCTTTGCTGGAAATGTTTTCAGGGATTGCTACATACAGCACTGTGTCATAGTGATGAGTTGCCCTTCATGTCTTCCTTGTAAGTTCCAAGAAAGCTTGATTAATGGTTCTTCTGGGTTTCTGAAAGTGTTTTACTATTTCTCTTTAGGATTTATTTTTAACACATTTTCAGTCCTGTATTTGACCATTATTAAAAGAATTTATTTGTTTCAGCCAGCTAACTCTGATCCATAAATCATTCAGGCATAAAAAGACTCCTAAACCCATGGATTGTTGTGCCTCCTTCAACGGTCAATACGCACTTATTGTTATTTCAACCTAATGTACTTCCATTATGTACCATTTAACATTCATCCTCATGTACTTAGCCATTGCCTACAGGCTTGTGTCTTTTTTTCTTTTTTCTTTTCAAATGGAGATAAACAATCAGAAAAATGCTAAAATTTCTATAATATTCTAAGTATAATTCTAAAACATTTTTTTAATAATATTAAAATAATAATATTTAACAATATTTGTGGCTGCTGTTTGTGTTTTGGACCAGTCAACTCTTATAAAATAAGTCAGAATATGACTCCTGATTAAACCTAAAAAACTAAACAACCTCCTGCTGGTGGATAATATCTATGGGAATCAAAATGTTGATTTATGAAATGCAGGCTCCATCAAATGTAATGCTGTTTTTATGCCTCCTGAAAGATACTTATCTTTATCTGTCACCTATATTGAAGACAATTCCAGTGGTTTAATTAGGCTAACAATATACAGCTAAGCCCAAAATTATTCATACTTCAGGCAGATTTAAGTTTGAGATTTTTTTTTGTTTCAGATAGGAAAGGAAACAGATATCTCTCAAAAATAATAAAAACAATATAAAAGAAGTAACAATTTAAAAAATGGAGTATATTATAATATACTTATAATAAAATGACCTGTTAAAAATTAACAACCTTCTCAATAATCAATGAAAAGATCTTTATTGGTATTACAAGCCCTTCCTATAATAGCTGAGCAGTTTTTTGCAAGTTTCCACTGGTATTAAAAGATTTATCTTTTGTGATGACCTTCAAGTCTTAGGGGTGTGCAGGTCTCTTTACCAGCACCCTAATCTTAAGCTCACTCCTCTATTAGATTCAAGACAGGACTGGTTGGGCCACTACAAAACATTAATATTGCTTCTGGTTAGAAGAAACTTTTTTTTTTTCAAATTGAAAGATTACCTACTAAATCTCTCATGCGTATGAATAACTTTGGCCTTAATTGCATCTCTTCGAGCCATTTGTGGCATTTTTGCAAGCTGTTGTAACCTTCTATAACAGAAAAATGTCACATGCACCATCCAGTATGTGGAGGCATTCCACACAAACAAAGAATTTATTGTTTGATAAGATCATTAAAGTTTGATAGAGTTCTGCTTAAAATGAACCTGTTCAACTATTATGCATGGATGTCCACATATGCCAACACAGAATGCTTATATTTATGTCTGATCATGACATAAACAGTTTGTTTGAATTATCCCCTAATTTCAGTTAGTTCCCAAAATTCCCATGGAAAGTTTACAATTTGGAATATTTCCCATGGAAAACTTCTGGAAGTTACATGACCACATTTACATAAAAGAAACCATGAGCAGATGATAGAAAAAAACCAGAAATCATCAGTTCCCATTCTGCTTAAATACTGATTCAATTATGACAGCCGAACTGAAACAAGGCAGGAAAAAGTGAGTTCAACTAAAAACGTGGGCAATAAATTTAGGAATAACAAGAACAACTCAAAAAATGTTTTGCTGCTTGTACTTGAAGAATTAGTTCCTAAACCAGCAGTCATAGCATGACTCATAGAAGTAGCAAAACAATGAAATGAACACAATCACACGAAAACAAGTTAAATATGGAAATGAGTCAGAGATAAAAATGGGACAAATAGAGCCAGTGATTTTCTTTAGGATGTTTTGTATAGCTTCTGTTCTCATACAGACTTTACTCTGTTTCTTACTGAACCATGCAGGGCAGAATGTTTTGTAATATGATCAGTGTGATGAATGCTGAGATCAGGTAATCTCCACTCACCTTTTAAGCTCAGTGATGAGCAGTGCTGTGCAGGGGATGCCCAGAGTCATGAGCGACAGTGAGTTGACCACAGGCTTAACAAAGGCCAGCCCGGTGGTGATCCCAGACAGGATGCCGATGACCACTTTAAACCTTAAACTATGCAAAGAAGAAAAAAATAAGCAACAATATGAGATCTTCTCTGGATGACAACCTGACCAAACTCTTTATTCACTTGTAGTTTGATTTACTGTATCTTAGTCCTGTAAAAACCAGACAATTTTGCTTTTATTAAGCAAATCCAGGTTATTTACTCTAGTTTTATTAGATTACACCTTTTACTGTAGTTCCAGTTTGAGCTTAACTGATGTTGTATTTTCTCTCCACAGGATTTTAGTTATTCGCTGTTCTTTTTCACTTGCTAGAAGAAAAGAAACACCACTAGATTCAAATAATTCACATGCAATTGGCTCAGCTGCTGATGAGCAATAAGCAGAGAAACTATTAAACAACAGTCTGCAGTAGGAGAGAAGCCATGAAGTCTCTGTCACAATACAAGACGTGCAGACGTGATGCTGCTTTTACTGGTGTCAGCTATCTTGGACATGCTTATATTTAGATACAATGACTCATAACAGCAAATGCATCATAAGAGCAGCAAGTGACCCACAGTAAACTCCAGATGTCAACCTCTGTCACTTAAAAAAAACCTAAATAAGCCACTTAGCCTTTTCTTTACATCACAGCAATGACATCTCAAACCATGTTTTTGCTTCCAAAAGGTTTCATTTGGACTTTTCAACATACCGATTTCTCTTGAACATCTTTGGCAGGTATCTCTTGGGAAACCACATGGCGATGGCACACATGAGCACCCACAGAATAGCCAGCTCATCCAGCATTTGGCCAAGGAAGCTGAGTGTGGCGTGAAAATATGTTGATCCAATGCCTATGAGAAAGAAAGTCACAAAGAATAATAAAGGTGATAAGGGCGTACAACACCAACTGAAGGATGCGTCTCTTTTAAAAAGGCATCTGTTATTGTTAGAGCTGAACAATTAGTGGAAAGGTCACAACTGTTTGGATCGTATGAAACAGGTATGAAACGACCAAAACTGCTAAGCTATAAAATCACGAAGTTGTGCTGTGACCAGCTTCTTTTACAGATTTCATTACAGCCATATCAGCTTATCCACCAAGTTGTCAAAAACAATTAGCCCATTTTATGTTTACAGTCCAAACTGAGAGTCACTATAATCTGGTATATTACCCTTCATACAACCTATGGAACGGCTGCCTCATACTAATTTTGTTTTACATTACAAGTTGAACTATGAATCCCAATAGAAGATAATTTTCTTCTTTAACTTGATGGTTTTTTTTGCATTTATTGTGCATTTATCGGAACCCATTTTGTCTCAATTAAGCAGCACACTTTAATGAACTCATCTACCACTCTAATGAAAGGGTCAGTATTACGTGTTTTCTACCCACATAGAATCATTTTATAGACCAATCAAGTAACTCTGTTACCTTCAGTTGTTGTAAAAGTGCTGTATATATCAAATATGACTTAAAAGAAATTTGACTTCATAATTTACCACTTTCAAATTGGGTCTCTGTCTCTTTAAGAAAGTCCTGCTCTTTCCAACACTCTGCCTTCAAGAAGTCATCACAACATCGTTCCTCTATTAACCCTTTAACAACGTTTTTAGCATTGTTTCACTGATAAGTAGCTAATGTAATGAGCTCAGCAGATGCGCAGTTCCACCAGGTGTTTGCTAATTGCTGCTGGCTAGTCTGAAGGAGCTGAGTGGGTAAGTCGCAGGGGAGGGGGCTCTGTGAGGCAAAACTCAGAGCCTTAGAAACTGCAGTTCTGAGGAGCAGCTGAGTCTTGAAGGTGGAGCTAGGTCCATCCAGGCGTGTTGCTGAACGACTGCCACGGGAGATTAAAGAATTTCTCAAACATGCGTGAAAGAATCCAGGCAACAGTCCATGTATGTTTTTGATGAGGGAATAACATTATAATGGCTGATGGTAGTCATAGGGCCCAGTGGCACTGGTGGATGGCAGCCTCGCTTCTGTCAGTATGCCCCAGGGCAGCTGTAGCTACAATCTAGTAGCTTGCCACCATCAACGTGTGAGTGTGTGCATGAATGGGTGAATGACTGAATGTAGTATGAAGTGCTTTGGGGTCCTCTGGACTAGATAAAGTGCTATACAAGTACAGGCCATTTGCCATAACATTATGTAAAGCTCAAAAAAGTCGATTTTACATAATTCTTCTGCTTTAATATCATGATACAATCACAACACACAACATAGCTGTAACACTACCCAAAACATGCTATTGTTATTCTTTAGTCTTGTACAAAGGTCTCACCAAGACATGGGGTTAGGGCTAAAGAAAAGTTTTTAAAAAGTAGCATTTTCAAAACCTGTAAAATTCTCCATCAGTCTTCCTCTTTGGTTTAAAGTCCTTGTAAGAAAGGACCTTGTAGAAAGTTCCAGAATGACTGGAGTAATGCAGTTCTGCCCCTTCCCCACCTGTTATTGCATACTGACAGTAAGATGGCTGAAAGAACACTCCTTGTACTTTTCTTTGCCTACAAGAAAAGTAATTTAGCTGTTTCAGAATATTTCTGGTTGTGAAAATGCAAAGAGAATCAGAGAGAGGAAACTAAAGGAGCTGGAGCCAGCATTCTTATTAAAGTAACACTATTTTAAGCAATGAGTAGCAGATCTTTTAAACTTCAAACTGCAGGCCGGCTTCCCAAGTAGACAGCCTGACTAATTAACCACTTGTACCAGCTTATACAGAGCAGCAAAAAGGTATAATATTCTCTGCAATAATAAACTGAAATCTCCTACTTTTTTATTTTTGTTATAACAACTATAAAAGTCAATATGATACGGCACTAAAAAGTTATTAGATCATATTATGCTTTTTATTTAGAATTTTTGGAACCATGGTTTTTATCCTCATGGTTATCCAATAATGAGTCTCATATAGGACAGAGCTGCACAATATATTGAATCATAACCATCAAAGCGAGTCAATGAGTGCAATATCTCAACTGCTGAGGACTGTTTGGACTGTTTGGATTATATTACAAGGGACATGCATTGTTACTGAATGTAAATAACATATTTAGTCAGTTGGATGGACTTCTGCTCCCTTTCATCCTTAAACTTAAGATAGATTTCAGTCAACAAAGTCCTTCAGCTCACAAAACCTGATGAGAAAATAGTAGAAATGGAAAACAAGAGGACGAGTGAGAAAAAGGGGGTAATCCCGACTGATATTGTCATTATAAACAAAACATATCACAATTCTTTGGTTTTCTAATATTGTGTAGTCCTAATATAGGCCCATGCCTAGTCTTAGTTGTTTTTATTTTCAAACTTAAGGATACTTTTTCGTTTCTTTTTAAACACACTTTAAACTAACTGTGCAGTAAACTAGCAGTAAATATAACCACCATCTCTCAAGGAAGACAATGAACTCAGTAGAAAAGTTATCATGGATGTGAAAGAAAGAGGCAGGGTGGCTCAGTTTGACCCTTTTATCACTGTCCAACAGACCTCATGTTATCTGAGTAATCTGTTGTCATAACAGAAGCTGCAGGAGACACCAACATTTTGTTTTCAAAGGTCCATGTTGCTCTCAGTCAGACCTAACTGAGTGTTTCTTTTCAATAACTCACTTTGTTTCATCCTTTTTAAGTGATCATCAGACAAAACAAGAACATTGGGACCAGAAGATATCCATCCGTACGTTCTGATTATTTATGAAATCAATGAAGGCAGTGTCAACATTAACCATAATTATTAGAATATTTAAAGAACTAAACAATTAAAGTGTTAATTTAAAAGTAAAAAAACAAACATTATTTTGTTTTATTTAGCAAAAATGAATAATCAAGATCAGAGTTCAGCACACATTAATAAAAAATTGATGATTATACTGATCTTTATGCCCAGGTCTGGGGGCATGTCACCTACAGACATAGACGAAGACCAAAAGGAAATATGATTGTGCTCTGGTTTTATTTTAGATGTGATTACTGCTACAGTTTACATAATTAAAGAGTCTGTTCAGTGTTTACTCAGGATTTTTCTCACTGACTGAAGTCACCTCTCAGGAACCTGTGAGGGGAGGGCTGAGTGGTGGGGTGGGTGGGTCAGGTTATCTTTGCTGACTATGCAAAATGTGTGTTTTCAAACAGTGCTGAGAGAACAAGGCAATCTGCCTGCATTTACATACAGCAGCACCATTCACTAATTTGTCGAATCAACTGTGATCGATAGGACAAACTTGCATTCCAGCAATATTTGCTTAAAAATGAAGCTGGAATCTATTAGCTTTACTACTGTTCTGTAAAATGAACCATTACATTGTTTCCCTGTTTAGAACTACTACGAATGATTATAAAAACATTTTGATGGTAAATGTTTATATTTTTAACCACATTCTTTTTAACCCTCCTCTTCTGCAGTTTATCAGAACCATTTGGTACAATTTGCAGTGCTGTAGAGACTACATTTTTAAGAGAATTTGTGCACAATTTGCTTCACAGCTAAATGAAAAAGAAGAGACCAAGTTGGTTACATTTTTCAGAAACAGGACAGTGATGATTGGAAATTCATAAACTAATAAAAAGCTTAATTTATTTTTATTTATTTAGCGTTTTTTTTTAGTTTTATGTAATGATTATTATTATTATGAGAATTTTATGATGGGAAATATTGTATGAAGCCATTATGTCTGGTTAAAACCCAAAAACTAATAACATGGTTTAAACATGAGCGTGTTATCAGTATCAAAGTTTCATTAGGTTTCAAAACATTATTTTCAAAACTGCTACATTTCTTCATTATACCAGTTCTTTTGGTTTAATGTCTTTTTAATGATATGCTAGATAAAACTGCCAGAGTGACCACACTTTTCTCCAGATGTAGCAGAGCAACGTAGCACTGTCCATCCCCCACCTGTTGCTGCACACTGCCATTCAGTTGGGTGCAAGATGACTTTTATATTTCTTTCCCCCTTAAAACTAAGACAAATTCAGCTGTTTGGGGGGGGAATACCAGCTATGAAAAACACAGATAGCCATGTTGTCAAAACTAAAAGAGCCTCACCTTAAACCTTTTTTAACCACAGTTGTGTTAAACAGCTGAATGTAGTCTCCACCTGAGCAGAGAGTCTAATTGATTTGCTGTTCTTGTGTTATTCTATAAACACCAGATTGGCAAAAATGGATAATTTTCTACAAAATATTTTTCAAAGGATGATTAAACACAACTACTGTGTAATATTTAGCAGCACAATTGCACAATTTAATGCAACTGTTGCAGTGGTGTGTGTTTATCTTTAGAGAAATATTTAAGTTTGACTCTGCAGTGATAGATTTATCAAAAAAAAAAAAAAAAAAAAAAAAATACTGTCACCGATAATACCATCTCGGTAAATACCACAAATATCTTTATAGCATTTTAAGTCTAAGTTTATCATTAGTGCTTTTTATAGGCAACATCTGTGGTTTTTAAACATTTCACATTCTTACTCACAAAAGACAGCTGGCAAACTAAAGAGCCCTGCAGCTGCTGATTGAAGCATACAAACACTTTTAGGAAGTTTGTGTCCTTTAGCATCTATTAAAAATATATATGCAGTATGAACACTAAGGCTAGTGAAAGCCCATAAAAGAGGCCAAACTTATTATTAGCATGCAGAATTTGCAAGAAGCATACAATCCAAGCAAGCATTTAAAATTACAAAGTTGCATACATGGATATTGCAATTCACTATTTTGTGCAGCTTGAATTTTTAGATAATTAAATTTCAGGAGATAATCTAGGAAAACACACACACAGACCATCATGAGCTTTTGTTTTATCTCAGACCCAAACACTGGATAGGAGTAACTGAGTAAGGAGGTGCAGTTTGTAGCCCAGTTACATTATCAAGGTTGCTCTGCATTTACAAAATGATCTTTGAGTAACAAAGGAGACTAAATGAATCATGGAGCAGATGGTGGAAATGCTCCCGCCCCAGGATGGGGGGGGCGGTTCTTATCTCAGTTTTTATCCTGCTAGTCTGAGATTACATTAGCAAACAGATGACACGGAAGCAGATTAAGCTGAGGGATAACTTGCGGTAAATCCCAAAAGTCTTTGCAGCAACCTACCAGTCATGAACAAAGGAAAAAGTGCATGTGCACAGACAAGAAGTCTTTATTTTCTGCCTACTGTCTGTTTGCTCCCACAAATAAAATCCAACTGCAAATTTCCATTTTGAGACGCATTGAAGCTTGTTGTCTGGGCTGCTCCTCCTCACTGTGAAGAAGAAGAGGTCATTAACTTACCGACCACCACCAGCAGGATCCAGATGAGGTAGATCCCGCTGTTGAAGTGTTGGGCATATTCACGGAACAAGCACATCAGAATGGGAGGCAAAACAAAGAACAAGACGTTGCTGATCTGAAATGAAATAACAAAATAACGCTTTGAGGAAACAGCATCATGGCATCAAAACAACATGTTGATCACTGGGTTCAGCAGAGCAGCTGAACCGGAGAAAGCAGATGAACTTTTAAAAAGTCTCTGTAACTCATAAGAAGCCTATTTATTGTTAACACGAAGATGTGTTGATGAAGTGTTAGGAGGCAGCCCACGACAGAGCAAAACAAAAGCAGAGCAACCGCGTTTGTAAACAAAACTGCGTTACGCAAAACAGCGTCCCTGTTTACTCGACAAGGACCTCATACCGACCGTGTTGTAAAATTCAGCGATGCTTGGGTATATGAGGTAATTTCCTTCACACCAATCCACATCGGAGCTGCCAGCCTGCAACTGGTCCCAGAAAATCGGGTTTACGTTGCTCATGTCTGCACTAGTCCTGTCGAGTGGACAGCAGCGCTGTGCAGACTGTGATCCTCCAGCAGATCAGAGCAAAACAAAACAACAGCCGGAGGAAAGTCAGTGGAAGGAGCCAGCTCGTTAGCAACACGCTAACAGTTTAAAGTCTGGATCCTGAGTCGGACTGTGGGCAAGTGTTGATGTCGGGACTCGCTCTTGTGCTGCATTTTTACTGTCCTTCTTTTCACAAAGCCTCCTCTTTTCTGCTCTTCGTGACGCTCTGCCCCGTCCTCTAACAGCTGCTCTCTCTGGCCTCAAAGAGTGTTCTCGCGATGCAAGATGACTCACTCCTCCCAGCTTCCTTCTCCGGTGAAACCGGAAGAGTTGGTGTTTTTTTGTTTTTGTTTTTGTTTTTTTGTTTGTTTTTTTGTTTTTTTTTTTTTGTTTTTTTTAAATTCATGATCAAACAAAATATGAATATTACATGGTTTATTCAGTGAGTTAATAATATTGAGGTCAATTTTCAACATCGGGGATTGTTATCCAATGTTATTAACAACTGGTGCTGATCAATTGTTCATGTAAAATCCCTCGTAAATAAATGGAATAATGTCTCAATATTTTTTTTATAGTTCCTTGTATGAATGCAACATTAACTTTATTAACTTGACCATGTGGAAACAATATTTATGAATTTCACAATTTTTAAACGCTCTCTCTCTCTCTCTCTCTCTCTCTCTCTCTCTCTCTCTCTCTCTCTCTCTCTCTCTCTCTCTTTCAAAGTATATAACAGATCATTAACAGTTGGTGCGTTTGCGGGCCGAAAATGGGATTTCTTAGCTTCGATGCATTTAACAGTGAGTAAACCTCCCACTATTTGACCTGTCACATGTGCTATTCACAACTGAGTAAGGGAAAATTAGCCAGTTTGACCTCTGCATCCTTGATATAATTCCCTGAATAATTACTTTCTATGTTATTTTAGAGATCTGTTCCATATGTTCTCAACAGAGCACTCAGACAGACTCACATCAACTTCCTTATTCCATTCAAAAATACATCAAAAAGGGAGTGATTTTAAGAAATCTGCATTGAAGAAAAAATAATTTGGACAAAAGAACATAATTACCGTTTTTTAATTGTCCAGTTGCCAGCTGACTTTCAAGTATCTTATGTTTTATGGAAGGAACTGTTTTAATTGGGAAATCCAATAAGACCACTGGATGACAATGAAGATATTTATCAAATGTTTCAATTTCAAAGATACAGAAGGTAAAAATATTGCAGTCTATGTGAAATGTTTAGTGAAAAAAGTCATTGAAGCATGAGTTTCACATAGTAAGCCTGTTTAAGTTTAAGAGGGAGTGGGAACAAGAAGTATTCATTTCTAACCTTTTTCTAACCTTTATCAGAAAAAAAACAATCATTATTCAATTAAAAAAAAGTAAATTCCTTTTTATTAATATTGCCAAATATCTATTATTGCTAGAACGGTCTGTTTAGAGAAATTGCATCCACTGTTCCCAGTGAAGGGCCAAATGGTAAAAAAATTTCTTAGCTACTCTCGTATATTTATCATTTCTTTTTAAACATTTGCAAACATCTCGCGACCCTGCAAGGATAAGCGTGCTAAATAATGGATGGATTTGCAAACATTTTAACATTTTCATTGGAAAACCTGGCTCCAGGGCCATGAACTAATCTGTTCTCTGGCGCACTCTGGTGGCCAATATTGTTTGTAGCATGGAAACTTGGAAACACTGACAACACTAACCGAGTCAAGTTTATTTGTTTAGCACATTTCAGCAGCAAAGCAGTTCAAAAACATTTTACATCATAAAAACATCAAGCAAATATACAGCAAAATCATCAAGCAAATATACAGCAAAAATATTGATCAATGTTCCACTTACTACTGATCAAAGGCTACTCAGGTGGGTTTTTAGCCTTGAATTAAAGAAACTTAGTGTGTTGGCTGTTTTGCAGTTTTCTGGGAGTTTGTTTCAGATGAATGTTACTCATTAGCTGGTGAATAAAAACCAGAAATTATTGGAATACAATTTGTCTTTCCTTTTCATCATTCATTGTTGAGGACCAAAGCTGAATATTGTTAAAATATTTATATAAGTAATCAAGTAAATACAATTGTAACAAATCAGAACAAGTTTTATTTGCAAACAAATGAAGAATTTGACTTCAATTCCTCTTTGCTGTGTTTCTATCATAGGTATGTTTGAAGCATTAGATCAACCAATGATCAACCAGTTTTCTGAAATAGCTCAAAGGTGCCATGAACAATCAACTGGCAAGAATATAGTGTACATAGCTGGAACACAACACAATATTATATTTCTTACAATGGAAGGACAAGGATTTGGACGAGGTCAACAGTCAAAGAGAAGAAGAGGAAGAGGAGTGAGGCTGTGGCAGAGGAGTTAGGAGGCAAAACAGAAGAAGAGGCAGAAGAGGCTGAAGACATGTGTCAGTTTCCATCACTCCAACATCAACAGGCAATGGTTTGTGGCCCCCAACAGGATGCTGATGGAGTTCCCTCACCTTACTTCTCTTTCCTAAAAGATTCTTTCCACGCTGCATCGCCAGAGATGACATCCATTGTGATGCGGATAAGAGTTTGTAGCCCAACAGACATGAACATGAGGAGATGTAGGAAGGCTGCACTGTAATTCCTATAGCATTGCATGTACTGTTTTCCTTAAGGAGATTGTCTTATGTTTCCATTTCTACTTTTTTTCCTTTGTGCTCTGCAGTGCTGTATTTTCCTTTCTGCTTCATAATGACATCGTCTGTCAAATTAAAATAAAAGCATAAATGTGAATCTTGTCCAATCTCTTGCCATTGATCTTCCACAATTACACTTTACAATACTTGTCATCAAAACTTTAGCCATAGTTTATGACAGGGCATCCCTCCATAGTCACTGTAATATTGACAACATGACTAATCAATTTGATTGTCTTATCCGAACACACTGAAACAAGGAGTCGTCATACTGAGGCACTGATATGTTCATTGACATAGATATTTAATGTTGAGAGATGTACTAAGGATTTTGAAAAAGAGACTGGATTTTGCAGGTCATCCATGGTGTTTTGCTGTTTGTACAAATTGTTTTAAGAGATGCACTCACTGCGAAAAACTGTAAAAGGGAAATAAAAATTAAAGCTGTTTGTAAATATTTGTAGATAGTGTTTTTACAAAAGAAGAAGCCAAGTTTTAAATATAAATAATGAAACAATTAAATAAACTGATAAATAATATGTCTGTAATTTTGTTAGTGTCAATAATTTATTAAATAGTTACAAAACCAGTTTTTTAAATCAGTTGTTTTTATCCTCTCTTACTTATTAAATTATTTAAATATTATTTTTAAAATTGTATTTATTAATATATTTCCAGTTGTATTTAAATTATTACATGAATATTTATAAAATGACAAAAATTACAAAATGATAAAACTATGGTCTTTTTTGTTTTGTTTTGGCAGGTATATACAGATACAGAAATGTTAAAATAACAGTAACACACTTACATGCCTTCTTTGAATCTTCAAATTTCTTCTCTTCATAAATACAAGCCGAAAAGGTAAGACGTCACATAAAATTGTATGATTTTAATGTTGCATATACTTTTATTTTGTAAATGTGTATGCTGCTGAGCAGCACTACAGCTCAGGTTGTGTAGGATGAATTGCAATGCGCTTGTCTTTTTCTAAGAGGTGACTTTGTCAGTCAGGTGATAAATGACATTAATTTAATTTAATTTTATTTTATTGACTTCTTCGTACGCTGGTTCAAAGCCACGTGACGGCGATCTAGCTATCGCGAGATCATTCCGTCTTATGTGAGATCACGGAGCGGATATCCTGCCTCTTTCCCCTGGCGGACCGTCGTTGGGCTGGTTTGGCGAAATGAAGGTACAACCATGAGTTGCTTTTATTTAATTTTAGAAAGCTGCTGTCGTTAAAATATAATAGTTGAAATAAAGTCATCTTGTCAAACTTTAAAAACGTCTAGTTTAGTGTGGGTAATGTGGCGTTGTAGTTGAGGATGAGCTTTGATTGTGACAAAAGCTAGCTTCCTAGCCCTTCGGAAAGTGAGCTTTAGAAACATGGCCGCACAGTGTGCAGCTATTTGCAATGAAAAGTATGAAGTTTTATTCATTGATTAGAGGGAGACACGCTTTTTGACAGCCTAATTCGATTGCCTGGGTATGTTATTGTAAGCAGTATTCACCACTAACCTTTTCAGCCCTAAAATAGCGGAGCCGGCTTAGAAGCTAACAGGCCTCTGGTAAACTTAATCGGCACTAGAAACTGTAGCACTGACACATCTAATCCATATTCAACACTGTTTACGGATGTTTAGACTTTCCATTCAGGTTATTGATAAGCGTTATCCCATGTATTTGTTGCATCTTAAGTTGTTAGTGCTGTATGATGGCCAAAGACCCTAAAACCTGGAACCCTAAATTGTTTTGCAGCTAAACATCTCATTCCCTGCTACCGGCTGCCAGAAGCTGATTGAAGTTGATGATGAGAGGAAGCTGCGCATCTTTTATGAGAAGCGTATGGCTACTGAGGTGGCTGCTGACCCTTTGGGAGATGAGTGGAAGGTAAATGTTTTTTGTCTAATACATTTTATCATGGCACACCAGGAGACCCTTGTGACTGATCTGTAGTCATTAAGGGGGGACAGCGTGTTGCCAGAAGGAACTGTGGAGCCGCTTTCCAGATGCGATCAGTCCAGTTACTCATGGCAGATTGAAACGGCAGTGCTCTCCCAATTGTTTATTGCAAGAAACACAGCTGGTGTTGCAGGATGTATCATAACATATTTTTAAGTACTTTCAAAGTAATGCTCAATTATTTTTCTTACTCACATTGGACACCACAGTTTAGAGGAGGATGGTGGAAGTTGTTTGAGACAGGCCAACTGTTGCAGATTGGGGAAAATAAAGGAGCTAATCATTGCTATTTAAAGCTCCCTAAACATTTCAGTCATTAACAAGAACTCTGCTTTTGTGCCATGATACACTTTTGCATTATACAATTTTTTTTTCTTTCAAAAATTGGTGCTTTCTTCCAGTTCAGTTTGTGTGTGAGTGACATGTCAGACAGAAATGTATATATTTCTGATATATTAGGATGGACCAACAAAATGACATAGTGTTGGCAGAACCTACCTTTGACATTTAAGTTCAGCTACTAATTTTTGTAGCGTCTGAAAGTCCTGGTCACACATTGTAATATCTCAATTTCAGTGCTTTAGGGATTCTAGAATATGGCCACGTTTTCCACATGAAATCTTCACTAACATCTAGTTACATTTTAAATCTGTTCATTTATTGCTTCTTTAAATTTTTCTTGTATGTAATTTTGTATATTTAGGAAGGTGTAGCTTGACTACAGGGATTTTAATGGTGTTAACTGTTATGAAGAAACCTCGAAGCTGCTATAAGGTGATAAGTGTAAATAGTACAAATAGTCTGGTTGTAAAAGTAATGGAGATGTGTCACAGTCAAAAAAAACACCAACCCAAATTGTATGTAACTTAAGTTATTAATTTAACTTGCTGTGTAATTTATGTTGGTCTTGAATTAATGAATCTCTAAAAGGTTTAATAAGTCTAAAATTTTACTTAATACTTTTAAAAATCTTTGTCTATGGATTGATGATATTCTTTGCCTTTAGTGAATCGTATAGGATTAGCACATTCTGACAGAAAACTGTCTTTTTCCTATGCAAATGTAAAAACGTGTACTATTTTTGTCTAGGGTTACGTGGTGCGCATCAGCGGTGGCAACGACAAGCAGGGCTTCCCCATGAAACAGGGGGTACTAACTCATGGCCGTGTGCGCCTCCTCCTCAGCAAGGGCCACTCCTGCTACCGCCCCCGCAGGACCGGTGAGCGCAAGCGCAAGTCTGTCCGGGGCTGCATCGTCGATGCCAACCTCAGCGTTCTGAACTTGGTCATCGTCAAGAAAGGTAACCTGGTGCTTGTGGACATACTCTGTTGTTGGGGAAAAAATCCCAATTGTAAAAGCTTGTGCATTATTCATGCATTATAAGTAATGTTGTAGGTAAATGACTTGCTGCTTATATGGATGGCACACCATGGAGACTCTTTTGACTGATTAATGGTCAAATTAGAGGGGACAGTGTGTTGCCAGAGTAACTGTGGAGCTGCTTACCAGATGCAACCAGACCCAGTGAAAGTGGATGGTTGAACTGCAATGCTCCCTCACTGTGATGACTTGTACAATTATTATTATTTTTTTTATATATATATAAATGTTAAATTGAAATGTTTAGAGCTTCAGTGTTTTGCTTGTCATTTTTCACCTCCCCTCAGGAAACCTGAATTATCTGGGTTCTTTTTTATTTTCATTCCTGCCCTTAAGATGGCAAGGCAGGGTTTATCTCAGTTGTCTTATTTATCCTGCTCTTTAAACCTGAATATAGTCCCAAGCTTATTGTCAAAAAAAATCGAGTGCTTTTAGTGAATGGTCTTCTAAATGGTTAAATCTAATCTTGCCAGCAAACAATACCTTTATAACTGGTGTGTTGCTCATAAAAAAAGCACTATTTGCCCCCTTTTTTCCCCTCTGTCTCTAACCAAGTTAAAGACTTTTAATAGTTTTGTAGAATACAAATTTTAGGTTTTGTGGTGCTGAAGATCTGCTCTGTTAGTCATGAAGTTGGTTTCAGTTGTCTGATTTCACTCACAATCTGATGTTTTGACCTTCAGGTGAGAAGGACATTCCCGGGCTGACTGACAGCACTGTCCCTCGCCGACTTGGTCCCAAGAGGGCCAGCAAGATCCGCAAGCTCTTCAACTTGGCTAAGGAGGATGATGTGAGGCAGTATGTTGTGAGGAGACCCCTGACTAAAGAAGGTGAAAGTTGTGTCCAAGCCTGCATGAATATTTTTAGATGGGGATTTGGGTTTGTGAATGAAAACCACCCAGAGGAGCATTTCAGTTAACCTTGTTGCATAAAACCTCTGTGTTTTTTGGGGAGATTCTCTTTCTGCCCATTTGCATGATCTGGTGGAGTCTGGAACCCTTCTTTGGGTGCACCTTTTAAATTTTATAGGTGTATTAGATCTTGTTTTTCTTTTAACATTAATACTGCAGAAGGCTGGGATGTATCACAATTTCTTTCTGTCATTCCTTTTGAAAAGTAGAAAAGGTTGGATGATTACGACTTATCTTTTGAACCGCTTTCATATAGTTCAACTAAAGTGGCCATGGAGGCACAATATGTTTGCCAAAGTAAGATGTTTAACCCTATAAGAGTTAAACAGTTTCTCTTTACTGCTTTAGCTCCTATCAGTGCTGCAGTTACATCAACATTTTGGGATTAGACAGTTTATGGTGTTGTGCTGTTTGTCTCTCAAATATTATAAGATGGGAGTCATAACTACTTCTAAGATATTTTGAATAAATTTTTGTAATGTATTCCTTAATTTCTTTTCCCAAAACATTTTTGTGACGGGTCCTAACCAAGCACAATGACCTGCAAAGGTTTCACATCAGATTTGGGTAGAACTGGGTAAACAAAGTGACGCATACGTTTGTGAAACTTCTGATTTGAAATGACTAACTCACTTTAACCTTAAAGGGAGAACAATTTGTTTGGATAAATTCTGAATTCTTGCACTTGAAGTGACTTTAGGGGTGATTAGAGTGTAGTTATGTTAACTCTTTATTAGCACATGTTTTTGCTTTCTTGCACTTTTAGTAATAGCCACCTCCCTCCTCTCACTCTTTTAGGCAAGAAACCCAGAACTAAGGCCCCCAAGATCCAGAGACTGGTGACCCCTCGTGTGTTGCAGCACAAGCGCCGCCGCATTGCCCTCAAGAGACATCGCACCCAGAAGAACAAGGAGGAGGCCTCTGAGTATGCCAAGCTGTTGGCCAAGAGGATGAAGGTATGCTCAGTTTCAACATTTTTACATTCAAAGGGGGGGGATAATGAATTTAATTTTTATTAAAAAGTGCTACAAGAAATGTCATAGCACTTGTTACCATTTTCCCAAAACTCTTAAGATTACATGTCCATATTTAAGTTAAAGTTGATGACAAGACACTTTACCAGTCCCATACTAAAATGTAGTGGATTTGATTCCTTAAAATTTTCATTTGAAAATGTCTGAAACATCCTTGACAAACTTTTTTTTTTTTTTTTTTTTTTTCCTTCCAAAATTTAAACAGGAGGCCAAGGAGAAGCGTCAGGAACAGATTGCCAAGAGACGCCGGCTTTCTTCTCTGAGGGCATCCACATCCAAGTCAGAGTCCAGCCAAAAGTGAAATCCTCAAGTGAAATAAAATGTTTTGCTGAAAAACTGCTCATTGTATTGATTTTGTTGCATGTGATGTCCCAATTCAAAAATGCCAGATTCATACAATGATTCAATGAAAACAGGTCCTTTCATTATGGGAGTATCTCTACAGGTGATTGGCATGTCTGATTCACTTTAGCTGAGCCTGGCACATGCAGTCTGCTGTAGACAAAGTTCCCTTTGTCTTTACACCATACAGCTAATCACTGTTGGTCTTTGAAATAGGCTGCCAACCATGTGAAAATGCACCTGTTAAAGTATAGTTGCTTTTCCCTTCTGTGCATAGTACTGCTGGCAAGCATGTGGGAATCAAACCTTGATTGTCCCATAAGTGTAAATACCTTAAGTGTTTAGTCACTCAAGTGTTGGACTCAGAACTGCATTCATTGTACCTAGGGGATGACATTTTCATTATCGAACCATTGTGGGGTGTTTTGAGGCTATCAAGTGACTGCATGGTACCACACCCATACCTACTCTTGAAGTCCATTTCAAATGGACTTCAAGACACCACTGAAACTGCAGTAAGTTTTCAAATTTGCTGTTTGCTGTTATGGAAACATGACTTCAGACAATTGAACTTAAGTACAATTTTATAGTACCAGCTTAGGAATTTTATGGTTTGACAGTAACTTTGTCTTGGAACTGCATGAGATTTGCTTTTAAACTCAACTTCTGGAAATAGTAAAAGTTTATAGGACAAGGTAAATACACAAGTGTTGCAAATTACTGCAGCAGAAACAGCAACCCTCAGATTAACAGTTTTACAATGTGAACATGCTGTTCTATTGAAAGCCAAGTCAAGCTACATGAACCTTCAAATCTTTTAATACATTTCAGACAATCCATTTAAATCCAGAATCAAAAAGTAAAAGTTAATGACCCACACATCCCTTCACAATACAGCTGTTCTCAAACACAGATGTCCTGGTGGGCCTCATTCGAAAAGCTGGTATATTCTGTGAGCGAGCCACCTCCTTTGAGTGTGATGAAGCCTCAGCAGCTCTCACATGGCTTCTGCGTTGTCCCTTTTCCTGTCGGAATGATGGACAGCTCAAGTTGTACATCTGGCTGATGAAGAACAAGACAGAAACTGTCTGATGCTTAAAGTATTGGGGTAGTCCTCGGACGCTCCACACCAGAGTCTGACAGCTTGTCTGAAGGTCCTGAACCGGAGTGGCGGATCTGGATAAGCTCTCCATGATCTATTGAGTTGCGAATAAAATGTTAGACAGCCACGGTGGAAATGCTGATTGTGTCATGTACAGTTATTGCTTTACTGGTCAATATAGGAACCCTTGTCAACAGGTGACTTAGTTGAAGAGATGAAGGTAAACCTCAAAAGTGCATTATGTCAATATTTCTGTGTCTATATAGCAAACTGTTGCATGATCAAAGAGGTAGTCATTGTTTACATTTTACAAACAAGTCCCCTAAATACACATTGTATTCTACCCACTTTAAATACACCTAAACAGGTCCAGCCAATTGCCTTGACAGCCACCAAGTAGGAATCTGACTGCATGTCATTTAATCTCAGTATAGATGATGCAGTTTATTGAAGGCTTGAGGTTTGTTCAAGACCATTTGAAGCAAAGCACCAGACAGGTGAGTTAGAAAGTTAAGGTTTAAAGCAGAGTTTTATATCCCAACCCTTTAATAATCCACAAGCAATTTTCAAACGATTATCTGACACTAGAAAGAGTATGCACAGCTGCAAAACTATTAAGACATTGCTCTCCTAGACAGGCACTCAAGGAGAGAACCTCAGAAGCCTTAAAGAGGCCTACAGTAACTGGGGTTGCTCCAGAGATTCAAAGTGCAATATGCTCAAAACCCAAGATTGAACCAAAAGTTAAACTTTTGGCCCACATGAAAATGCTGCATGTGGCATAAACCTAATTTCACACATGACCCTGAATATATCACCACAAGAGGGAAACAGTGTTGGCAGCATCATGTTGCTGTTCAGTAGGGAAGATGGAGCCAATTCAGAAAAGATTTGTCAAAAGTTGCAAACCCATGCATCCTTTTGCTTCTACATGATAATCATGCTTTGTGTTGGTCGATAACACACCTTGAAGCCTGAGGTAACGTGACAAAATGCCTGACTAGTTTTCCAAGCCACTGGTCACCTTATCCTATAGAAGGGGTCTGCACCACCATCCTGCAACTTTTGGCTGCATCTCTGCTCCAACACACCTGAATCAAATGACTGGTTAATACAAGGCCTTCACAAAACTGGCTGAGATCCCAGGGAGGTGATTCAACTGTGTTGGAGCAGGGATGTATCCAAAAGTTGCAGGACAGTGGCACTTGAGGGCTAAAGTCGCAGATCCCTGCCTTAAAGTCATGAAGTACCTCACAAGAACATCTCCTTGTTGTGATGAAGTGTCTGAACCAAGTGACCTTAAGGGTAACTAAAATTCACAATGATTGTCCTTTTCCAATATTTAAACTGATAAAACGCAAGCGTCTTTCTAGGTCAAGTTGTACTCACAGCACACCTGAACAGAGTGGATTTTTGAGCCAACTGTATGGTAGGTTCTCCTACACACTTTAGCAGTGAGTTTCATCACTCTTCCAGGGTAACTTCCTGAGCAGACAGCTTCAAAACCCTCCACCAAGTGGGTTTCTTCATCTGGGAAGAGAAAAACAAAAGTGGGCACTGAAGTAAGAATGTTTTGCCACTCAGACTCATATTTACCTATATCCTCTTCTGGTGGTGGAAGCACCTGGTCCACCAAAGCCTCTGACAAAGTCAGGGCTGCGTCCAGTCCCACACTGACCATGTTGATGGCCCTCTCCACCATTGACTGGTTCCCATCATCATCCACCTGATGCACTCTGCTGATCACCCATGTGACAGTGTGTTGCACTGTGTCAACTGTCCCAACGGCTGCAATGCACACCACATCTCGAATCTCATTTACCTTGTTCTTGGCAGCAGCGACAACCTGTGTGATCAAGTTAAACTCATGATAATCACCATTTCAGAAGAACCATGCCATTCTCATAAATAATGAGAGATACCTCATTTGGGGGGGACATAAGAACAGGGAATGAAGTCTCCAGCCAAGCAAGACCTTTGCAGGCAAAATCATTTGCAATGGAGACTATGAAAAGAAAATCAAAAAGTGCATTAAAGATACTACCCAGTGGTGTATTTGACTAATGTATATTTTCAGTGAATGCTGGGTAATGCACTGCATGACTTTACAAAATGGAATTTAACAAAAGAAAGTGAGAAAAAAAAAAAAAAAAAAAAAAAGGAAAAAAAAAAAAAACCCAACCAATACCACCACATTTGGTTAATGACATCTTTAGATTCAAACCAATCTTCCAGAATTAGTAAATATAGAGTCTGAAGCATTCAATATTGAGTCAAGCCTGACAGGTTTCAGCTAGAGTTTAACTGATGACTGCTGAGCCATGCTTGAAACTGCTGTAAATTGTTAAGCTTGAAGCCAACAACTTCTTACCTTCCCCCTTCTAGCTTTGACTGGAATTATTTTAATGGCTGCTGTTCATAGCAGCACAAGCTGATTGGGCTCATTACATATTTCTGCCTACTGATCATTTCCTGCAGGAGTATCAAGAAATGCAGCAGGTCTGCAGGAAACATCTTAAATTTCTGAAATGGAACAACAACCTGGCTCAAAACAAAACACCAAGTACAGTCTAGAATGACATCTGTGTTTTCAAGCATACACTGGTACTTAATGTGTTTTATTATTACCAAACTGTGCTGAAATCCATCCAGTGTTCTCAAATAAGACTCAAACATCTTATTGCTGTAGTACAGAATACAAGTAAAATGCCTATGCCTTTGAATATAGGCAACCATATGGACCAAAAAAAAAAAAAAAAAAAAAAAACACCCCACCCCTGAGCAGCCAGCTTCCGCAGCAATGACTTTCGGTGGCTTGCTCCTTGTGGAGGATGTCAGTGACTCTGCTGTACAACCCAAATAAGCGGTCTTCACTACGATAGAGCTAGATACACAAACATTTCTAGGCTGGGAAGGAAAAAAATAAAAAAATAAAATAAAAATAAAATCATTTACCTATCTTACATAAAACATTTTTGATGTTTGTAGCTTTGGAAACATTTTAATTCTATGAAGTCAGATTTAAAAAAAAAAAAAGAAAAAAAAAATGTTTCACTTTCTCAGCTAAAAGTAGTGAAATTATTTTTATGACTGAGAAACTTGTCGAGAATATTTTACAAAACATGTCAAAGCTTCAGGGTGAATTCAGTGCGCACCTAATGATAATTAGAGGTCCGGTACAAAACAGTTACCGTAGGACTCACTCTGGGGCTCCAACTTAACAATGACAGGTGAGGCTCTGGTGTAGGCCGCGGTGCTCAGAGCGGCCACTCCGCTCTCCAGCGCCTCGCAGAAGGATCTCAGACTGGGGTTGCTGACTTTAGCATCTTTGTACAGCACCGCCAGAGTGGCACAGGCTGAGCGAACCACGGGCAATCTGGCGAGCCGGGAAGCTGCATTCGGTACTACTTTCTGAGTAAAATAAGAAAAAACTAAAGTCAGCATAATTAGCTTCTAACGAAGTTTAATGTACGATTTCGGAAAGGTTTAGACAGAAAAAAAAAAAAAAAAGCTGGGGACAGTTAGTAACTTAAGAGCTTATTTAACCTTTAATGAACTCACCTGGTTGTTATTGTTCACCGGCATTGTTTTGCACTTTTCGAACACCAAAAATGTAGTTAACATGTAGACCGAAACTTTCTATGAACACTTTACCTGCTTGGGAAACGGTTCAAAGAAATAAGAAGCTCATTGTTCAGAACAGCTCTCAACAACAAGACCCAAGCTAAAATAGCGTCCTGGTGTCATCAATTAGTGCTCACCTGTTGTACCGTTCACCTTTAATCTCGCGAGATCTTAATCCATGGGAACTCATAATCTCCGGACAGAAAACTGCTTTAATTAATTTAACTATTATTCTTAAAGTAATTTTGAGATAAAAGACCTGCCCGCTGCTACACGTTCATAAGTATTTGATATTCTGAGTAAATTAGATTACTAAAGACTAAAGGATAATATAAAAGTTGATGGGATATACACCATGAGCAGGATTTGAACATTTGTCGGGGCAGTCCCTATTAGATTGCGACTCTAATGCCTTAATTACTCGGCCACCACTACTTTTCATTCAAATACGAGTAAACACATCCAACCGAATGAACAGATCTCATATTGCAGGTAACAACAGTTTTGATTGGTCCAAGGAGGGCAAAATGGAACTATGAGAAAAAACATAAATCTTGTGGAAATATAGACATAACAGAAAAAAATTCACAACCTTAAGCTATTTATGCCCTTACAGATGTTCTCGCAAGGGTGTTCAGATATTAACCGTTGCATAAATCTAATTTCTTTAAAATGATATAGACCTGCATCAAGAACCCAGATATAACTAACATCATCTCAGTATGATGCTGCCATTCCCATACAGTCGGGATGGGGTTTGAAGACATCAATTTATAAGCTAATAACTCAAGTCGGTGTTTTACAGCTTTTTTTTTTTTTTTTTTTTTTTTTTTTTTTTAAACCCAACCATAATCCGTTTTTCTTCTGAATTTCACTCTGATGTGTTGGAAAATTCCAAACACTTTATCGAATGACAGAAAGCAAACAAATATTTTTGAAAACTGTTTCTTCAACTTAAATCAGTTTATTTATATGTTGCACCAGTCCTCAACAGGTGTCATTTCGAAGCAGTTTACAAGATAAACAGATCCAATACAAATAATAATCCCAGTTATATTACAACGCAGCATAGTTCAGTTTATTGTGCCAACTGGTAATACTAAGCAAATCCAGCCAGTTGAATCGAGTCACTGGCTTTGCAACAATCCCTTCCCTTGCACCAGTATGTGGCGACAGTGTATAAAAACAAATTACAGTGTACATTGAACCCTGTCAATCTGATTCATACTTTGATCTTCTAAGTAGAAATCAAGGTAGTTTCAACATAGGGTAAGTCAGCTATAGCCAATAGGTGGGTCATATTGAGCTGGATTTTATATTCTTGATGGTAAATATTCCTAACATCATCACGACTTTAGGTGGTTGTGGATTAAATGTATTTGCAGCTGAGTCGAAACAAACAGATTAGAATAAACACTCTCAGTGAAGTGTCAAACGTAGTATATGACTAACACTCACAGTTTGCTGAGACTTTCAACCCACAGTCTGTTATCAGACATAAAAAAAAAACCCAAAACAAAACAAACAAAAAAAAAAACAAACAAAAAACACAACCTCTTTGAGTGCATGCCCTTTCATTAAGGACAGGTGCACCGAGCTCTGCATGGTGATGTGCAGGACAGGGACGGGGGGTTTTCCATTAGAGCGATTAGAGCTGGAATAATAATGTTTCTGCTGCCGCACGCTTTAAGCCACGAGGATCTTTCTGCGGTGCTGATGCTGCTGTTGTTGCTGGGACTGCAGCTGCCGCATCCCGCGTCTCCCCGCACACAACGTGCTCGAAAACATCTGTAGAAAAGCTCTTTGCGTCACGGTGAGGGAGGCGCAACTCTGACACTTCTGTGTGCGTGTCGGGAGCAGTCCCACGTTTGGGACTGTTGCCCCCACCCCTCCACCTTCAAAGAGCATACGAAAAGCGAGAGAAGGCACGTGCGGTGGGTGGTCTCTGACCCGCGGACTTCACGTGGATCCAGCGAGTGGTGCTCCGAGCCAAGCCTTCACAGCGTCAGTCCGTTGCGGCAGCAGCAGGAGACAACATCCCAAACATGGCTGTGGAACTGGAGCCCACTGAGTAAGTGCACTCCTGATCGTTAATGCATGAAAAATGAGAGATAATGTACATTTAGATCATGAGAGAATAAACAAAGAAGGTTGGAATACGTAGTTATATTTTTTGTGGTATATTCTATGCGTTTACTTGTAAAATTGGGACGCAGTTAGGGAAAAACAACAACAACAACAACAAATGAGCCCTTGATCTTTTCTTTTTTCAAACTACACGTGTAATCCTCTATTGTTTTTACAGCGTTTGCAGACAACACTGCAGAAAACGTCTTTTTTGCTTACATGGTTGCACTAAGCCATTTTATCTTAAAGTCTTGCAGATCATACAAGGAGAGAAGTGGTTATTTTTGCCTGCATCCATGATCCACATGTGCCTGTTGATGTAATAAATGTTCATCCCCTGCAAAGGATATTGATCCCCCGTATTTTCAGATAGTAATTTGTTTGTATAATGGTAATACGGCGCATTGATTTTAAGGTGGAACAAGTGTTTTTATTTTCTCATGGAGGATATCTGATCACAACATGTGTTGGAGAGGCAGTAGGTGACGTTAAAGTGCCTTATAAAAGTCTTCATAGGCCTTGAACATCTCCACATTTTGTCACAAATGTGGAACAAATTACAAGCACAAACTGCAGTATATTTTATTGGATTTTATGCCATGGACCAACACAAAGTAGAGTATAATTGTGAGATGGAAGGAAAAAGATACATTGTTTTCAAAATGTAATTTTTTTTACAACTAAAAATATAAAAAGTTCAAAGCTTTGCAGAGACGCCACCTTTCCTGAGTTCTTTGGGCATGAAGACTGAAACCCTTTTTTGTCATTCTTCTTTGCAGAATAGCTTAAATTCAATCTGATTAGATAGAAAGTATCCACTAACCTTAAATTCTTGCCAACAGTTATAAGTTGGAATAAGGTCTTGACTTTGACTGGGCCATTCTAACACCTGAATATCCTTTGCTCTAAGGTATTTCCTGTATATCTGGCTATATGTTTAGTGTTATTTTTCTGCTGAAACGGGAACCTCCAAAAAAAGTTCAGTTTTTTGTCTCTTCTGACCTCCTTTGCTGTGTCCTCTTCATGGCTCATTACAAAGTGCAAAGAACTTTCTTTCCAGAATGGCGTATTTTTCCACCCATTATACAGAGACCAGATTTGTGTAGCACATGATTAATAATCCTGTGTCGAGCCCTTGATTGAACATTTTTATTCATACAAATTTTATACAGATTTGTAATCATTCAAAATAAATGAAAACAATGTATCATTTTCCTTCCCATTCACAATTATGGTCTACTTTGTGTTTATTGATTACACAGCCTCCCAAAAAATAGATTGTAACATAAGAAAGCACAAAAAAAGTGATACAGGTATTAATACCTTTGCATTGCATTACCTGTAGGTGCATGCTTCTGGGCAAAAGTGCTAAAAGAGATTATTCAGCGGATGGTATTAAATAGGATCACATCATGAGAAAAGAGTCACTTAGATCGAAGGGGTGCCAGGTGGTCTGTGGTATTGTGCAAAGAAATCTGTAACTGAAAGTTTTGTAAGTGTTTAGAGATTTGTCTTCTTTGTCTCTGCAGCGTGATCCGTCTGATAATGCAGTACCTCAAGGAGAATAACCTCTACCGCACGCTGATGACCTTACAGGAAGAAACCACTGTTTCTCTCAACACAGTGCAAAGCATCGAGAGCTTTATTGAGGATATAAACAGGGGTCACTGGGACTCCGTTCTGCTGGCCATTGAGTCTCTCAAGTTGCCCGACAACACACTGATTGACCTCTATGAACAGGTGAGTTTTAGTTTGCTCAGCAGATAATGTGTGATTGTATTACAATACCTTGAGAAATGATTCCTGTGTCTTGAACATTTTCACATTTTGCCACAGTATACCCACAAGCTTCAGTGTATTTTGTTGGGATTTTATGTGATAGACCGACACCAAGTAATACATAATTATGAATTGGAAGGAAAATGTTGCATGATCTTCAACATTTATTACAAAACAAAAACTTGAACATCAGACATTTGTATTCAGACACCTGCATTTTGATACTCCTAAATGAAATCCAGTCCAGCCAACTGCCTTCAGTGGAGTCCACCTGTGTGTAATTTACCCTAATTATAAATCAACTATTCAGTTTTGGCCTCATAGGTTTGTTAGTAAACATGGCTCAGTGAAATAATGAATAAAGTTGTGGAGAAGTTCAAAACAGCGTTTAGTTATAAAAAAAATTCAAAATTTTGAAGATACCAGAGAGAAATGTTCACTCCATCATAAAATGAAATAGCACAACTGCAAACATACCAAGACATGCCTGACTGCCTAAACTGACAGGCCAGGTAAGAAAAGCATCAACCAGAAGAGGAAGGAAAAAGGCCCCTGACAATTTTGAAAGCGCTGCAGGTGAGAGAATCCATTGTCAGGACAACTATTAGACATGCCCTCTACAAATCTGACCTTAATGGATGAATCGAAAGCCATTGTGGAAAGAAGGCCTGAGGATATATCTGCAGTTTGCCACATGCCACATAGGGGACACAGCAGACATGGGGAATAGGTACTTGGGTCACATGAAACCTAAAGTGAACTTTCTTGTCAACAAGCAAAACATTATGTATGATGGAAAACTAACACTGCGCATCACCCAGGACACACCATTCCCACTGTAGAGTATGGTGGAGGCAAAATCATACTGTATGGATGCCTTTCTTGAGCAGGGACTTGAGCAGCTGGTCAGAGCTGCTGGAAAAATATATGGAGGGAAGTATATAAGGAAAATGATGCTTAGAGTTGCTCTCTATCCAATGTGACTGAGATTGAGCTATCTTGCAATTAAGAATGGACAAAAATATTCAATCTTTACATTTTCAAAGCATGTAGAGACATACCCCAAAACACATGAAAGTGTAATTGCAGTGGAAGGTGGTTCTACAAAGCATTGACTCAGAGTTTTACTTGTGAAAAAATAAAATGATGAATAATTACCCACATATACATATACCCACACAATAATAATTGTGTGGGTATATGTAATAAAATCTAGAAATGTTTGTGGTTAATGTGACACAACATGAACACAGTAATTCTTTTCCAAGACACTGTAAAAACACCTGTGATTACCACTGATCTTCTCAACAGGTTGTAATGGAGCTCATTGAAATGAGGGAGGTGGGTGCAGCTCGTTCGCTCCTCAGACAAACTGACCCGATGATCATGCTGAAGCAGACCCAGCCAGAGAGGTACACCCACCTGGAGAAACTGCTGACGTATCCTTACTTTGACCCTCGTGAGGTTAGAAAACATAGCAGTGTTATACCTTCAAGCAAAACAAATTAAATGAGAGTATGATATCCTAGCTGAAATCCTTTCACTATCACTGCAGGCCTACCCAAAGGGTAGCAGTAAAGAGAAGCAACGCAGAGCCATAGCTGAGGCTTTAGCAAGGGAGGTCAGTGTGGTGCCTCCTTCTCGCCTCATTGGGCTCCTGGAACAAGTCAGTGTGAGTACCGAGATCAATATTCTTCTCAGTACTTGCTCTAATTATATGCCAGGGGGATTCATATTATTAATGTCGCACCCCTTTATGCATTTCCCATCATTTTTTATTCTTTTTTTTATTTTTGTCCTACCAGGAGTTGTTGTGTGTGCTTTTATACTTGCTGTTAAAGACCTCTGTCATCTTCTACCTTGGATGTCATTTAGTCTTGAATGTTTAGATGGAGGAGTTTTAGATCCCAGTTGGGACTGCATAACAACAGATAACAGAAAGCGGTTACTGCCAGGTTTGTTCGCAGGAGGTACCCTATTGGGTGATAAGGGAACATAGTCTCTCGGAAGCGACACAGGAAAAGTCTCTTCTTGGGAATATTCAGAGAGAAAATGTCTCAGGAATTTTTGCAGATACATAAACCAGTGATGTACACAAAGACAAATAAAAGATGCCCAAACATTCTCACTAGACACAGCTGATAAGACCTTTTCCTTGTGGAAAAAAGGCTCTTAGCCTTCGGATCACAACCCTCAAATAAACTTGACCAAGGAAGGAAGTCTTTTCACAGGCAAAGCCTATATCAAAACAAAACTTTAAAATACTTAAATTCAAACTATTGTTGTAATTAAATCAATATTGTAAGCATAAAATTCAAAAACTGCATGAAATAGATAGCAATTGTGCCATATGCAACACAAACAGTACTAAAAAAAGCAAAGGTTTAAAATAAAAATGGAATAAATTAAATTTCTCAGCTTGAAAGAAAAAAAAAAAACAGACTGGCTGTGGGCATAACAGAAAAACTCTGCCTTGCAGGCTTATTAGAAGCTCAAGGTCTAAGTTCTCCAAACTCTGAATGATAACAATAGCATTGCTTTTTGCAGTAAAATTGGAGATGTGAAGTCTGTTTGTTCTCAGGAGAAAATAAAAGGTTTAAAATATCACATCTTGCTGAAAATTACTTACTTTAATTGATTTCTACCCCTTAATGCTACAAAATAATTCCAAGAATAGCTTTTATCTATTAAATTGAAGGACTTCAAAACATTCATCTAAGATTGCAGTTCCAGGTAGGCTTCATTAATCTGTGCAAAACACAAATAGCCCACAAACTATCAGATATTTTTTTTATTATTATTATTGTTAGTTTATGTTATGTATCTGTTACTTTGAGAGATGCCTGGCTTCAGTTGTGGCTGAGTGGAACCAAAAGTATGCCAACAGTCTCATTTCACCTAGACTATTTTATTAATATGTCTATAACAACATTTTTTTTTTAAATGTGCAGTGTTACAGTGTTTGTTCTTTATTTTAAAGCTGCCCTATGTTTCAAATTCAAAGGAAAATGTATAAAAAATTTTTGTGTTTCCAAAAAACATAGGCTTCTCAAACTTTGAGTGACTTTAATTGGCAAGCTCATGTCAGTACTGCTAGCACTCCTAAAACACAATGTACCTTAGTTGTACGACAGGCAATATTTTTGAAATTTTAATTATTTTTGCATACAAACAATCAGTTGTGCTGCTAAATACTCAACAGTCACTTGGTGACAACAGAAGATGAAATGTAATTAGTTTCTTAATTAAATCAAATCAATTGTCTGCCATGTATCAGTGGGTGCACCATGGTAAGATACAGCAACACACTGTTTCATTATCCAGGTGGTGTCCTTCCACAAAATCTAATAGTCAGAGATCTGTGAACTGATGAATTTAATGCCATTCACTCTCTCTAGTTGATGTGTTGTGACCTCCAGAAGTCTCATTTTTTTTCCATGTAGAGCACCAGGTTGTTGTCTATGAACCAATCCACTATTGTTTGATTTTTTTTTTTCCGTGTACATTTTCTCATCATTCACAAGAACAAGTCCCACTACATCAAAAATAATGATAAATTTTTCCTCATGTGTGGATACAGAGTGGTGTGTTAAAAGTGTGAACTGCAATGGACTGAGCACACTGCCATGAGGGATTCCAGTGCTCAGCATGGTGGTATTATAGGTTTATGTCTTATATTTTTATCCCTGTTACAGTACATGAAGCGACAGCTAAGTCCAGGTTATCTCTCCCCTGAAATGACAATCGACACATCTGCAAGCAAGGAGCAGCATGTGGAGAAAGAAAGCTTTCCATCTCAGCTGTACCGCCACATTAAGGTACTCAACAAAGACCAACACATTACTGTATTAATCTATATGAAACTGTTTGGACAATAAATATGTTATATTGTGGTTTCTGGTCAATTTGTGGTCAGTATGAGCTTGTTTTGTAAGTTTTGTGTTTATCCACTGCACATCCTGACACAAAACTAATGGCCTTCTTCACCTCAAGACAACTCTTCCACTCAGATTGTGCTCTCAGTGGTTGCTTCTAGGAGCTGCAGATGCCGCTCATTATTGCTTTACAACAACAAAAGTGATAAGTGAGAATGGTCAGCCCACGCTGCTGCAGAGCACTGGAGAAATGTATTTCTCCCTGAGGATGACTGATATTAAATTCTGTTTTTATTCTATGTTTATCTGCACTGCAGACTGTTGTTCTAGAAGATGTTTCTTATGTAATTTTTACATGTAATTTAAATATGCAGTTTGGACGACGTTCACATGTGGAATGTGCCCGGTTCTCTCCAAATGGCAAGTTTTTAATCACAGGATCAGTGGATGGGTATATTGTGTTCTGGAACGTCAACAGTGGAAAAATTTGCAAGGTAAATATTTTTCACATTTTTAGACATTTTTGCTTCTAATTCTGTCACACACTCATAATTATTTATAAGTTCATATGTTATTGGTTTTTTTTTTTTGCATTTGAACAATGTTTAAACATTACCTAATTTCTTAAAATAAGAAGAAAGATTAAAATCAATTCAAAACCATACTTGTGATTGGAAATGTCTTTTTGTTTTTAGTATTTCTTCGTTATATTTGGGTTTTTCCTGTGTCATGTATTTGTGTATAAATGGTGTCTTGCAGGATCTCAAGTATCAGGCCCAAGAAAGTTTCATGATGATGGATGATGCTGTGCTGTGTATGTGCTTCAATCAAGATGCAGATCTACTGGCCACAGGAGCTCAGAATGGCAAAATTAAGGTCAGATTGGTCAACCTTCATGTGGCATGAATGTAAAAATCCAACCTGTGTCCTTGTTTGAGTGTCAGCTATGATATTATTGGTAATAATGTCATCACTAAGATATGTCCTTGTGTGTTCATGGGGAAGGTATGGAAGATCAAAAGTGGCCTGTGCGTGCGAAGGTTCGAGCATGCTCACAACAAAGGTGTGACTTGTCTGAACTTTTCAAAGGACAGCGACCATATCCTCAGTGCCTCGTTTGACCAAACCATAAGGTGGGATATCATGGCATCCACAGTGAAACCATACTAAAGCCATACCACATGATTGATTTGAAAATATATACAGTGCAATCAACATTTATTTGATGTAAAAAAGCTTTTTTTTTTTTTTTTTTTGCAGTAGCATAATCTCACACAGAAAAATTAGAAAAATACAACTTTTTTCGAGACCTATTGTGAGCGCTAGTTCTGTTAGCATAATTACTGGTTCCACATTTATTGGAACCCCGAAGAGTTGCTGTAAAATAAACAGAACTGAACCACGTTTTAATTCATACTTCACTTTTCCTGTTGTGTCTAGGAACTTTTAACAATCCATGACTTCCTCTTTTCATTAGGTATAAATATTAGAATATTAGAATATTAGGTGACACAGTGGCCCATTTTTTTTTTTTTAGCCACTGGCCACTTGTCTAGGTGAGAGAGTTTATTTTGCAACAATGCACAGAAGAGGAATACTAAAGAAAGTAAAAAAAAAAAAGAAAAAAAAAACAAAAACGCTCACAATTCCAAGTCTCCATAGTTACCATCAAAGGCTATTTACAAGCAACAACTTGTTTCAGAATGATACCAGAAAAAACCCTCTACTGTCCTACCATGAGACTAAGACTGACCCCATTAACAACAAATTCTCAAGGTGGATCATTCATCAAACAAAGGATGAATATGTGGAACAGCATGTCATGCCCTCTGCTAAGCACGGTGGAGGATCCATAATGCTGTGAACCCATTTGTCTTTCAAAGACCCTGGGAACCTTTTCAGAGCACATGGTATCATGGAATCATTAAAATACAAAGTGATTTTGAATAAAAATTTGGTGGATAATGATTTTAACTGTATCCAAAACAAACAGCCAAATCAATACTTCACCAGGTCCCAAAATCAACCTTCTTTCATAGCCATTTCTATCCCCAGATATAAATCCTACAGAATACATGAAAAGAGGAGAGCATTGGGGAAAAATGAGGACTGAATGATCGAGTGAGACTGTTCAACTTGAGCTGGTCAAAGATCCCGCGCTCTCAGTATACTCCAACCTTGTGAAATGTTATAGAAGAAGAGGTGGTACCCTGTTGCTAAAAAGGGGTTGTATCACATAATAACTGCAGAGGTGGCAGTAATTGTTTTACTGGTGATTTTTCAAAAAATATTTGTTAAAATAAATTCCCTGCTGAATAATTACACCAAATTAAGCATTAGGTTTTGTTTTTTATTTATGTTACTTCATTAAAAGTCTTATTTTGTTTAAGATGTTTTAGACATCTTTACCAGTTATTAGCAGGGTGCAGTAAATGCACTTATATTGTGTATATATATACATATGGCAGGCTTGTACATAATATGTAGAACACCTAAAGCACAGCAACCAGTGGCAAGAAAATTAAACTAAACTCCAAAATGGATTATGATAAATGTAAAGGTATAAAAGAGCTAAAAATGAAATTGGGCAGATCAGCGATGCCCTTTAGAATAATCAGATTTCAGTGATTAAAAACTTGTCATTTTAAAAGCTTTAATTTAAAAATCTACTTCCCAAAGTAACCAAAACATAAGGTAAGAGTTTTGTTCAGCTTCTGCAGTCTTGTGCAGAAGCAGGCTTTGTCTGCAGTGGGAGGAAAGCAAGAGATCTTACTGACCTCAGACATGATTCATAAAGGTTTGGAAGGTGCACATATGGGCATCAGCACAGATGAAGGGCGGCAGTAAGATGGGGTTTTTTTTTCAATGTTTACTTCTACAGCCCTCTGTAAATTCCTAAGAAACAAAAGAGTAGGTGGGCAACAAGTCAAGAAAAAATGCATGAAAAAGACTGAAGATTTGAGTGATCTTCAGTTGTGGTACTGTGGTTCAATTTATTACTCTTTTCCAAATTAACAGGCTATATGTGCATTATTAACAAATGTACAGAAACTTGCACTTAGAAACTTGTGCAAATCTGAATCCAAGCTACTGTAACTATATACTTTATATGGAAAACAACTTTCAAAGTACATAATTAGCAGCTGTAATCACCCATTTTCATCAACTTCCATAAGCACATCTGCAAGGCTGCAGTGCCTCCAAAGTATTAGGAGGCCTGTTCCAGACTTCTTCTACATTTTATATATACACACACACACTCTGAATCTCCTTCATTTTGAGGGGTTGAATTTATTTCTGACTCCTGGGGGTGTGGGCTGAGCCTCGAGTTGGAGGCACATGTGCTGTGTGGGTGCAGCTGAGGTACCATGCGCTCAGGCACAAAGCTGCAACGTGTTTCTCCACCTCGCACATCCTCAAGTCGAGAAAATTCTTCACAAGTTGTGGATCTTCCACCAGGAGACAAAGTGAATCAGTAAGCATGAGGTGTTTTGTCATGGCTTAGCTCATCTGCACCCATTCACTCAGCAGGAGCTAAAAATAGCTCAGTGGCCACACGTTTTATCTGCTCTCAAGAATAATCCACTCCTCCAGTTAAACAGGGTTTTTTTTTTTTCTTAAAAAAATGAGTCATTGTTTATATGCAGGTTCAGTGTCCTTTATGTCAATGGCTTTCAACATAATTTTCAGAATCCATGAACTGAGGTCAGGCAAGACGCTAAAGGAGTTAAACGGCCATTCATCATTTGTGAATGATGCATGCTTCACTCAGGATGGTTTGCACATCATCAGCGCCTCGTCCGATGGCACTGTTAAGGTATGCTTTACATTAACGATCTGGATCCACACTCTGTTAATCCATATTAGATGTCATTTATGGTTCCTGTCAAAAGTTTTACACTCACCTGGGGCATAGATCTCATAATACTTTTGGAGCTTTTAGGGATGCATTGAAACAGGGTGAAATGATCTTACATTGTACAACTTCAGTGACTTAAACACAAGAGGTGGATGCACACGTTTGAAGTCATTGCAGATAGTTTTTCTAATCTACACAGGGTCAAAATTATACTCATGCAACCCTGTTAATATTTGGTTATATTTTCATGAGTAATTTGCATATTGACCACGCCCCTATTCATAGCTACCAACACATTCCTGGTAAAATTGTGCCAGGCAGAGTCTGTATTGGTTATTTAAATTTGGATGGTTTCCTGCCACATTCCCATCTTTTATTTTTATGTATAGTTCACACATTTTCAATGGAGTTGAGGTCAGGTCATTCTGAAGAAAAGTTCCTGGACAGATAAGGGAAATGGAAATATGTAGCCACTGAGATAAATATCTTAAGCTGAATAAACCTAAGAACACTATGCCAACTGTGAAGCATCCAAGTGTTAGTATAATGCTGGGGGTTTGTTTCACTGATAGTCCTGACAGTGTATATCTTAAAGTGGTGAAGTAATGAAGAACGAGGACGTCCTCCAAATTCTTCAGCTTCCCCTCAAATTAAAAAGTAGAAACCTTTGAATAACTGGGTGTTCCAACTGGACAACAATCTCAAACACTTGACTTAAAAAAAATGGTTTTGGAAAGGGTAAAGCAGGCTAATTAAGCTACTGAAATGACGCCAATCTCAATCCCTCTGAAAAGCTGAGTCCTTGTAAGAAAACCAACCAACTCAATTTAAATGTACTATTCGTAAAAAGAAGAGTAGTCAAACATTTAGCCAGTTATGACAAAACCTTGTTGATGGGTACAGAAAGTGTGTGGTTTCACTGCAACTTGCTAAGTGGCAGTTTATGTGGGTGTGCATATGTATTTGAGCTTGTATGTACGCTTCTGTCCCTGCTTGGATTAGAAAAAAACAAGAATTAGCTCACACTTACACCCAACTCTTGTTTTAAAAATTCAGTCAAGGTGCTTGCTGTGTAATATTGCCTTGAAAAAAGATGGGTTCAAATATGTCTTTGAAAGCCTAAACTTAACATGACATTTATGCCAATGATGAATTCCTGCAAACTTCTGACTAGAACTGTTAAGATGGAAAATATTTCTTCCTAGATTTGGAACACAAAATCCTGTGAATGCGTTGACACGTTCAAATCCCAGTCAATGGCGCCAGACGTCCCAGTCAACAATGTGATTCCTCTTCCCCAAAAACCTGAGGAGTTTGTGGTGTGTAACCACTCCAGCACAGTGGTCATCATGAACATGCACGGTCAGGTGAGAGCTCTGCAGCCTATCAGACCTCATGCAGTGAGCATGATTTGACTATTAATTTAAAAAAAGGATTAAAAATCAATGCTACCATAACTGACTTTGTCTTCAGGATGCTAGATAACTGTGAACATACAGCATATCTATAAATTACATTTAAGGCATTGTGGTAATGCATGTCTTTTGGACTATTCAGTTAATGTTAAATACTACTAGAAAATAATCAAAACCAGAAGTTTTTGAGTCTAGATTTTATGCGCCTTTATGGGAATTCTTGGTGATTTTTTTATTTTTTATTTTTTATTTTTTTTTTTTATTTGTTGACTCTAAAAGCAAGAACTAAAACTTACGTTATTACAGAGAGTCTAATGACATGTTCTGTTGTTTTCTACTGGTGTTAGCATAAATAAATAAACATGTAGCAGATCATTTTTCACTGTCTATATTACTACTTCAGTAGTAATATAGAAAAATAAGGATTCTCATTACACACAAATCCTCTTGATAACAATTTATGTGACCACATGTCACAATGTGCAAATCCTTAAAGGCTGAGCAGGGCAACTCCCAGCAAACTTTTGCTGAAAAGATGTAGAAAACTTTGCCTTCCATCGAAGCAATGTGAAAGACATCAAGCTGCCTTACTGATGCTTACATGTGGTCAAAAAGCGAATACATGTGATTGAATTAGCGAATCAAGTAAGGATTTCTTACATTTTAAGTTAAATTTGGATAGAACTAAGATTAAAAATATCTAAGTGGATGAGCTAAAAAAGTCAAAGTTCAACATGTTCTGCTATGTTAAATAAAAAAGGGATTGAGGCAAAGTTGAAATAAAATTTTAAGATGTCTATGGATACCCAGGATTTAGAGGGAAATTGTTTGAGCACAGATTGTTAGGCCCAAAGAAGAAACTGTCTGCTAAATTGCTGCTATGATTGAAATTTTATTGTGTATATATATATTTGTAATTTGAAAATATGAAGTGTAGAGGCTGTTTTAATATAGCTTACCTGTACTGAAGTCAGTTATGGAAACTAATAGCTGTTAACCTGTCATGATGCCCTTCTTGTGACAGAGAGTGCATGATTAATAAAACTACAGGTAAAATGGATACAAGAAATGCAGAAAAGTGAACAAATGTTGTAGCAGCCTAGAAAGGCTGCAGCATCTTGTATTTTCACTCAGGGTTTCAATCGGCATGAGATCAAAATTCCTTAATTTTCAAGAGTGCTCAGTGCAAGCATGGACGGATGGGCATTGATAGATAAATACAATATTTATACAAAGAATTAGTAAATAAAAATATAACTATTCTTGAAAACCATTTTATTTTTCCAGACCTTAAAGAAACTTAAATCAGTTTCTGTACTTTTTCACAATCTGCCAGACTTTTTAGGAACCTAATAGTAATTTGTATCACAGCCCTCCCATCTCTGTTAAAGAAAAAAAATGTTTGAACAGTGAACTACTGTCTAAAATTTGCTTTATTTTACAAGTAAAACAGAACATCGAACAAACATAAGCTTTAACTTTTTGGTGAACCTGTTCTAAACAGAAAGGTATTAATCTTTTATGTAATTTTAGAGAAAAAGTGTGTAACTATCCCCTAAAGTGACAGAGCAATTAAGATTTAAATTCATTTATAATATTTTACTTATCTAGTCCTACCAATGTATGGTATTGATATTATAGAACCTTAATTTCCTTCCCTCTTCCTCCTCAGACAGTGAAGACTTTCTGTTCAGAGCAACCACAGAAAGCAGGCTTTGTGTGTTGCACCGTGTCACCCCACGGGGAGTGGATCTACTGTGTGGGGGAGGACTGTGTGCTGTACTGTTTTAACTACACGACAGGGAAGCTGGAGAAAACGCTGACTGTAAGCCCCTCTGCTAATATCCAACAATTATCTTTGAGAAAAGCCGTTAGTGGTTCTCAGCTACCCATTTTGCTGTCTCATTGTCGAGTTAAAATCTTTCAGGAAGTGCAGTAAGGAAAGTTGGATGTCTGTGGGGGGAAATGAGAATGTGTATTGATCTACATTACTCTGCACCCACAGGTTCACGAAAAAGATGTAATTGGCATTGCCCACCACCCACATGAGAACCTGATTGCCACATACAGCGAGGATGGCCTGTTAAGGCTGTGGAAACCCTAAACTGTCACCTGCATCCAACTGAGGAGGAGCGAGGCAGTTGTTTGCAAAGTTCAAAAGCATTCAGATCAACTTAAAGGGATAGTTCAGAATTTTTTATGTGAATTTCTACAAAAATCCTATACCTGTATTTGCAGTAGAACATCTTCATACAGCATAAATAATTTATTATAAGTCTAGATTAAGTGGTTCCAGAGGATGAAGCTAATGGAGATTGTGAGAGGCTAAAACCAAAGTGAACTTTTACCTTTCCTTTCTTAAAACAACTCCAGTCTCAAAACTGTCTTAGCAGTTTAAGCAAACGCCATTTAATGAACCTTTAAACTATTGTCACAAATGCATTGGATGGTTATTTACACAGCAATGCAAGCAGGAGGTGGTACACCACCAATGATCTTCCTGAGTAAAACAAGAACTGAAAATCAAACATGTAAAGCACCGACCAGACGAACTGATTAAAAGAACTGATTTGCAGATATGGTTGGTGCTGCATCACCTCCTACTTAAACAAAAACATTATGAATGTTGTTTACAGCAGGTAAGATACTAATGGCTTATAGCCTTTTAACCAGAGGTGGGTAGAGAACCCAAAAATTCTACTCAAGAGGAACACAACTTCAACATATTTTACTCAAAAGTACAACATAGCTGTCCAAGACACTGCTAAAGTAAGAGTTAAAAAAGAATTTTGTAAAAAGGCTACTTGAGTACTGAGAAACTGATGATAATATCTGATCTAATATTGTACAATGATGCCATTAGACAGACAAACAATATCAGGTTAGATGTACATTTTTGTATTTTAAAGACTAAAATGAAAAAATACAAATAAAAAAACATAATTACAAAATAACAAATTCAGGCAGAAGAAACATTTTCTAAAAAAATTGTAAAATAATTTTATATAAAACTTATGAAACTAATACTTACAGTAGGTGATGTAGGTACTTCCAGTGACAATGTATGGTGTTTAGTGTATGTTCACTTGATCTCCAAAATGCACAACAGGTTCAGCAGATAGAAAATAGCATTCAAAAAACAAAGCTGGTGTACAAACAAGAGCCTTCACTTTAACAAACTGTAGGTCTGTGTCTGGTGCACATTTAGTTGCTTTTCATTTAGTGAAGTTACTCACAGTGGGTAGAGTACCCAGAAATGTTACTCAAGTAAGAGTAGTGATACTTCATAATAATATTACTCAAGTAAAAGTACTCCAAAAATACTCCCCCCCCAAAAAAAAAAAAAAAAAAAAAAAAAAAAAAAAAAAGTTACTCAAGTAAATGTAACTGAGTAGATGCAGCTAGTTACTACCCACCTGTGGTTTTAATAAAGCCTCACTTCAAAAATCCTGACCTATCCTATAAATAGTTAGATGGTATTTGTTTCAAAGCTTTTTAGATTGTCACACAGCCTTCACCAGCAGTTCAATTGTTAAAGTTTTATTAAAATAAATTTTACATTTTTAAAATCAAGAAATTCAGGATACAACTAAAGATAAGAGAAGCGATCATATATTTCTTATTTGCCTTAATATTTAAGGCTAAGCTAGATCTTTGTCTGTTTTTAGTTATTTATAAATTATTTATCTGAATAACTTACCATTAGATTGCTGTATGAACTTTGTCAACTCTGTCTAAGACCTCCATGATGCTCCTTGTCAGTCCAACTTCACCAGTGCCACTTGAATCCAACACTCTCATCTCTTCTGTCTCTATCAGACATGAAAATGCATGATGGTGAACTGTTGTGAGATTATTTACAATAGAAACTGCCTAATGTTTGGGCAAAAACAATATCAGGTATTTGGTTTGTAAAGATGCTTTTTTTCCTCCTAATTTGCTTTGTGATTTATCTGCATGCTACCTCAGTTCACCACCTTGGTGTGGATCTACAATAATTCAGAAATATGCATGTCTAAAAATGGCAGAACTCAAATGAGTTCCAGTCTGTATCCTGTTTGCAATTGTTGTAGTGTTTTCCTGTGCATGCATAAGATATATGCCTGCAGGTAACAGACTGTCTTCTACCAGTATTTACGATGCGTGATATTAAGTGTTATTTGTTACTCTTGTGTGAAGTCACTGCACTCTATTTTTGGTATATTTACTATATTGTGTATATTATACAGTCTACCACAGAAGAAAGGAATATAAATATATTCAGAAATTCAAAATTGCTGCATTCGAAGTCCATTTGTAAACTCAAATCAGTGTCAGATTTATTCTGCAATTACAGATTTCAGTTGCCTTAAACAGAGCAGAGTTTGGCAAAGAGCACAAATCCACACAGGGGATCAAATAACTGACTGACATAAAACATATAAGTTGGTGTTATGGGGCGCTAAAATAAAGGCGAAAAAACTGGTGACAGTATGTGATCAGCAACAAAGTGAACAAGTGGAAAGGTATGTTTTATCAGTTGTGTATGTTTTTTTTTTTTTTTTAATTTTTGTTAACGCCCCTAGTATAAATATGACAATGATTTAACGTTTTATAAAAAAGCATTCATATAAACCTCTCCAACTTTTTCTAGATGATACTCATTTTAAGACATAAGTCCGCTTTGGCTTTGACAGCTCTTGGACAAGAAGATTTGTGTTTGTTTTTCTATAGCCTACTGTGGGATGTCATAAAACCATTCACATGAATCAAAAGGAATCACGGGGAAAACCCATATAGATCGGCTCCACTGTTGTTGTGGTTTCTAGCACAGAAAGCTAATCGTGGACATGAACGAAGTGGTGCTACGTCATTGTTTCAACTCTCTAAATTGGTGGTTCCAAAACCTTTTAGCTTCAAATTCACAAAAATAACAATGTAAGAGGCTTGTGAATCTAAACAATTGTTTGAGCATACCGGCATTACTACCAAGCAGGCCAGCTGACAACTTTGCCTGTGACAAAACAATCTTAGATGGGCCCCAACCCATGGTATTCTATTACTAGTAGAAAATTAATTCATATTTACCATCAAAGACTGATAATGCATTCCGTCTCATTCTTTCTTCTTCCATCTATTCCCCAACTCTCATCTACCCCCCCACCAAATCTGGTCCGTACTTTGGATTTTTTTTTTTTACTCCTTAGAACAGGTTCTAGATGACATTCCTGCTGTAGAAGCTTAACAGTGACACAAATCCCCACAAGTTATTTAATACATTGTTATATTTTACCATTTGAATAAAATTGGAATAAATAAATATTTTATTTTTTTCAACATATTTTAAAGGTCTCAATTTATTACCTAATGAGGTAATTAAATAACGGAATATAATTAACATTCTAAAAAGAACGATATATCAAAATCATACATATTTTTTGAGTTCTGTGCTACATTATGAACCGATTTCAATTGCTGCTGTCTCACTTCATAAACCCTAACATCTGATTGGTTAACCTGCAACTCAGTTGCATACCAGTCATCTTTTCTATAGTAGTGTAAGACCTGCTAAATGTTTTTGATTTTTAATTTATAAAAAGAATAGTTTCTGCACTTAAGATAAATAATTTGTATTACACATACTGCTCCAGTTATATTACACTTTTCACATTTATAAACAACAAATTTGGACTTTTTAAATGTATTAAATTGTGTCACTTTTGGCTTTCCATACCTGCTGACTACTTGAAATCATATTTTAGGCTTTTGCCTGTTACAGGTTTACCTTTGAGCTTCAAATACCACGGGTCGATCTGAGGTTCTCCAGCAGGAAGTGCCTGGTTGTAACGTCAACATAAAGCAAGTTACGAAGCAGCGCTGCCATTAATGTTCCCTATTTGACCTTTTCTAATTATAAATTCCATTAGGAAAGATACACGTCTATGACTTTGACAGACTGCTGAGTTTGCAAGCGCCATTCGAGCAGAGGATACAGAGTTGAGAGAGGTCCAGTTGTAGGAGACAGAGGATTGGAGAGCGAACCGCAGTTTGTTCCTCATCTGACCGATGCAGCACCGTTTTATGTTATCAAACCCAGCGCAGAAGGGCAGATTGAAACAGCATATTTTCCTCTCTCCGCCTGTAGCATCGAACATTTTATACTTTACTGGAGAAACCCAAATGAACTCAAAATACCTCTACCTTTGGCCGGGACAATTGTCCCATTTGTCCTCCTCTATCGACGGCAGTGTAAGTTGATGGAAACATAAATGGTCAACATTAGCTTTATACATCTGCAAATTATTATTTTTTTTTCATCTCTTCTAATATTTGTTGTGTGAATATGATTTACCTATATTATTATTCTATTTAGTAAGACTTCTGAAGACGACCATAAGACCCCATACTTGTTGATTTACCACCTGTGGAGCTTTGGGAACCACTTTGCGGCGTCGCAAGCTTTTCAAATGTGTGGAGGATGTGAGTTGACTGGGAGGGGATTGTGGCTGTGCGGTTATGAGCTACTTTTACTATGTCTAGCTCTAAAAATTTACAGTAAATATTTTTCAGGCATCAAGTCCACAAGAGTATACAACAAATTTGGAAAGTGTTTGAAAAGAAATCTAAACGGTCAGCAGAAAATGTTTGGGTTTTTTTTTTTTTGAAAACCTTTTTTTTTTTTTTTTTTTGGAAAACCTTTCTCTGAGTGTGAACAAAACAGGGGCTGGTTCCCAGTATCAAGCTACAAAGAGGTTTTAAAAAAAAGTTTCTATTTCAAAACCACAAAAGGTCCCAGTTATAAATTTCCTGTGGTTTAATATCCTTTTACTGAGATGGGTGTAAGGTGCGTAAACAGTGCACTGCCCTTCCCCCACCTGTTGCCAGCTTGATGAAAGGAGCATACCACACCTTTATCTCGATGACAAGAAACAAAAATATGTCTGTTTAGAAAGATTTCTTGGTGGAAAAATCAATACGTTGTGGAAACCTAATGAGCACAGCCCATCACTCTTGTCAAAATAACTCCTGGCTGTAAAAATGAATGGAATTAAATATTTTAGCAGCAGGTTGCTTTCATATCATATATAAATGCAATTTGATGATGTTGCCCATTTAATCGTTTGTGTTAATATCATGAGATTATTAATAATATAATCAATCAAAACTCAAGGTTGTATATTGAAAATCTCACACCAGCCTGTGCCCAGTGTGGATTTTTGCACAGCACTACAAAGTGATTAAAGTTGCCCAAATATCATCTCACATCAGTTTAGTAAGACCCCAAAATGATATTTATTAACAAAACTTGATCACACACATTCTTGGTCTGAACATCGATCAAGTTAAATTAAAACTCCAGTTAACTTATTTCAGTTTTAGCCCCTCATATTTGGGGACTTTCAAATACAAACCTGCTTTCAAGAGCAGATCTCTTGACTGTGCCCTCTGAGAACATAACCGTCTTAAAATATCCAGGCAAATCATCATCACTTAAACTAACACTGCATAATCAAGTTACTTCAAGTTGAATTATGATAAGGCGTTGAAACAGACAGACACTTGAACCCATTTTAAATGCCTCTGTTACTTCCCAAGACCTGATCAGGTTTCACAAGAATAAGACACAATTATTAACTTCGGTACCAACATCAAAACATCAAAAAATTAAACTTTCTACTTTGATTTATCATCTCAACTGCAAATATGAATGCAGTATTTTCTTCTGATTTCAAAACCACACCTTTACAGAAAGAACCCTGGCACTGGTTAAAGCTGCAGTATGTAGCATTTATAAAAAAAAAAAAAAAAAAATGTTTGTTATTTTTTTTTTTTTACATATTTTTTAAAACTGTCACCATGTTGTGACAATATGCTACGAGACAGATGATCTGTGACGATATCAATCTCCTCCACCTCCACTCTGAGCCTCTTTTGCCCTGAAGAAATGCACCAAAACAAACCAATCAGAGCCAGGAGGAAGGTCTTAGCGCTGTCAGTCAACTTCATTTACTCGCTGCTAAATGTGCCAGTGGTGGAGAAACAACTTACTGTTGCAGGAAAACTGTTTATTCATCGTCATCGGTGGCCGTGCTAACTAGCCTGAGTATTTACAAGTCTCTGCTCGCTGCAGTGCAGCAGAGAACAAGGAGGGGAGGGAGAGGGGGGGATGAGCAGCGCCACTCAGACAGTGATTGACAGCGCTAAGACCCGTCTCCTGGCTCTGATTAATTATTTCCAGATAGCACTGGGAGCACTGGGAGAAGGCAGAGAAGTTCGATTTGTCTCATACCAAACTGTCACGACTGATTGTTTTAACAAATATGTAGAAAATTTTTTTTATTTTTTTTTATAAAAGTTACATACTACAGCTTTAATCTTCCCTTGACAATGTAGGTGCAACAGGCACTTTATACCCAGGGGTATTTTTTTTTACAACCAATGTAATTACCACCAGCAGCATTTATCTTCAAATTGTCCAGGAAACAGTTGCCGCCAAGGAATTGGAACGTTTTAAACATCTGTAAATCATTTTCCTTCGTAACATAATTAAACATAGAAAACACTCAGACATCCAATATCCAACTCAAGACAGTACTGAAGCTCAAAAGAGGTAAAATACTAAAGTTAAATATTAGTTGGAAATATCTACAATTTAGTGGCTTGAACCTAAAACAGTCCCCTTCGTTCAAACTCACATGTTCCAGTCATATTTTTAAGATTGTTTAGAATTGTTCTAAAATAGCCCTTTAAAGGGTAAATCAGCAAAAATAAAAGAAAGAAAAAGATAATTAAATCAAGTTTTAACACCAATCTGCCTTCTTTCCATCTGAACTTTGGGTCTTCTAAAACAATTGTCAGAGCCATTAACGAGATGTTCACAACCACAGTTTAAGCAACACCACATTAAAAAAGTTATTCTTAAATGAATATTGGCATCAGTTTTAGTGTAAATGCTTTAAACGCAAGAAGTAGAGTTTTTCTTTCCTCGAAAAACACTGTGATACCAGCCCTCATGTTTAGCCACAGTGCTTTAGAAAAAAAGATTGAAATATGGTCCCATAAGGAATGAGGAGTCCAAGATAAAGTCCAAAAACAATTAATTGAAATAAAGAGGCAGTCAAGACTCTTAAGACTGAGCTAGAGATGAATTTCAAAACTAAAAGTAAGTAACAGGTGAAAAGGTGCACAAACTTCCAACAAGGTGCTTTGCATCAGAAATTTGAATTTTGGAAAAGGCAGCGTCTCAAGGGACTTAAGATGTGTGGCACTGAACGCCCCCGGTGCTGGCATAGTCATCCTCGTCCATGTAGTAGTACTGATGTCTGTGTCTTCTTCGGCTCTCCAAGTCACAGTCCTCCAGGTCAGCATAGATGTAGAGGTCCTCGTCCATGGTGTCCGTCTGCTCTGTGTCAATCTTTCCAGGGAGGTAGCGCTCAAGCTCCTTCAGCTTGTGCTTGGGGAGGAAATTGGCTGGCGGGAACACCACCTAGTGGAAACAAACACGGTAGAGACAGCAGAGTATTAACTCAGGGTGGCTGTATAGATACACTTTCCATATTTGTAAGAATCTTAAAAAAAAGAAAAGAAAAAAAAGTGCATTTTTTTTCCTTCTACATCACAATTACGCTCTGCTTTGCACTGATTTTCACATAAAATCCAAATAAATACTTTAAAGTTTGTCATAATGTGACAAAAGGTGAAAAAGTTTAAGAGGTATGAATACTTTGGCAAAGCACTGTATGTATATATTGTCTGACTGCTACAGGGAACATTATAGATATTTTCCCAGATGTGTCATGACTCATTATCACTTGGATAAAATTACAATTTCTTCTTTTCCAGTCTATAGTGCAAAGGTGCAACAGTCTGACAACTCAGATTAGTTCAAAACAGGGATATTAGTAAGTACTGTGACTGTAATCTTCTGTTCTCAAGGCCTTAGTAATACTTTGCTTCACAAGTTGAGCCACTCATAACTTACCATTGATGGTAACGTTAACTATGGCTAGCATGGTGTAGTCTGCAAAAGGATGCAGCAATAACTGCAGAAAGAGTTGTTAAAGAAAATATTGGAGAGGTCTGAACATTGTGATCTGACCCAATTCTGTCAAGCCCACAATTTTGAAGCTTTGTCCAAAGACTTTAAACGAGAACAAAACAACTGAAATACCATATTTATGTGATGAGATAAAAATAACACATCTGACTTTAATGCTTGTGGGGAAGGGATTTTTAATGACTTTAACCATTGTTGTGATACTTGTATGTTAAATATTTGCCTTGTTGTTATGCAGAGTGAAGAGTGCCGAATTACAATGAATAAATCATTTATGAAATAATTATTTAAATGTCTCATTCATTTTGTTCAAAACTGGACATAAGTACAGAAATAATTTAATAAACAGAATTAATTATACGTGGCTCAATTAAATGTATTGATTTCATTTTAAAAACTAGATATAATTATTTCATGACTTCATAAATTATTTCATGTTTCTGTGCTGAAGCAGATGAATTAATTTAAACTGTCAACTTCACCCATCAAACTCAGGATTAGAGCTGCTTCTATAGAGACCCTGACGTCTGATTGGCTGCTTCAAACAGCAAGTCAAGACAACATCTTCCAAGTTTGCTATGACTCTGACATCAATATCTTTGCTAAAAATGAAATAACTTATTAAATCATGAAATAATTATGTCTAGTTTATAAAATGAAATCAAAACCTTTTGTTGAGGCGCATAATTATTCCGATATTTCAGAAATTATTTCAGTATTTAATTCCAGCTTTAATAAATGAATGACATTTAAATAATTATTTCATAAGTCATTTATTTACTGTAATTTGGCACTCTTCACTCTCCACAGTTAAGCCCTTTTTTGACTGCCAGACATGCATCATGCTCTGGAAGAGCTGCATCACACCGGTGTCAAGAAGACAGCATTAGTATGCTTTTATTTAACTGAAAATAAAATCTTACAGCTCTTACCGAAAAGTGAATAATAAGACGTCCCTTCTCAAAAGGTCTGCGATACATGGGCATCCCCTCATTGAGCACACACTTGGTGTCTCCAGGCTTGATTAGTTTCCCTGTAGTTTGAAATTAGAAAGAGGGTAGCAGAGAGACCAGTTATAACAAACTTGATGGGATATTCCATCAGGGGTCTTTAATAAAATTCAGAAACAATAATTAAGTGTCTGTTGTTCTATCCACTCCACAAGATCAGGTGAGCCACATCATGTTTCCATGTAAATCCAAAGCAGTCTTGAATTCATTACACACTGCCAACGACTGATCAACTTAAACCTTTATTAATAAGTAAATAAACAGCATTTTCAATCATTAAACCAGATCACCACATAAATCTGAGAACTATCCATGCTGCTGTGTTGGATGATTACATTTACCTGGATGAGATGTGACGAGGAGGGTTCTGCTGTCCAGTGTTTGAACCGGTCTCTTAAAACCACACAAAGCCTCAACCAGCTGCAGCTCCATCGACATGAGCAGGTCTTCTCCTCTCCTGAAGACAACAAAAAGAAGTTCAGCAACAAAGGTTATTTAATTTTAATATTTCCGAGCTGGTAACACTTTTTTCTTCAAACGATGTGTTACTATTCCTAGGGATTCATTTAATTATAGTAAATCTATAAATATATTTGAGGATGAAGATGTTTGTTGATGAGAATTGGCTTTTTGTCTCACTTATGGATTCTGTAAAGCATAAGCAGCTAAATCAAAACTTAATTTTCAGATTTTGTAAATGTATTATTGTTGTAACCCTTTGTGAAGATAAATGTTTCATGTAAACCTTACTAAACTAATCTATGTCAGCGTATCTGTTGAAATCTCGAGTCTAATCCTACTTTTCCATTCGCAATTAGAAAATCCAGCTGAGGGGAAATCAGCAACATGAAGTCCAGAAAAACATTTCTCCTTCCCATTTTTGGTTTTTACCTGGTGAAAACTGCATGTTCCTGCTGGTCGAGGACGATTATGATATCACCTGGTTCCAGCCCTGGCTCCTGGTCGCCCTCACCATGAAAAACTATTTTCTGTCCATCTTTCATTCCTGTGAAAAACATCACCTCACGAGTTCAACCGTCTGCTTTATCGATTTAATATCACTTTGTTCAACAGACAGACACTCATGAAGTCTAACCTTTGTCAATGTGAACCTCCAGAATCTTCTTCTGACACATGATCTTGCGTCCTCCGCATGTTTTGCAGCGGTCCTTCTGACTGATTCTCTGTCCTTGACCCTGACAGTTGTGGCACACAGTGGACACCTGCTGCACCATACCTGGAAGTAACTGATGCATGCGTACCTGCACTCCTGTACCATGGCAGGACATGCACATCTGTGCAGCTCCTTTACGACTTCCACGACCTGCCATGGAGAAAAGGGAAAAAAAAAGGACATTGGCACTGTGGAAAACTATGGAAAAAAAACCCCCTGCTAACTTTTTTTTGACAGAGGAGCAGCGGCATTAAAGTTTTCACATTTTGTTTATGCATTTAGTGGGATTTTACATGATACACCAACACAAAGTAACACATAAGAGTGAAGTAGAAGAAAAACGAAAAATATTTTTTTTTTCACTGGCTTGAAAGGTTATTGCCACACTAACCAAAAATCAACAACATTTTGAACCTGTTCCAACCAAAAAGCTTTCATATAATTACTTGGTTTAACATGTGATGCAGCTAAGTAAACTTGTCAAACTCCGTTAACCTCCAAAAAGCATACAGACCACAGGGGAGCTGGAGGTGGCCTCAACCTTTTTCTCAGCTAAGTTCTGCGTGTGTTTTGATGAGTCTGCTGCTTGCTGAAAACATCCCTGCTTTCAGAGGTTTTCACAGACTCTCTGTCAAAGGCAAACCTGTGAGATGTGGTGGAAACTAAAGGTCATTCTCCATCAGAGTGATGACACAACTGTAGATGAAATGTGGTTATTAACCTCAAACAAACACCATTTCATGAGCTCATGAGTTGTAGCAGAAGGATGTACAGTAGCAGAATCTGAAAAGGGCAGTTTTTGAAGGGGATTGTGTGAATACTGATCCTCCACAGCTTATGGTGCACGCAGCCTTAAAGTACCACATCTAGCATTTATATAAAACTTGAGATTTCTTACTAAGGATTTTCTTCAGGTTATTAAACATCAGTACATTAATGTTATTTTTCTTTGGATTTTTTTCAAAGACCAAATCCTATTCATGTCTATGTTGTCAGGAATATGTGGGAATCGTTTTTATTACTTTTCCAGGATTTTCTAGCTGAATTTTATCATTTTAGAAACACTTGATTATTTTTCCAGTTCATAAAGGTGGACTCCAGCATGACAAACCAACAGGGAAAATTAGTTTGTTTCTTTTAATTCAATTTTTTCCAAACCTGTAGAAGTCTGGAAACAAACAAAAAGTGGACTGCATCAACCAAACTGATGCGTTCTGTAGTTGGACAATCAGCTGTCTTCTGAATTCTCCGAGACTGTGCTGAAAAGCCTGCTGGGAAAACCAAAACAACCAAACAATGTGCAGAGAATCACATCCAGACTCTCTTTCCAGCTCTCGATTCACACTTCCCATTCAGAGGGAGTTTAATAAATTTCTGCTCCAGAGCGGGCAGACTCCTGCGGAAAGTGGGCGGTACTTCGACTGGCAAGCAGGAAGTGTTAGTGAAAGATGGATCTCCCATGCTACAAAACGAGCGTCCGCTCTGTCTCTACCACTGAGAACAAAAAGAAGAGGAGCAGGAAGGGAAAGAAGGTGTTGACTGCATAACGCTTTAATGGTGTCTACATAAAATGTGTCTATCGGCTGCGTGAACGTACGTCACAGAGGAGTGAACCGGGAAACAACCCACACTGCACCAAACTTCGCACACATGCAGTGCGGAGCAAAACTGTTTTCGCTTGCAGCATACAATACAAGCAAATGGTATGTAAAGGCCTTACCTCCAAAAGAAGATAAAAAAAATTAAAAAAAAAGCTTTATAGAAGAGGCAAAATAGGAAGCTAAATGTATCCAATAGAAATCCTTATACTCTGTGGCTTTGTATAAATTCTCAGGAATAGCGGATTAGGTTCTGTCGATAATAATTACTGCTTTAGTGTTGATAGTAAACAAATACCAACATTCAGTGAATAAAAGCACTGTGTAACCAATCAGTTCATTTGTAACAAGAATAGCTGTCAAACTTGAGTACTTGAAACTGCAGAAGTCCTTACCTTCACATCTCTCACAAATGCAGTTCTTCTGTACAGAAAGTTTTCTTGTTGCTCCGTTGTAAAGATCCTCCAAGGTCACAGTGATCTGATGGACAATATTCTTTCCTGTGGTGGAATAAAACATCAGTGTCACACATTTCTCAGACTTAGAATATATTATTGATAAAAATAAAAATGTGACTTCTTTTTGGGCAGAAACTTTTGGAAAAGGTTTTTAACTATAACCAAGTTGTGCTAGGTCTGGAACATAGATACATCATCTAAAGATTTGTCACCCACCTTTGAATACTGTCCATTATTTATAGAGAGCAAAATCTACTGCTAAACTGATATCTAGAGTTGTTTAAAAAAAAAACAAAAAAACTACATTTCAGACATTGCTCTGTTGAATGATGCCTCTGAATCCCCCCCTTTTTTTTTTTTTTTTTTTTTTTTAAAAAAAAAAATTTCACTGCAGATTCAGATTAAATGATTTATTCATTTCCATTTTTATCTTTGCAATATTTACTGACAGTTATAAAACAAGAAACAGCAGAGAGAGAAGGGAGAAGATATGTAGCAAAGGACTCAAGATTGGAAATCAAACCCAAAACACCTGTCCTAAGAACAAAAGCCTCTATATATGGGGCGTCCGCTATGCCTTTACATCCCCCTCCCACCCAAGAAAATGATTTATCATAAATAAACTGATTATTAACAAAACCACTATAAGTAATGTGTGATAAGAATTTACTCTGCGATAACAGGAGGTTAACATACTTCACTCTGGATTTAAGAAAATCATTTTTTGGGGGGGGAATGGGCAGCCATTTGGAGGTGCGAAATGCTTGCTTTCACAAAGCACCACCTATTTCCTCAAAGCTCCTCATTGGAGATGGAGTCTCCAAGCTAAGCTTCTGCCCCACAGAGGAGCAATTAGCAAACACCTGGTGGAGCTGCGCATCTGCTGAGCTCATCATACAAAATACTTCTTAGTACAACGCTTCTAAGAATGGTTGTAAATAGGATAACGGAGCAGCACTGTTGTGGTGACGTGCTGAAGGCGGAGTGTCGGAAAGAGTAGGAGCTTCTTAAAGAGACAGAGGCCAATTTCAAGGTGTCAAACTGCGGAGTTAAATTTCTTTTAAGTTATGCTTGATATAGGCACCATTTTCAAAACAACTGAAGGTAACAGTTCCTTGATTGTGAAATAAAATGGCACCATGTGCTTGAAAATACATAAAACCTCCCCTTTAATAAATGGACTATTGTGATAACTTTTAAACATATTAACACCTTACATACACTAACCCCATTTTTTTCTGTTTCTTACAAACACCTAGTACAGCTTATCGATAACATCCAGTACTATTTTATATGATATGACCAATAGAAATGCTGATGAACTAAAAGTAGAACACTGAACATTATAGTCAAACCTCTTTTTAATCAGTGACTGGTGAACCCCACTGCACCAAAACTGAGACACGTGTGGAATGAAATTAATCTAATAAAAGGTTGTATCATAACCATAACGCATAGTTTTCATAAAACAAACACCAGTTAGTTTTAAGATATAGCACATAAACAACTCAGAAGCTCTACTATTAATTCATGTGAACTTCTTTAACTCTGTCCATACAAGTTGAAACTGTGCAGATTTTGTACCCTGGGTAAGTTGGGAAGTTTAGCACTTGGATAGTGCAGGATGTTCTGTGTTGTTTACTATTACCAGGATCTCCATGCATCTTTATGATCCTAAACTTTCCAGACTCAAATTTACAGAGTATTTGATCAATTTTCAGTACATTTTAATTGTATAAATTCTAACATTTAATATAGATAGGTAATATTTCTACAATGGTCAAGTTTTAAATATGTAAAATGCAAACACCAAGAAAAAAAGAAAGTAAGGAACAACTCTTCCTCACGATTTTCCGAATGAGTGTCCAAAGATTCACCCATCATCACCTGTTCAATCGCTTGAATAATGTTTGTCCACCAAACATCTATGGGTTAATGCATGCACTTGGGGTTTCCAGGACTTGGGGCAGTAGATGTGGAGAAGAGGACAATTTAGTGAAAACTGCTGACTTACTTAGCACGTTCTTATTTTTTTGAAAGTATATCTCGAGACAAAGTGGAAGTACCAGATGCCATACTTTAGAAAACGACACTACTGTTTCTCAACATGAAAAAGCAGCATATTTAAACATCTGACAGGTTTATCACTCATCTTTCTAGCTGTTCAGATGGATGAAAATTACAACATTTTTGGGAATTCTTGATTAAAAACTAGAAATAAATCCTACCAGAAACTTTTTGAAGGCATCAATGGCACCAACCTGACGGTTCTGCCCTCTAGTGGCAAATGTTATAAACTACATTATATAAAGATACTATTGTTTTTTCACTTTGGTATACCTTCACTGTATAAATCAGTACCAACCAAGTTTAGCTGGTAGATGAAAGGATTTTTTTAAACGTGTACCGTTTGTATTTTTTTCCCCCTGAAAAGATTATTATATAATACCTCCTTTTTTTATAAACAGAATTCCAGCAGTTACTAAATATCAGAGATTAGAGATACTACAGAACTTCATGTCTTCAGAAGATGATTCAAAAGCCACTGTAAGCTTTTCCAAACACTTGCTTTCACCTTTTCGCTCTCTGTGCATCCGACTACCTCCACCAAAAAATAGGTCAAAGATATCCATGGGTGATGTGAAACCACCACCACCGCCACCGCCGCCGCCTGTTCCTCCTTCTTTTATAGCCTTTTCACCTCCACGGTCATACACCTCTCTCTTCTTGGCATCTGACAGAACCTCGTATGCCTGCGAGATCTGTTTGAACTTCAGGAAAAACAAAATGACGAGATTAAAAAAAACATCTCTGTCAAAGCTGTTGTGGTTGTCGTGGATAAACTGATTACTTTTTCTCTACTAAATCTCCAATTTGCATTATTTGCTGTTATTTTAACTGTTAATTTTATGTCTTCTCTCTGTTTTTTTTTTTTTTTTTTTTCCTCTCCATAGAAGCTACACCTGGTATTACATTCTGTTTGGCTGTGATGCCTTCCTGAAGGAGGGCATCAGCTGAGATAATGCTGCCATCAACTAATCATTCTCCCTCTCCTGCTATTAACTTTTTACTTTTCATTCACATAGAAAGTACTCCTGCATCAGTTTATCTGTTTCTTTTAGTGTATCTGCCATGACCACTTGTACTGAGCCAGGTTCTGCAGGAGATTTCTTTCTATTAAAAGGGGAGTTTTCCTCTCCACTGTCACTACATGCATGCTCAGTATGAGGGATTGCTGTAAAGTCAATGACACAATGCAAGTGATTGTCTACAGTCGCTACATGTTCGTCCAGGAGGAGAAAACGCTGCAAGTCGAAGACTCGATATTATCTGCTTGGTTTCTTTAGATCCAAACTTTTTAAACTAATTTGAATAATTAACTAAGCTTAATGCAATGTTTGATAACTAGGATCAATTAAAATGCATGTGTGACTGAATTGAAATGTCTTTTTTAGTAAAGTGCCTCAAGACGACATTTGTTGTGAATTGGATCTATATAAACTGAACTGAATTGAAATTGGTTATTGGTAATAACAAAAGGGAACATACCTTTTCTCCTTCAGTAGGGTTTTTGTCAGGGTGATACTTTAAGGCTAATTTGCGATAGGCTTTTTTAAGTTCATCAGGAGTTGCATTGGGTTTAACACCAAGTGTGTCGTAAAAGCCCGTTTCCTTCACCATCGTTGACTCTATTGGATAATCATAGGAAATGGAAAGAAAAGAAAAACATTAGTGCTTGAATTATATCTTTAAGTGCCCAATGAAACAAACGTTGCCAAAAAATATTTTGTCTGTCAGTGCATTGCAACATAGAGGTTAAGAATTTCAATAGATGCAATTTGTGCAAAAATTCACTTCTTTTAGTTTATAAAGAGTGTTTCTCTTCAGAACCTGACAAATTCAACTCTTCTAGCTGAGACAAAATACCAGGATCTGAAAGGCAACCCAGTGAAAAGAGCATCTTACCCTGTTCCAAGTGTTTTAAATGCGAGTAAACTCCACAGGGAGTGTAACAATGTGGCTTTTTTTAGGACACAGCTCGTCATGAACAATAGAACTCTTATCAGAAACTTCAAGTGTTGTGTAAAAAAGCTTAACCTAAACCAAGTTTAAACCTTAAAATACATTCCTTTTCCCTTTCATTGCAGTAGCTTAATCTCACATGAGTACAGCTACGTTCACCAGTGACACAATATGGCAACCCCTAACAATTTCCTTAAAATAAATTTAAGGAAAGTATTGTTTTATTTATGTTTTACCTTTTAGGTTGATGAGAGTTTTTATGAATTTTTAATTAAAAGTCCAAGACTTCCGGTTTTTAAGGGGTATATATACGACAATGACATTTATTCATTTTACCCACTGGCCATTTGGGGATGGATGAGCCTTCCAAACATATGCATAGTGAGAAAGATGACAAGGGAAGTAAAAAGAAAACTGTACAAACAGTACAGTTTAAAGCTCACTCTTAAAGAAACACAACAAAGAGTCTTGAGGTCACCAAGTCCCCATAACAACCTTTAAACACCATCTACATTCCGACCAGTTGCACGGGAGTGAAGCAAGAAAAACCCCCCGACTTTTTTGGTCCTACATTCCCAAATGTAAACCTCTTTTTTAGACTTTAACTGGAACTGTCTGGTTTTGTCTGATGAGACAAAGGTTGAGCTAATTCAGCAACAAACACTCTGGCTGGGTTTGACGCAAAACAAAGGATGAACATGCAAAAAACACCTCATGCCCACTGTGAAGTGCGGTGGAAGATCTGTGTTGCTCTGGGCCTGTTTCTTTCCCCCCCAAGGACCATGGGAACCTTTTTAGAGTGCATGGCATCAAGAACTCTTTCAAACAGTGGAATGTTTTTAAATAAAAATATTGTGCACTCTGCAAGGAAACTGAAAATAGGTTATCACTGAGTCATCAGGACAAAGATTAAACATGTGGCCAAACACACAGAGAAATGGTTCACCAGACCAAACCCCAAAAAACTCAACCGTCTTCGATGGATGCCTCAATTCCCAGACACAAATCCTATAGCAAACCTGTGGGGTGAGAGAACAGGAGAGAATCCAGGTCTCTGGTAGGGCTGGGAAATAAATCAAAACCAATATATATCACGAGAGATACGTGATCAATATCAACAGAAAATACATCTAATAGAATGTTCAATACTTTCAATGAACTCTGATTGAGAACCACAAAGCATTCGGGGGGATGTAGGCAGAGGAAAGGCTTTAGTTGCTCAACCTCTCCCGGCCAGCTTAGGGATGGTTACCTAGCAACAACCTGTTGAGTAACAGTTTCAGGTTTCACCACTGTGCATCATAACTGCTTAAAAATTAGAAAACAACGGTGTGGAGTGAAAGGAGAAAATTGTGGATAAAACAGGATAGGTCACCAATATGGCAGTATTTCAGATATTTAAAACAAAAAAAACAATTATTATCAATATTGACTGATATGACACACTGATATCATGATAAGTTTTTCGGCCATATTGCCCAGCCTTAGTCTCTGGACGATCTTGTGAGACTGTCCAAAGAAGATTGGTCAAATCTCTCTCTCTCTTTGTAAAGTGTCATAGAAGTAGAATAAGTGCTGTCTTAATGGAAAGAGGTTGACAGCAGGGCACATTTGTACCACCGGTGACTTTGTTAAAATCAATTATTTTTTAACATGGGGCACTTCTTACACTGAATAAATATATTCAAGCTAAAAGGTTGGATTTTTAAAAATGTTTTACTGTGAAATTATGTTTCTGCAATAAATGATTATTTTACTTTAAGGCTTTCTACACATATTTACTAGGAGTGCCAACAGATGACTATGCATCTGTGTATAGAGGGATTATTTATTTGTAAACACAGCAAATGTGCGCGCAACATGATTGCAGAAAGCACAGGCCAGCCTTTAAACTGTCTAAAAACAAAATTGCAAAAATAAAATAGCCATGCTGTGTTTCCATTTTTAAAACCTAAATGTAAAATCAAAATAATTAAAAATCCACAGTGTTTGATTTTTGCTTCTGCTATTTAAATTTAAAATAAAATATATGGTCATGTAGCTTTTTCCAACCGGGCAAGATTCAATTCAATTCAAAAATACTTTATTTATCCTAAAGGGAAATTAAATGTTGATATAACTCATTTAATTAATGGGTTATCATAGATTGTGATGGCTGTGGGCAGGAAAGATCTTCTGTCGCGGTCCGTTTTACAACCATGATGCTCTCCAAGATAAAAATAGAAGTGAGTTTTTATCTTCAGCGGTGTTCGGTCACCCTTACAGAAAAATCCCATGAATTTCACATTTGAAAATCACATGTGAAAACCATATACCGCATGGAAAAGGAACATGTCGCTGCAGTCATAGTTAACTAAGTCATCAGAAATCAAAAGTGCAGCAGGCTGAATGGGAGGCAGTGTGAGGTACACAGACGTTGTACTAAAAATAGTACTTCTGACATCTGCAGCAGATGCCGCAAAGCTGTGTCCGGGCGAAGAGAGGAGATCTGCACGGGCTGCGAGTTGTAGATAATTTTATTAGCCTAACTATAAATAGTTTGAATAGTTAGAATAATATATTCTAACTTTCTTTCGGCAGGCGACATACGCAGAACAGTGGGTGCTGATGCAGCATGACGTCAACTGATAATCCCTCCATACAAACAGACACTAGGCCAGGTTAAGCTTTTTTTGACTCGGAATAAGAGACGATACAAAAACAACAAACATAATATTTGATATGTTACTAACAGCAAATATGTATCCATCACTTGATCAGTGATTATTAGCTGCTCTGTTCTCTCAAAAACAACTTTTTATTTGCTACTGTAGGTTGCAGTGTCAAGAATTTTCAAAGATAACTTAAAAATACCCAGAATACAATTTGTCATTTATGCTGCTCTTTCCTGATATCAACATTGCCAGAACTTATTGCAATGTGTTTGATAGAATTTTCTACATCAACCAAGTAGTCTGTTAGTTATTGTTTTCAAGCATCTACATAAACAGAAAACAACAATCAACTGAGCCGATACATTAGCAATAAGTAGCATAGTTCTGGTTTCCATCAAAAATTGGAAATAATTTATCTTTTAATTTTCGTATCTGACTATAATGTTTATTTTGAAGAATACAACAGGTTGAATGTCTTTTGTTTCAAGGCGGAATATTCTTTGTCACAATTTTTAACAATAAAAAATATATTCCACAGCAATAAAATGATGATTTTAATAATCTAAATTATTATTCCAGAATTTTATCAAACTCTGTAACCACCTTATGCTTCAATTTACACTCATGGGCACGTATTGCTTGAAAATTTCTTTCATTGTTCTATCAGTGGGAAATTGTTTGTGGGAATAAAGGCCTTATAAAATGACAACATACTTAAGAAATACAACCTTTTTATAGCAGAATTTTCTCTGCCACTGTTTTAAATGAAGAAGAAAAATTTTTTATGGTAATGAATGTAAAAGCTTGTGGTAAATAAAATGACTGTTATTCTACACTAAGCAAGCAAAACATCCATGTAAGATCGTTGAAAATTACATAGCAGTATTTGAAATAAATTTAAAAACTAAGCTGTTTTTGGTGATGTTTCAGTGAATTTTGGCCTTAAAATACTGTAACCCTTTTTTTTTTTTTGCGTTCTTTAAGCCCTCCTACGGTTTTCCTTACAACAAAACGCAAACAATTCCCACAATAAATGTATTTCCTTTTTGTATTTTGCCAGGTGCTTGTTTATGACAACATGAATTCATGAGCGATTTAGTAATTACTGGTTGTTGTATTCATAAATAAACACAAGTTACATTATTGCTTTTTATACGTTAAGCGATTTATAAAATGTGCCTTACTGATTGCTACTCGTTGAGTCTAAATGTCAATGAAAGCTTAAGTTTAGATTAATAATAACACTGACAAAACTAATTTTAAATGTTTCCTAGATTGAATATATCTTGGGCTCTTTTTAGAAGAAACGTTCAGGGCAATCACCAGTGTTTTTCAACGACTGTAGGGGGTTTAATGTGTCTAAGTATTATAATTCCACAGAATTGTGGGATAAACCGCTGCTTGGATCGGCAGATAAACTGAAACTGATGAGGCCCTTCGTAGCTAATTTAGCTACTTGGCCAGGTCAAAGCTAAACTGCAAGCCAGGATGTCCTTCTGGCCTTTGACCAAACAAAGCAGAGCGGACAGTGACACAAATAAAACGTGTGATAATAACTGTTTTCCAACCTTAGATGAAGACAACAAGCGCCAACCTCTCAGAATGCCTTTCTTCCAGAATCTTCTGGCCCGCGTGCCAAGCTAAAACACACCAGCCCCGTTCACGTTATAATCTCGCGAGAAGTTAGCACAGTCATATTCAAGTAGGTTCTACGATGTAACGCTTGCTAATGCTAAAAAAAAAAAAATGCTAAAATGCCAACTTGCTGGCTTATCAGCGAAGAGAGTATCCATAAACCAATTCAGTTACCTCATTTGCGGGCGGTTGTTGTTGGACGAGGCCCAGAAACGACCATTAAAGACAAGAAATGCTCTCGGCAGCAAGGTACCCACATTTAGTTTGTATGCTAACACGAATGAACGAATATATATATATATATATATATATATATATATATATATATATATATATATATATATATATATATATATATATATATATATAGTCTTAATTCATTTTCTGTTTTTCCACGGTACTTTAGAGTGTTACTTAACTAGTAGTGATAAAGATAGTTTCATAGCAGTTGTGTTTGTACATTTATTATTATGAAAGGTTGTACATAAATAACAGCATAGTTAGTACAGGCGAAATAGGAATTGGTGGTTATATTTTAAGAAAAAGTTGTTTTTTTTTTCATTATGTTTATTGGCTCATTTCAGCAGTTGAGGTGGAAAAAAAGTCTTTTTAGGGGGGCGTGTGACTGACTGCCTTTTAGGGATGGTGTTTCTGTGATAATCTGACACAAAATATTATGTGTGATAGACACAGAGGTTAAACACTATCTGACACAGAAGGGTTATAGGTGATTAACCCATAGGTTGTGGTGTTAATCCGGGTGGAGAAAGTTATGAATAGAAAATTAATACAGCTGCATTGTACGTCAATAAATTATCTGCCCCAGATGGAAGAATAGATATTTGTTTCACCCCCAAGGCTGTGGAGCTCTGCAGTTTCTCTGATGACACACACACAGCACAACCATCAACAGCCTGTCTGAAACACACACAAGGCATGGTGTTTTTTGTCGCTGTGCATTTCTTAGCAGAATGATAATAACATCAAAGATATCTTTTCTAACTGAGGTTTTACTGATTGAATTCTATTCCTTCCTACCCAGTTGAACTGAAAGCTGAATGCAACAAAGGTTATGCCAAAGTTAAACAGGTAAGAGTGCAAAATTTTGAGTCATCACTAAAAAAATAGAAGCGTGGGTAATATTCAATAACAAATGCTGATTTAAAAACACGTAGTCTTGGTTATTTTTCAATAGTGTTCAGTATTTGTAGGTCTCCCTGCTGAAAATTTAGAATTCCTATGCCGCTTATAAGCCACCTCTCACTTTCACAACTGTTTTTATTCTTTTTTTTAAAGCTGGGCTTAAACCCCACCTCAGTAGACTCTGTGGTGGTGGGGAAAGGCAATGAGGTCAGAATAAAGCCTGGACAGAGGCTCCATGTTGTCAATCAGCTTTACCCATACACCATACAGTTCAAAGAAGAGCTCACTGGGCACCACAGCGGCGCCAAAACACCGAGAAAGCAAACCTCGGAGAACAGTGACAGCCAGAGAAATGTTCCGACTCTAAAAGCTCCGAAACAGAACAGAAATGGCTCCCCGTCAGTAGGTCATGAAGAAAACACGAAAACAAATGTGAGGAAAAAATACGTCCTCTACCTAAAAATGTTGGTTTTTATGATTTTGATTGTATTGCAGGGTGCTGCATTTCTAACACTATTCTGTTTTAAAATTGTTGATCCCTCATCTGTTGTAGGAAAATGTTGGACATTGGAGCCAAGGTCTGAAGACTTCAATGCAAGATCCTCAGATGCAGGTCACTTTACAAAAAATTATATAAAGCCGCTGTCATGCTTATTCATAGCCTGATTTGTTGCCTTTACTGAACCCTTTTCTGTTTTTCAGGTTTACAAGGATGATAAAGTTGTTGTGATTACAGATAAATACCCCAAAGCTCGCTACCACTGGTTAGTGCTTCCATGGCAGTCAATTCCCAGCCTAAAGGCTTTACATGGAGAGCACTGTGATCTTCTAAAACACATGCAGCAGGTAGCTGACCGCATGATCCAGCAATGCCCAGATTCCAGCACGCTGCAGTTCCGCTCAGGTTACCACGCTATCCCAAGTATGAGGTAAGCAAAGGCCGTTACCTGGCACTATGACTTCTGTTAGTAGAAAGCTGAATGTTTCTGTCAGTAGTCTCTCTGACAGAAACATTGGCGTTATATTGTCAGGTGTCAGGTACACTTGTAAAATCTGATGGAGTATAACAGGTCTACCGTGAATTATTACTCTCCTAGACAAAAATTGTTCTGTTGCTGCACTTTCACATTTCTTAAACATTCAGGAAAATATACATTACATGTTGCCTATCTTTTAAACGGTCGCACAGGTTCGATGAAGAAATATTTGTTTACACTCTTACAGTCACATTCACCTCCATGTGATCAGCCAGGACTTTGACTCTCCTTGTTTAAAGAACAAGAAGCACTGGAACTCTTTTACAACAGAGTACTTCATTGATTCTCATGGTGGGAATAAATTTATGTCTATTATATTCTACATATTTCACTGTATTTAATAGCTTAGCTTACTGTTTTTTTGCAAGAATGCGTGATCTGTTTGTTTTTTTTTTCTCAACAGATGTTATTCAGATGGTTGAAACAAGTGGAAAAGTCTCTGTTAAAGAAGGTTCCAGCGAGTTGTTGAAGCTACCTCTCTGCTGCCATGTGTGCCACAAGGAGATTCCTACGATACCTTCTCTAAAGGAACACTTGAAATCTCACTTTCCCAGACAGTAAACATACAAGTACATACAAGTACATACAAGACCTTAAATATACAAGTAAAAACATGTTTTATGCTGTTCTGCCTGTTTTCTAAAAATGTTAAGTTGCATTAAGTGTTGTAATTATTCATGCTGCAGACTTGTCACTTGTTTATACATTTTTGAAAATAGCAATATGTTTATTGTCCAGAGTGCATTTGTCAGTTCTAAGGTAAATGTTGACCCACTCTAACATTTTTTTCATTTGTACTTTTTCAAACAGGTTTAGTTCTTAATTATGATGCAATAAATATTTTCTAGAAGTAAAATCCCCTTTTGTTGTCTCTCCCACTAGCTACTTTTTTTCAAAATCACTGAAATTTACGCTGCCTTTAATGGTGACGCTTCACGCCATCCTGAAGGCAGAAGATGTGACCGTTTGGAATGCTGTAAAAATATACTTAACTATCTGTTTTTCACAGTGGAAATTTGAAAAAGTAATTGTATTATGTCAGATATGCTGTGCTTTAAAAAAATACATCAATAGTTGGCTCATAATTAATGATAGAACTATTAAAAAGTGTGAGATTCAGAATGTATGCAAATGAATGCAAATTCAGCATCATTTGGTCTTCACTTATTTAAGAAAACTTTATAACTATCACCAAAATTTTGTGGTTTTCTTTTTGATAATGCCAAAAGTGTTCTCTGAGTTTAATAAAGCTTAAGCTGCAAACAATAATCACACTTGAGCATTGCTTTTCTTACTATTATTGATACTCCTAGGGTATCTATTTTTCTACATGTGCTTAATCGTGTTTTGGAGGGTCTGTGGATGGGAGTGGTGGTCTGTCCCAAAGCCACTGCTGAAGAGTGAACAGAATCTCACTAAGAAGGATGATCCACAACTGTCTGAATTAAGAAGTCAAAACAACACGATCGTTACATTCGCGTTTACATAAATAGTTCTTGTAAAATCGTGTTAAAACTTACTTCGGACCTTGGTAACGTCTTTTGCAAGACAACTAATATTCCCGTTTCAAAGGGATGCAGCAATTACGTAATAAGCCTTTGTCGCCATCTAGTGCCAACATTTTGAAACAGGAGGATTAGGAGAAAGTGGTACAGATCGTGACATAAAGTTCCTGAATTTAATGTGACTGTGGCGTCATTCTGTGTAAAGTTAAGATTATTAAAACAAGTAAGAAAGTGAAGAAATTCACTGCTTAAAAAGGAAAACTCTTATTTGGCCCGTACGGGGATCGAACCCGCGACCTTGGCGTTATTAGCACCACGCTCTAACCAACTGAGCTAACCGGCCATGATGTTGAGAGGCATTCTGTCAACACATAACATTAGTGAACACACAACATTTCGTAAGCCTGTTTATTGCAGGGTTAGGTTATCAAACAACATCCCAAGCATCGGAAGCGCTGTTGCTGTAACAAAATTAAAAGAGACTCGTGATGTCTCCAGAGGATCTAGGGTGCCCAGGTGGGGGCTTGAGGGTCACACTTTCAGACTGTTATTTAAAAAAAAAAAAAAATGTTTAAAAAAAAAAAAAAATAAAACATTTATCCCCTTTCTGTACACTTCACAATTATGCACTGTGTTGCCCTGTCACATACATTTTGAATAAGATATATTGAAGTTTGTGGCTCTTATATGACATACGTAAAAATATTCAAGGGATATCAAAACTTTTGCAATGAACTGTAGATTTATCTTTTATGCTGCTATATGAAAGCCTCACCACAAGGTATAGAATCAATTTTGGTAATGTTTTGCATATAAATAAGTGAATACAGCACTTTCTTCAAGAATTTATTAGACAAAAACATGGTTGCATAATTTCTGAATTTCCCGACTGAGGAACAATAAAAGCTATCTCAATTCCTATAAATGCAAGATCCTGTGTACTGATACTTTGTCTCTGTGTAGGTGTAATAGAGTGCAGGTCTAATTGCCAGCACAACAGACCTGAATACAATGGTTATGTTAATTTTATTTTTGACATATTATCAAAGCAAAGTATATGTGTAAGTTATACTGTCACAGTAATTTCTTACACTTAAGAGTGAATCAGCGGCAGGTAGAATTATGGCAGAATCAATGTTCAGAGGTGAATATTCGTTAGTCTTTAAGCTGGTCATTAAATAAAACTCTGATACGACAACATAAAAGTTGCATTTCATCGTCTTCTGAGCCTCAGCTCCCTATCATCCTCGTCTGGCACCATCAGATGCTCCCCCGGTGAATGGGCATCATCTCCTATACTCTGTAGAAAATACTCTTCACTTTCACAGCTCTGCGTACTATTAACACAGTCTTTGGCCCTGACTTGTTCCAGTTCAGCGCTGTCACTGGCGTTACTGTCTTCTGTGCTCTTGCTGGCAGCGCTGCTGTCGTTGCTGTCGCTTGTCTCCTGGCTCTCCTGGCTTTCACTGCTGGTGCTGTCAGTGCTGTCGCTTGCGGCAGCTGAAACATCGCTGCTGTCACTGGTGTCTTTGCTGTTGCTGGGGGTGTCACTGTTGTCGGTGGACTTTTCCAACAGTGGCTGGTTGGTGCGGATCTGAATTGTCTTGGTGTGAGTTGGCTGTTTCTCGCTCAGCTCATTGCTCAGGAATTCTGGGTGACCTTTGACATCTGTGCTCGTGTGTTCCTCTCCACTCACTCCTTTGGCGACACTTGCAAACACTCTCACCCAACTTTGCTGTAGGGTTTAAAGGAAAAAAAAAACAACGTTATACCCAAGTGGGATTATGGTATAGTTTAAAATCAAGAGAGTAAAAGACGTTTTCCCCACCTTTCGGACATTCTCTTCACTGCCCATGCTGTTATCTTTGGTTTCAGCCATGGAGTCCATCTGAGCAGAGATTGTAGGATATATGAGTCAGAATGACAGCTTTGGAGAAAAGTTAGTGAACTATTATTTTTCTTTTTCCCTTACCCCATCATTTTCATCTGATTGACTGTCACTCTCCTCTGAGGTCTGTTTTTGGAGACAAGCACAGTTTTAGACAGTCAACACAAAGTTTTATAAGTAGTGCAGCAAAGCTGACATTATATATGTGTTTTATTTAGTTAAAGTTTCTATGAATCATGCACAGTGTCTTGCAAAAGTATTCCTCAAACTTCTTTTTATTTTGTTACATTCAAAACTTCAATATTTATTTTCTGGATTCTACATGATAGACTAACACAAAGTAGGACATAGTTATGAAGTGGAAGGAAAATTGTACATGGAATTAATTTTTTTTGACAAATAAAACTCAGAAAATAAAATGTTGGAGTGCTTATCTTGTTGCCCCCTAGACTTTCATGCCCCTGAATACAATTCTGCGAACCAAACTGCCTTCATAATGCACCTAAACAATTAAACAGTGTACACCAGTGTGTAACTGACTCTCATAGCTGTTTTGTGAAGGCTCCGGGGCTTGGTTAGTGGACATCAGACAACAAACGGCATTATGCAGGGGAAAGAGCTCACCAAATAGGTCAGGAAGCTTAATGTTAGGTGGCAGAAAACAAACACATATATACAAACAATCATGCCCTGCTTTGTATTGGTCTAGGCAGCCCTCCAAAATAACAAAACCTAAAAAAAGTTCAAGTGGTTTGAATACTTTTGAAGGGTTATTTATTCAGGGTTTCATTCTTTGTTTTTCTTGCTCATTTACAAAAAAAAAAAAAAAAAAAAAAAATTGGGTTTGCACTTTTTCTCTTAACCTTTAAATGTATAAAACATAAAGTTCTGAACTCCTAAATAACAGGAAATTGTAGGAAATTGAGGACTGCATTGTGAGTAGTAAACAGTAAATATTAATGATTAAGCAACACACCTTGTCCTCTGAAGTGGATTCTACTGATTCAGACTCCGAACTCTGTTTACAAAAAGAATGCAAATTCAATGCACACAAACACTGGACAACATTTCAGAAGGCTGTAGAGTTCTTAAAAATGCACGTTCGTCATGGATCAAGCACCGATCTGGAATTCAGAATGACTCACCTGATTGGAGGTGTTTTCCTCAGAGCTCTGCATCCCAAAAAGTAAACAAAAAAAAATTCACATTTAACTAAATATGAAGAATAATTTTGTGAACTTTAATAAGTGTGTATTTTACCTGAAGCTCTGATGTGTTATTTTCAGAAGATTCTACAGCTGACAAACTTTCAGTCTGGAAAAGAAAAAAAAAAGAAATCTAAATGAGCACACACCCCAGTAGTTTTAATTAGATTTAATTATACATCATGACTGCAATATCAGCAACCAAAACATTCATTAAAAGCTTCCTTTATGACAAGCTCAAGCTCAGGCAGAGCTATTGCTGCATAAATGTGTTCAGACAAATATACATTCTTGTAAACAATGTAACGTCTGGAGTGGGAAATGTCTTGAGGTCTGTACCACACCTATTGTTAGGCTTCCTGCTGACTCTGTCAAAGGAAGCATCTTCACGTCCAGTGAAATAAATTGTTGTGTGGTCATGTTACTTCACAGCACTGTTCAAACACAAGTCTAGGACAGTTTGCAGAATAAAAATGTGTATCAAAAAGTGTCCCTGCTTTAGACACCAGAGTTAATTTCTGAAACTATTTTCAAAGGTGGGGGAAAAGTGCTTTTGATATTACCCTGACCTTTAAGGGTGGAGCTTAATGAAGGGAGGGTGCTGAGCATGTCATATTCAAAGACTATTTATAAATATTATATTTTCAGTCATCCTAAACTCGTATACAGTATTTACCTTCAATTGAATTTGTGGAAACTCAAAAAGTAAATATCCTGTCAAATGTTTCAGGACTTTATGTAAGCTACACATATTTGGAAAATATTTTTTTTAAATTACTACCCAATCTTAGTATATTTGTATCTAAAATGTAATGCATACAGCAGCAAGTAGCTGCTTTTGCATGAATGCCACCCAGAAGAACTCTTTCTGCAGACACCTTTTGGATTTTTTTCAGTTACATAAATTAGAAGACAAGCTATTTTATAAGAAAACTAAACATTACTTTCAAAAATTGTTTTTATAAGCCATAGTTGTGTTTTAGAATATCTGTACTCAATTTAGCTCTATTCAGTCAGTTTTGGCCAGTCTACTGAATTTAAGGTTATGCTGAGGTCCAGAAGAATAACAAAAAACAAACAAACAAAAAAAGAATGTCATTATTTCCAAAAACAGAAATAAATGTTTCTTCTGTGTTTTAAAGAATCTCTGTTTGGTGTAAATAATCTACTAGAGTTGACCAGTCTTTGTATAGATTTTGAGCAAGAGATGTTCAGATTCCAGATGCCTTGAAATATCATGAAATAGTCCTTTAGTTCAGCATCAAACTTCAGCATCAACTCCTTTAACATCCTATGGTGCATGGTATTATTTTCTATTACAGTGCTTCCATTGTGCACAACATAAGGGTGTTCCAAATCTCAGCAGCAATGCCACCCAATGATGCCCTGGTCACCTAGCCTTAATAGTCATATCAAAAATGTAATACATTTTTGTTTAAAGGATTGAGGCAGAGCTCTTTTTTTTCAATCTTTGTGACTAAAAGACAGAAGTCTTCATCGGTCAGTTACATGTAAACCAGGTTATAACCTTTGAAGTTGGGAATGATTTTACATTAATTATAGACTGTACGCTCTGTAGAAGAATCTTCAGTTATGGTTTTATTGCTGAAAGTCATCTCATTTTTTTTCTTAAAGAAATTCTTTTTACTCTGTCTCCCAAACACTAATAAGCCTGGATTGGCACAACTCAGCTAAAATCCGGAACAATCAAAGATCTGTACAAAATTTTGCTGTTTTAACTATAATATTGGGGTGTAATCTGTGTATCATTGCTCTCTGTCCTATTCAGGAGCTGCCTCTCTTGATGCAAAGAGCAATCATGATGGTTGAGGCTTCCCCTCTGCTCAGTGATGATGCATGAATAGAAGAATTTAAGCCTATTTAGCAAATAATACCTGCTATTGTTGCTGTATATCATGCAGTTAAGATGTTATCAAGCTTTAGATAATAAAGCTTTATTATTTTTCTGTCAGAAGAAGCAACAACTGTGCAAGTAGCTAGTTAGGAGGATTGATCCTGTCTGCATCAACATTTACATTTAGCAGAAGACACAGTCAAACAGCTCTAGAGAGGTTGAGAGTTCAGGATAAGTTCAGAGGAGCATGATGGAAATAATCTTTCTAATAGTACTTACAGAGTTTGATTCAGACTCAGTTGATACTAAAATGTTGTGTAAAATCTGTCAAAATGAAAGATGGACATCGTCACAGAAGAATACATGCATAAGGTCACTGCTGTTTCATTAGGCAGATTTCAAAAAATAGAAACATCAGAGCCCAGGACTTAAACCTTGTCTCCATAAAATTTTTCCACCTAAAGCAGACCTTTTGCTAAACTAAAGCTCATACTAAATAAAAACAAACAGGTTGTCAAGGGCGTTTAAAGTTATTTCAACTTTCTTGACACAATATTTTTTTAAACTAAAAATAAATCATCAAGTCAGTAAATTTATGTCAGAAATGTTTCAAGAGTTTTGACTTTTTAATGAGGTTCATACTTACTGGGTTAGCAAAAGCTGCTCCAATAAGGCAAAATGTTATAATGATAACCTTCATTCTGCAACAGAAGCACGTAAGTGTTATTGTAGTAAATTCAATTCAACTTATTTACAGAGCATCCATTCCCCCCAGTTCACTGCAAAAGTCATTCTTGGGTGCTCTGTTGAGCAAAGTAAATAGGTTCAGTTCCAGTCCATTACATCTTAATTATTTAGCAACAAGCCTTAACATAACAAATAAGAAAAAATAAAACTAATTTCCTGAATCTGCATATTTTAAGTGTTTATGAGCATAGCAGCAGTGCTTCTAAAACATGTTAGCGAGACAACCCTGTCTGATGTTTTAAAATGTTTAAAAAGGAATCTGAAAATAAGACCACAATGTGAGAATAGTGCCTATAAATTGAAGATCAGTTACCTTTTTATACCTCAGATTCAGTCTGTGCAGGAGATATCAGCAGCGACCCGAGTACAGTAAAGATGACGGCACTAAGTAAAATCCAATGCTTGTTCTAAGCTTTGTACCTAAGCTGGCAGTTGATCCACGATGTATGGAAATGCTACAACACCCCAAACACCACTGTATATATGAATCCTCAGTTAAGATGATTGCATCACTTCCTTCCGGGTCTCCCTTTCTCTGTGTGTGTTGCAAACACATGAAGGTGTATTTGTCTCAGAAAGCGAGCTGAAAACAAACTCCAACTGGCTTGATGATGATGATTGCAGGGCCAAAGAAACACACATTCACTCTCATAAATTTCCTCCGCCCCCTCTCATGTCTAAAGAGAAATATAGTTTAGCCAACCAAACCATAGGTTTGTGGTCTGCAGGAAAAACAAAGTCACCCACTCAGAGAGAAATAGGGCCAGGCAGCTCAGTGCAGCAAATGCTTGTTTCCGGTGAAGTTTTGATTTTTTTTTACATAATAAATTACAAGGCAGAGGTAAAAAGAGGTCTACAAGTAACTTTCTCTTTAATTCACAAGAAAAGCAACAATATTGTGTTTTTTATTGTTGTATTATTAAACACAAATTATGTCAGATTAAAGTTAAATTATATAAATTAAATTATGGAGGATTAAAACCTTACCTAAGATCTCGCACTTTCATTAGAACTAATATATCCAACCAGTACACTGGGTGAGTATGGTCAGAAATATGACTCATTTTTAAAAATAAGACATTTATAGTACAAAGCCCTAATAAAAGAAGGCCTTCTATTTTTTCTCCCTGAGGCTCATAATTGCTTCCAGGATGTCCTTATATGGCCAGACCCAAAATAAGTATACAAAATTCCACGTTTAACCCCACACTGGATTTCTTCTGAGAGGATGAAACCTGCAATTAGCCTGGATGTTCACCAGTCTAGAGCAAACCACTAAAACCACAGGACAGGAGTGGGTTGGAGAATGATTGATGCTTGTTGTGGCACACAGACCGTCAACAATATCTGTTCACTCCGAGGTGACAGAGTTTTAATTTTGTAGGCTCCTGTTCAATCGGACACCCACGCAACAAATGCAAATGAACCTATATGGGCTTCATAGCAGAACCTCTGTATTTCATTTTAGCAAAAACAAGATTCTTCTGTTATGTGCATATATGTGTGAGGTATTTCCTTCTTTGTGCTCATGATCACCCATTACCACACACTGACATTAAACATTTTACTGAGATTTAAACACAACCTAAAGTGTTATTTCAGTGGCATCAGTGAAATGAACTACTTCTACTTTAATCAATGTAAGATCAAATTTATTAATTACAAGAAGAGAATCTGTAGTAATTCTCTCAAGATCAGTTCTCTGAATACAACTCCTTAATACTGCTTTGTGTAAATGCCATTTGAAAATAACAAAATGCTACATCAGTGCTAAATAACTTTTTATCAAATCGAAACATAATGATTGCATGTGTAAATTATGTCAGATCTATTCCACATTTTCAAAATGATTCTGTGTTGATATACTTGTGCAGTACTTTGCACAGTATTGAGCACAGTTTTAAAAGCATTAGGCATCGTTTTAATCATTAACATTTTAATTCTCATATGCCTAAGTATTTTGAAGTGCAACAAGAGTCCGTGTTTGGATTATTTTTTTATGCTGCCACGTGCATGGTTCTGATGCAGTGTGGGAATGTCTGAGAGATATAGAATCTAAGTGTTTTTTCAATTAAAAATATGTATTTTGCAGATTTATTCCATATCCCATTCATCTATTTGTGATTTGTGGGTAATAAGTCTAGGAGGGAAGCTCCGAGACCTGATACCCTCAGTTTCATCCTCCAGGTCAATACAGGGATCCCAAAGCAAAAACATCCTCATAAAACCTCCAAAGAGAGGTGTTTAGGAAGAATCCTCATCAGATACCCAAGCCAGCTCAGCTGACCCCTCACCTTTCATCTCTGACGGTAAGTGTAGCCACCGTATGGAGGATGCCTATTCCTTGTCCCATCCTCTAAAAGTTGTATTCATCCATCTTTCCATTTCAGATTTCAAAACTAACTACTATAGAAATAAATGCCTGCTATACTTTCTTTGTGAACTTTTATAAATGTAATTTGAAGTGGCCAAAAAAGGAATGAGTACTCTGAAACATTTTGATGTTTGAATTTAAAAATGTGTTGTAACTCTTCCTTATGTGGAATTATGTATGTGTCATCAGTAGGCATGTTCTGGTGAAGCCCTACAGTGATCAACACAATGCAGTTGTTTTGTATAAAGGCATAAATCTGAAGGTAGATCATGATGGGAGGTAAAAAAAAAAAAAAAAGCATAGTGCTATAGCTGAAAATTTTCCAAGGAGCAAAGTCCAAATCAGTCTACTGAAGATAAATAGCCATGCCATTTTGAACTAGGACATGAAACTGAATCAGGTTTGATGATGTGCAAATAAGGCAGAGGTGTGAAGAACAAGTCAATCAAGTCAAGTCAGGTTTATATGTATAACACATTTCAGCAGCAAGGCAGTTCAAGGTGTTTTACATTGTAAAAATATCAGTCAAGTATATATCAGAATCATCAGAATCATCGAGCAAAAATCATAAAGATCATCAAGCAAATATAGTTTAAAAATATTGATCAATGTCCCACTTACTTCAAATCACGGGCAACTCAATAATACACATACAAAATTAGAATAAGAAAGAGAGTAGAAAGACAGAGATTAACCATACAAAACTTAACATAGAATAAATTTATTACACTTCATGTGTTGTTTACTTACAATACAAGATGCAGATTTGACAAGTTATTCAAGAAAAATCTCTAATAATAACTTTTTAAAATGTTCCTACCTATAACGGCTTTTCACCGTATTTATATCTTGTATAGCCTGTTACACCCAGTCAGTGGCACGGCTGTACACCCTTTCATCCCCCACAGTGTTTCCCTGGCAGTACTCGTTCAGGCTGTAATGACCCTGCATTAGATTAAGGTCTTAAATTGTTACTGTTTGCATAAAGCAGCTTTTTCTAAACTACACACCCTGTTTCCCACAAACACACCTGGCCATCTGAAGCTTATTCTCTAAACATCTGCACAAAACAATAGTTATACCTTTAGTTTCTGCTCTTGGATGGGTTTTAAGATTATTTCCATCCTATTTTCCATCATCTCAAAATGTTACTTAGTTCCTCAGGAGTGCAGTGTTGGTATGCAGTGACATCTAGTGACCAATATTTTGCACTGTTCGACTGACTGAAATCTGTCAAAAGTATCCAGACCATTGAACTTTACCTCACTTTATCATGTTACAACGACAAACTTCCATGTATTTTATTGGCCTATTATGTTATAGACCAACACAAACTAGTGCAAAACTGACAAAGTTTTTCCCATTCTTCCCTTCAAAAGACCTCAAGCCCAGTCAGATTGAATGGACAGTTTGCATGAACATCCATTTTCAAGCCTTGCAATAAATATCCAGTTATAATTAGCTCTGGTCCGTGAATGACCTATTCTGACACACAAATATGTTTTTTTAAACTATTGCATTGTACTCTGGATTTATGTCTTGGATCTTTGTTCTGCTGGAAGGTAAAGCTCTTCCCCAGTCTTTTGTAGCTTATTCCATGATCCTATATTTGATCCTATGTGATATATGATATATGATATATATGATAATTCAATATTTAACTCCTGTGTCCAGTGTTGTGCTGTGTGAGTTTTCCTCCATCAGGTTTGAGCAGTGCATAACAAATTTTTATCAACAAATTGTTCTGAGGTCTCTGAAGCTCCTCCAGATTTACCATGTACTTTTTGTCTGCTTTTCTGATTAATTCATTCCTTTCCCAGCCATGTCTTGGTAGGTTTGCAGCTGTGTCATGCTCGCTCCAGTTTTTGTATGATGGTCTCAGCAGTGCTCAGTGATACAGTATGTTCAAATCTTGGAATATTATTATATATCCTAAATGGTCTCAGTAAAACCTACTACATGTCTTCTGCTAAAACTGACCAGGTTTTACTCAAGAGAAAACCTGCCCTTTCAATCAGGCTAATAACTAAATCTTTTAAGCAGAGAAAATGACAAATATTACTACTTAGATTACATGAAGAGTCCACTGAGTATGTTCAAACCCATATAAACACATTGGAAATTTACCAGATAACCGACAATATGCGTTAGATTAACAGTTCTACAAACATGGGCAACCCAGCAAAGGCTTCTGGTATACCTCAGTGTGACACCTGGCAAGACAAAGAATGTTAATAATGAGTGTTAAACATGATGACGGTGACTCTACTATACACTTTAGTTACTTACACAGTACATGGCTATAAACATGGAAAATCACCTAACCTATTGACACCAAACGTCATACCCAACAAATGATCCAAGCAACCATGGAGGCCCCAATGGTTCCAAGGTTCAATTATTAGCACTCTAGAATTTTGGTCCAAGGATTTTAGTTCCCTGTGAAATCCTCAGTTCTTCCATGGTGTGTCATTGGGATTTCAGATGCTGCTCTAGACAAACATTCCTGTAACAGCAAACCAACAAACCAATGCAAGTGAGGTAGTGCTTCAAAATGGTTTGGGGTTGATTTATTTATTTATTGGGGGGGCACAACAGAGACACATCTTTTTTGCTTTTTCATTGGTGGTTATTTTTCCCTATCAGGTAAAATGCACAAAAAGGTTTTGTTTGAGCTTGTTGTCAGCTACAGGTACTTCTAGAGGCTCTGTGTTGGATGCCTTCATGTTACCCTCTGTGCAACCCAAAGACCCTCCCAAAGCAGTGGCATTCCAGACCTAAAAAACCCCCCCCAAACTCCTGTGTGTGGTTCATTTCAGCTTGAGTGGACAGTGAGTGCAGCATTGAATACAAAAGGACAGCTTCACGGGTTCATCAGCACATTCTGGTATTTTTGCAGGACTTATTTTCCTTGTTACTGTCAGAAACAGGTAAAGTCTAATTGGAAGCATTTATGTTTCTTTTCTTCAGTGCAGCCTAAAGGTGCTTAAAGAAATAATGTGTGTTAAAAACATGACCTGAAATTGCTGAGCAGTGCTTCCAGTGCCGACCGGCCTGGTAAAATGTTACCTTGTTTAAAAAAGGTTGAATTAATTTACTATTCCACTGAAAGTCATGTCTTGCGATATTGCTTTTGTGCATGAGGACACAGCTGATGCACAATTTATATTGCAATTTGCTAATAAATTGTGGACATTAAAGCAAGTGAAATGTCTACATACAGGGAGCTATGCGCAAATTTCACAAAAAATACAATTACTTATATTGAATAGTTTTCAAAAAGATCATATTTATGTTGAAATAATGTGAGGTGTATTTTTGTCTGCTATGTGATATAAGTTGGGTTTGTTTGTGTTACAATTTACTCAAGATTATTGATTATTTTTAACATTTAACACATTTTCAAACACATAGTCCTGCTGCCTTTCCTTATATCAGACTTATTTCACTAAACCACAGAGCTTTAATTCCTTTGGACAGAGCCACTGATGTCTATATTGTTTCCGTCCTGGCTCTTAGTTTGTGGATTTAGTCAACTTTTTCCAGTCTGGTTGCTTCTGATGTTTACTTTACCCCTGAAAGTGACTTTTGAGAGTGAGGCCTACCTACAAGGCCAGTAACTGTGACAACAGAGGAGCCCACCAAAGTTCTGGCTTTCACAGAAGTTGCTGGCTGCATACAGATGCATCAGCCTGTTTTAGTCTTGAAAAAAATTACGTTAAGTTGAAGATTCTAGAAATTCAGTTTTCAGAATTTGATTTGTTTCCATGACTAAAATTTTTCCGCTCTTGTGATGTTTCAGATATGAGGGTCTGCTTGATATTCATTTTCTTTCTAGGTGCAACATTTTCTCCATCTGTGAGTAGTAAAGTATTACATCCCTCTCTTTAACAAGTAAAGCTTGTTAAAATACTATGACATGAAGATGAGATGCACATTAGTTTTGGATGAATTATCAATATTCCTGTTATAATTAGGTTAAAAGTAAATCTCATGGAAAACAATATGGAATGCTGAAGACCTCACACTCAGCGGAAGAAAAGGTAAACTCATACAAAACACTTTGTGCTAAAATCCATCAGATATTTTAACATCATACAGTGCATTGTAAAAGTATTAATGACATTTAAATTTCAGCACATTTTGTCACACTACAACCACAACCTTCAATTTATTTTGTTGGGAGTTTCTGTTACAGATCAACACAAAGTAGGGCATAACTGTAGGCTTTGCATATTTAGAGACTATAATTTTTTGGGGAAGTTTTTATTTTGAAATTTTATATAATTGCACATTAAACATACCCCACATTCATTGAATACAGAAATAATATACCTAAAATTGTGAAAAATAACCCCTATCTCCCCAAAAAATAAGAATAAAATAAAGAAAAGAAAGAAAAGCACAGCACATATATACATGTACAACTTTTAAACAAAAAAAGTCATAATAAATATATAAAAACAACAAAACTTCAGGACAGAATTTTCTTAAAATTTCAACAGCTTACTTTATAAAGTTGCCAGATACATTTCAACACAGCGCCACCTTTGGTCAAAGAGATCAGCATTTATTTGTAGAACAGAGGTCAACTTTTCCAATATATTTACTTGTTTGAGTCTCTGTTTCCATTCATTTATGGTTGGGGGTTTCAGACCTTTCCAATTTACTGTGATTAATTCTTTGGCAACCAGTAATGAAATATATATATATATATATATATATATATATATATATATATATATATATATATATATATATATATATATATATATATATATATATATATATATATATATATATATATATATAAAATCTTTGATTTGAATGGAAATTCTCATTTAACATAACCCCCAATAAAACAATAAAAGTAAAACAGAGGATTTGATGAAGCCTCAATCCCAAGAATTTTAGCAAGCTCCACCTTGCTATATCTCCAGTATGTTTGGATAACAGGACAATTCCAGAATATGGTATGGTCTCCTATTTTCCCACATTTTCTCCAGCAACATGTAGTCAAGGGGTCCTTTACAAAATTAGAGATGGAAAGAGGAGTGTGAAAATACCTAACTTTCAATTTCCAGTCAAATTCTTTCCAAAAGTAACTGTTAATCGCTCTCTGACTGTCTCTCCACAGGTTGTCCCATACTTCATCTTCTATCAAAATATTTAACTCCAATTCCCATTTCTCTTTTATACACCAAGTATTCTTGGTAATATCAAGTGAGAACCACTTATACAAATTAGAAACATGTCTTTTTGTTGGAATTTTCTTTTCTATAACAGAAATAAAGTGTTGTTCTATATCATTTGGATATTTGATATTTTTCTCTTTGTCTTTATGGTTGATGATATGATGCCTAATTTGGAGATATTTATACATATTGTTTGCTGGAAGATCAAATTGCTCCCTAATTTGAGAAACTATAATTGTTATATCTCCTATTTGAAAAATAGCTGAAAAATTGATCAGATTGGATAAAGAGCATTTGTGAACAGCAATTTTCAAGTTTTAACACAGATTCTCATTTGGATAGATGTCTGGACTTGGACTGAACCATTCTAACACATGCATGTGCTTTCATCCAAACCATTCCATTGTATCTCTAGCTGTTTGTTAAGGGTTGTTGTCCTGCTGGAAGGTAACCTCTGACCCAGTCTCAAGTCTCTTGCAACTTCTAAGTGGCTTTTGTCCAGGATTGTCCTGTATTTAGCTCTATTAATTTTCCCATTGACTCTGAGTAGCTTCCACACTGTAAAGCATTTGAAGATGGTTTGACTTGAAAATGAAGGTTCACCTGCTGCACTGAAAATGCAAGTAAAGTCAACTTGAAAATTGTTTTGGTTTTAACTCAGAAATTAAAGTTCATCAAGTCAATTTAACAACAAGAGACACGGTGTCTAAATATTGTTTTTAAGTTCTGATAGCTCATTAATCTTAAATTGTGAGTTGCTATAACTTAATACTGTAATTTAAACCTACTAACTATATCACATTATGCAAGAAAACTGTTCTCACCTAGTTGAACAAGCACACATTTCTGTATTATTTTCACTCACATCAGTTTAAAACAACTACTTATTTTAAGTTAAAGGAACTTAAATTCTATTCAACTTGAACATGAGCAGCATGAACAAAATATCTGATCTGATAATGTATTTTATTAAACATCACACTGAATTTTGCTCAGAAACATTCATTTTGAACAGAGAAATAATGTGAGCAGATGTCCTCAACCATGTACTGTAAGTTTATCTTTCACAAAACTCACACATTTAAGCTCAAAATCTAAAACTTGCAAGATTTCTTTGACTTAATAAGTAGAAGTTAGTAGACACAACTATATGCAGCTCAAATGTTTTACAGTACATGTCCCTGCTAAAGAAAACAATCCCCATTGTACCATGCTGCCACCACCATATTTTGAAGTATTCCACAATTCAATGTATTATCTTTATAGACCAAAACGTTCAGTTTTAATCTCAAGTGACAAGATTTGTAGCATGCAAGAATTTGTCCTGTCAATCAATTTCCCACCTGAGCTGTGGATCTCTGCAATTCCTCCAAAGCTATCATGGGCCTCGTTTTGGCTTCGCTTAACAAAGCCCTCCTTGCCCATCCTATCTTCTACCATGTCTTGGTAGGCTTGCAGTTGCACCATACTCTTTCCATTTTCAGATGATGAAAATATTTTGCACATGCTCTGTGAGATGTGCAAAAATATTTTTTAAAAACCACCACTCCTTTAAACTTCTCCACAATTCTATCCCTGACCTGTCTTCTGAGTTATTTCGTCTTCATGCTGTTGTTTGTTCAATAATGTTCTCAAACAAAGCTCTGAGGTCTTCACAGAATAACTGGATTTATATATTTAGATTAAATTACACATATGTGGACTTAGATTACAAATTAGGTAATATATTGCACTGATCTGCATCAGAGTAAAGAGGCTGAGTACAAATGCATGCTACACTTTGTATTTAAAAAAAAAGCACTCTTTTCTTTCCACTTTGAAATCAGGGGTTACTTTGTGTTGGTTTATAGCATATCATCCCAAAAAAAATTTTCAAGTTAGTGGTTAGAACATCATAAATTGTGAAAAATTTGAAACAGCATGAATACATTTGCAAAGCACTGTAAACTGAATGTTTCTCCTCTCTCTTGGTTAAGGATGTTATCACAGTGGACGTCAATAGACCAGAGGTCTTTCCCACTTTGGCCACTGTTGAGGCTGGCAGTCAAGGGCAGGAAGATAAGGAAGTGAGCTCTGGGGATAATACTAATACCAACAAAGAAGATAAAGAGATAAAAGAAAAAATAGAGAAAAGGACTGCAGTCCTATTGAGTGAAGAGGAACTGGTAGACCTTCTGAAGAAGGAGGCAGAAGAAGATGAAGAAACAGAAGAAAAAGAGGAAGATGATATTGACATGGCACTGGCAATCACTGAGGGTGAGGTAACTTTAAAGGACGAAAAGAAGCCAGATGACATTTGGGAATTAGAGAAAAAGATGGAATATAAGGAGGGAGAGAGGGATGACACTGAGGAAGAAGAGACCAAAGTGGAGGAAAAGGTAGAAAAATCTGCAAGAAAACTGACTGGACGAGATGGGCAAGTGAGATTGCTGGAGGAAACAGAGAGCAGCACAGAATCAGAACTTCCAGCTGATCTCGATTATGCTGCTGATAGTGGAATATTAATACCTGCTCAAGGGGAACCAGAAGATCTCAACCCATCAACTGAAAACCAAGAGTTTTCTTCAAAAAAGGATCTTCAAGGTACTAAAAAGAAGGAGATGGGTGAGAAAGAAATGCTCTTGAAAGACATGCAATCCCCTGAGGCAGGAGACAGGGAGGAAGTGGCTGATCAGAGCAAGGATTCATCGACCAAATCAAAAGAAAAAAAACGTGGTAAGAAAGAACCAGAGGCAATCATGGGCAGTCAAAAATCAAAGAGCAGCGTTGGGCTTGAATCTGGTTTACGGTGGTCTGAAAAGGAAGAAGAAAAGGGCAAGAGTGACAGTGGAGCTTTCATTAAGAGAAAGACAAGGAAGCAGAAGAAAAACAAGAGAGCCAGGAAGCACTCTCCACAGAGAAACGAAACAAATCCTGTACAAGATCAGGGTCAACTGGATCGTCAGGAGTCTGTGAGCAGCAGCACTGAGAACGTAGTTCACAAAGCAAAGAGGAAATGGAATGGAAAATGGGTAAAGTAATGGTACATTTGCTGTTCCTAAGGTGGCTAATCAATGTTTTCCATTCAATAAGGGGCAAGAAAAATAATCCAACCTCAGCTCCAGGATAAGTGCTATGCAGACTTTAGGTTTCACCTCCCTTATTTCAATGTTTCAGATAGCATATTTCAGACCAAAACTCATACAGTTAAGAAGTAGCCCATAATATAAAGGTAGAACAAATAATATCTTGTAGCATAGACAAAGAACAAAAATTTGCTACAAGTGAACTAAACAAACAGATATCATACAGATCTATGTAGTGCTGCGAAGGGTGTAAACAATAAAAAAGTAAATTCAGCTAAAACTATGGGTAAGAACATACAATAATACGTACAATTATCCATGCAAATTAAATGGGACCCTCTTTCTGACCCAATCAGTAGTGAGGATTCATGAGGGAAAAGAAACTTTACAGTGATTAATGTGAGAAGATATAAATGTGTGTGATAGTCATCTGAGCTCCTCTGTCCAAACTGACTTCTCAGTTTACCCGTATTTCACCAGTGGCAAAAATAATTGTTTTATATTATTTGCATTGAACCATTTCACAACAAATATTTCAGGGCAGTTTACAACACAAACAGCGTATATTCAGTAAAATAGAAACAAAATAAAATCAATCCAGTAGATTTCTATCATATGTTTACCACAGGTAGGTTCAAACAAACCTGAACGTTACTCTTTGTTTTTTACATTTCCTTGTAAGTTTGTCTATTTCTTATGGCATCAAAATAGGATAGGAACCTGGATAGCTTCATAGCTTATCAGGATTTAAAAGACAAAGGAGTTAATAACCTAATGAATCAAAAGTGACATGTCAATGGTTGAAATTGTCATTTTCACTTCAATATGATGTTGTTGATAGTAGCATTATAATTACTTTTTTATTCATGTTTTTTTTAATCATCTTCCTCCAGGGTGCCTTGGTGGGGGTGAATCCAGTGCAAATCAGAGCTTCAATGGATTTGAATTCTAGGTCTAGGTCCTCTTTTAGTGGGGACATACATCTTTCAGGAACTCCACCAGGTTTGTGTTTAACACTTGACTATTTATTATAAAAAGAGAAAAAACAAATAATGTTCCTTTGATATTAGCCACAACCAAGCAGCTAGAAGCAAGAAATGCCATTTCCCAGCCAACATATTTATATGGGACTCATATGGATTTGGCTCAGAACAGATGTGTGCTAAATGAGCCTTGTGCTCATAATAGGCTTTTTGAATGAATCCCACTTGAGTTGACTAATACAACCCACACTGGGAAGACCAGTTGTACAACACATTTAAGGTCCATATGGGTCACACTTTTTATCCAAAGGGGTTCAGCATCAAACTGATATAAACAGTTTAAATGATGTCATTTTGTAACCAACCAACAATCCCATCTGGGGTCCATTTTATAGCCCATTACCTAATGGGTTGGAACAGGAAATCAGGGTTGCACTTAAATTTACTCAATGGTGTTTTAATTGGTGAATGTTGTGCTTGCAGACATTTAAGAAACAAAAAAGAGACCTATGACAGTGACAGTAGCAGATTAGTTGATCTAAATGTAAACGTGACTAAACATTTAGTACAACAAATAAACGCAAATAAATTTTATAACTGGAACATATATAATAAATAAATATTTTAAGCTGCAAGCTTTTACGTTAGAACATAAGACAAGCATAATATGTTGTAGTTCAGCAATTTCACTTGACTCGGTAAACTGTCTACTTCACAAGAATGGCTAAGTTATTTCGTAGTTCAATTTAAGTAACCATCCTCAATAAAAATACAAGAACATTCTTATTATGAAAGAAATATCAGTTAAAAACTAAAGATTTCAGCATGAAATGGTTCAGAGTGCTTCAGCGTTTTTCTCTGTGTTGCAAGTTGATGTGATCTATCACTTAACATGGAAGTGTAGAGAATTTGTATGTACTTTTGAGGACATCTCTTTAAACTTGATGTGTTTTTAAGAGCTTTAACAGTTGAATGTCTGATATAAGAAATGAATGTCAGAAAGTGCAGATATTTAAAAACTGACCAGTGGAAGCTTTCAACAAAACAAAACAGTGTTTTTAATGAAACACAGCTCAGTTCTGCAGCTTTTTAAATCATATTTAATACATTAGGCTTTTAAGGTCATATAATTATAGTAAACCAATATATACATTTTGTATGTATTACAAAAAACAAACAAAATGCCTCTCATATCAAAGACTATATCTTTGACATTTGCTGCATGCTGTTTTAGGCAGGTTTTTCATTATAAAGTTTTTCATTGGATGTTACATATGATAAATCTTTTCTTGACCAATAGGGGCACTGCAGCTATTGTGTCTGACATTTGGCATTTGTGTTTCTTTTTATAAATAGCCTATAATATTTAAAAATGACATACCCCTTGTTCCTGCCTTGAAGATAATATTTAAAATTGCACAAACTAAAATTATAAGAACTTGCATCTTTGTTTATTCAGCTATATTTTTCACCCCTCATGCATCTGCCTATTATAAATGCTTTATATTTTTACCTTTAAAGAGTGAATTCCAAGACGATAATGGATAACATAAAAACTGCCTTTATAATTTTTAAAACATTGATGAAATTCTTAAAAACAGAGTTACATTTAAGTGGAATTTGATAAATTTGGCATATAAACTGAACTGAGTTACTTGTAAATGGAAATTTATAAACTAAAATATATCCTGATGGAAGTTAAAATGAACAGTGTTTACCCTTGGGACTAAAATTTTTTCCATGGTCTCTGACTAGCAGCGTTCACCATCCAGTGACTAATGCCCTGTCCCAACAGTCTCACAGAGGAATCTGCTGAGTGGACCACGTTGGTCCAACTTCCACATGAAAAGTGCCTGCATGGCTTCATAGTCACTACCAAAACAAAGCTCTGCAGGCTTAATATGGAGCTCCATAGCTTAAGGAGTGAATGAAGCAGATCGGGTTGAATTTAATCTCTGTACCAGCTCTGATGACAGAGGAATGTAGAAGGTGATGCAGACCAGTAACCACTCACTGGTTTCCACAAGAAGAACCAGCCAAAAAACAAGCCATTTTGTTGTAATTCTGATATATGGTAAATAGTTGGAGTGCTTCCTCTTTCTTCTAGATCCATGTGACAATTTCCAGTGCAAGCGTGGAAAGACATGTAAACATGATGCAGATGGTAAACCTGGATGTGTGTGTCAAGAACCATTAGAGTGCCCACGGAGCATTAATAAATTTGAACATGTAAGTACGTGCAAAATATTACTGTTTCAGCTGTAGAGCCTAATCTTTAAAGGTCTTTATTTCTGTTCAGGTTTGTGGGACAGATAACAAAACATATGATTCATCGTGTGAGCTTTTTGCTACTACATGCAACTTGGAGGGCACAAAGAAAGGCTACAAGCTTCATCTAGACTACACTGGCCCATGCAAATGTGAGAACTAGACAGGCTTTTATTGAAGAAAACTGTTGGGCAAAAGCTTTGACTCTGTATTGTACTGTTATTGTGTGTCCTCCTCTCTCAGTAATTCCTCAGTGTGTAAAGAATGAACTGGTCCAGTTTCCTCTGCGAATGAGAGATTGGCTGAAAAATGTGCTTCTGCAGCTCTATGAGCATGATTCCATTTCCCCAGGTTTCCTCACCCCAAAACAGCGTTTCAGAGTAAGACACACAACGTTACTGTAACTATATCTACCTGAGTAATTCAAGCTTGTTCTTCTCTTTTGGAGTTTGGATTTACTGAAATTTTTCCATTATAGACCTACCTTTTGTTCAGTGAAAAGGTAAAGCAGGTAAAAAAAAAATGCAACAGAGCAACAGATAATATTTTGTGATTTTGCAAAGACTGTTCTCAAACACCAGAAAAACTCAACAGAAAAGGAAATATAATTTTCAGATTATGAGGAAAAGGCTTAAGATGGACAGTAAACTAAGATTAAAAGGCTGGAAGAGTTAAGAGAGGAAAAAACTGAAATACTACTAATAAACTTAATTCTTGGATCCTTTAAAGACACTCACTGATTCAGTCAATGAGTTCAATGAAAGAAGCAACAACTCTTTAAGTTAAGAGAGTGTGCAGCTGTTACTCTGAACAAATCAAAGGTTATGATTGAAAGTGCTTTATCAGCCAAGACAAATGTGTCTGACAATAAAATAAAAAACAAACTACTTGAACAAACTACTACTACTTACAACATTGAAGGTTGAAATGAAAAAGTTTAAAGCTGTTCATATGAAAATTTAAAAACAAGTTTACATAAATAATTAAATATCAGTTTGACAAAGTTAAGAATTAAAATTTAGTTTGGTAAAGGATAAAGTCAGCACAGTGAAGATTTAATGGTGCTGCTTCACATGTAGAAAGAAAACAAAAGTCTAATGCAGTGGTTGTTGCACATTAACAGACTCTGCATGAGACGGAGGCTGGGAAAGTTCTACTTTTGCATTTTTAAATACAGTCATATTTAATAAATTAGAATATCAGTGAAGAGTGCATTTATTTCAGTAACTCAGTTTTCTTAGTGAAACACATTATATAGATTAATTACACACAAACTAATGCTTCCAAGCCTTTTTCTGTTATTTGTAATGATTAAAGCTAATTAAAACATGACAGTTAAGTTTAGAATATTAAACTAATAAAAGACTAATAAAAAACATTTTTAGTACAGAAATGTGGACTTAATGAAAAGTATGTTTAACACCTGCATAAATGTTGTTATTTTCAAAAGCTACTTTTAATCTGACAAACAAACCTCATCAGAAGACATATTCCAGTTTATTGAATATGACTGTAGGAGGCGGCAGTGGAGATTCAAGATGGAGGTAAGGGGAACTCTGATAATAGTGAGGATGAAACAAGGCCTAAAAGAAAAAGAAATGAAGCAGCAGAAGAAGCTTTTTTCCCTTGAAAAATAGAAACTGATCTCAAGGGATGAGATGTGAAATCTCAGCAAGTATAGAGATGCACATTAGGGCTGTATGTGTTTGTCTATAGCCTTCTTTTCATAGGTTTTGTTATGAAATGATTCTGAATGAGACATCTTTTGTCAGTTTTTGTAAAGTTTCTGCTGTTTAATTCGACAACAGCCCAACTTTGTTGTCTTTATTTATCACCATTATCATCAGTCATTTACCAAAACATTTTGTGATTATTTTTGCTTCTAGAAGGCTATAGGTATTAACGATATATTCTGAGACCATAACAAATCCTTGCAAAAACTAATACAAACCTTCTCCTGTTTCATGGGTTTGGGCCCCTATAAAATCTACCAGTCATTTGTGTTGCAACGAGCTAAAGAATATGTTGTTTTTAACTGAACTTGTTGCAGACTTTTAATTATTTATTTTTGTGAGGAATATCAGCTACAAATGTGTTGTTTATTTGAAAGTGTTCAATTTGTGTTTCTTTTTTTGTAGGTGAAGAAAATCTTTGAAAACGAGAGGCGTCTTCATGCTGGCAATCACTCTGTTGAGCTCCTTACACGGGACTTTGAAAAGAACTACAACATGTACATCTATCCGGTGCACTGGCAGTTTGCTCAGCTGGACCAACATCCTTCTGACAGGTACATTTTCACCATCCATGCTGGACTCAGCTAATTGGAACAAAAGTGTCTTAAAATGAAGTGAGATTTGGTTTTAGAAATTAAAAATTAAACTCCACAGTATTTCTTTCTCCAACATAGTGTATACTAAATATCCTTTGTTGTTGAATAATTCATGATAAAAGACGGCCAAATTAATCAAAGTTTCTATTTTCTTGATATTAGAAAGATGGCTGTCAACCACAGAGGTATTGTCTAAATCTAACACTGACAATGTCACCTATATAAAAGTATCATAAATCATCCTTCATCCATCCATCCATCCATTGTGTATACCCAGTTATCCATGTAGGGCGAGAGGCTGGCTACACCCTGGACAGGTTGCCAGTTCATCACAGGGGAATGCAGGGAAACACATGTACACACACAGTCATACCTAAGGGCAATTTATAGTCATGTTTTTGGACTGTGGGAAGAAGTCGAAGTACCAGGACCTTTTTGCTGAAAGGCAACAGTGCTATAACTGTGTCACCGTCCAGCACCATAGAAACAACCCATACATTTTTGAAAGTACTCAGTGAAGAAAAATACACTAATCACTACTGTAATTCATTAACATTATGCCACTTGTGGTTGTTTTCCTAATTTTAGAAGTGAATAAAATGCTGCTACAATACTCATATTACTTTTAAAGTAAAAGCATAATTTTATTGGTCATGGACAGAGCTGCTTCTTCACAACTTTATACTGAAAGTCAAGTAAATTCATTTTTTTTTGCCTAATAATAACTTGCCTTTGACATTTTAAATTGGTTAATGTACATTTTTGTGTCCTACCAAAATTGTATGTCTTTCCCTAGAATTGTACATGATAAATGTCACCCTATATGTGGAAAAAGTTTTCAAATATCATATCATAGCCGCAATTCCTTACATCACAAGATACTTCTATTTAACAGTTTCTAATGGATGGGATGTACACTTTTGAGAGCCACTGTGTCTATGTATTTCACAACAAAACTATTTTTATACCTATGTTGCATAAAAAACAAAAATGTGTGATTACATAAACTGTATTTGATCACAGTGATGAAAATCCACCTTCTGCCTATTCTGTGCAGGATCCTGTCCCACTCAGAGCTGGCCCCACTCAGGGTTCCTCTGGTGCCGATGGAGCACTGCACCTCTCTCTTCTTCCAGGAGTGTGATGCTGACAAGGACAAACAAGTTACCCTGAAAGAGTGGACCTCCTGCTTTGGTATCAAAGCTGGTGAGAGCACTGATTAAACTAAATAATTTACTATGAGCTTGAATATTCATTTCAAACTTATTCAATATGGTCTAAACATAGCTATGGTGAAGATTTTACTAACAGTTCCAATATGTTTATCCTTTTAGTTTGATTTAAAAAAAAAAAGATGGATATGTTATTTTGTTACAGTTTCACACCTCTCTCTAGTTAACTGTCAATACATGAACAGTTTCTATTATATCCATGCTGATCACTTTCTCTTTAACCCTGTTTCTCCACAGAGGATATGGATGTCAAACTGCTTTTCTGAGTTTCACCTCTGCTCTCATCTGCCGCTGAGACATTTGGAAACTTTAAAAGGAATCTTCCACACAAGCAACAGCAAGTGTTGGTAATCATTGTTTTTACCCTGTATTAGGGTGAGTTTGGTCATTTAATTAATTAGGGAATTTGTATCTCAGATCAAGATGTTTCTTTCTGAAAGTGTTTAGCTAGTGTTATCCAGAAACTGTTTTCTAATACATTCCACAGGGATAAAGTTTACTTATTAACAATGAAGACATTGTACAGTATGTGATGCTGGGTTTAAAATAAGATATGTAGAGTGATTTAGAGTAGAATAAATCATTAAAATAATTAAAATTAGAGTAATTTCAAAGTCTTATGTTATAATAATACTGTAAATGTATAACTGTGTCACTTAACCTTGTAGTAGATGGCTTGTGATTTTATGTTTTTTAAGTAAAAGCTGAATTGGCTGTAAAAAACTTCACAAAAAGATCACACAGAATATTTCTGTGCATCTTGTAATAATTAAAAAACAGTTTTTTTCCTCTGATGTCCTGAAATAAAGTTGTTTTCCCACTTGGGTGGATCCCAGTTTAAGCACCAGTGTATGTTTTTATATTGGTAAGCTTTCTATTTAAACATAATGCTTAGACTTGCATAATTTATTTACACAAATAATAATAATAAAAAATGCTGCTGTCAGTTTTTTTCAATTTCTTTTGATTTTTTGTTATAAATTATATACTATTTGTGTCACTTTAAGCACGTTTATTCCTCAGTGAGGTTTACTTGTATTCTGTACAGTTGAATCAAAGTCTTTGAGTCATATGTTTAGAAAACTGAACAGATTTTTGGATGGATTTGTAACAGAAAATGCCCTGGGCTTCCTCTTTTGCAATAATAATTATTACTTTTGCCATCAGTCCTTATGACCTCTTGGGAAATCAGTGACTGCATTTTAAAAATGTGTTTTTTGAAAATATTGATTTGAATTTCCAATTTTTTAAAAACGGCTTTTTTTAATTATAGGTTTCTGAGTTAGGTTATAACTTAATTTTCTCAGTTACATTTACTTGAGTGACTTTCTGGAAAAAAATACTTTTAGGAGTATTTTTACTTCACCATTCTTTTTACTCTTACTCGAGTACTATTAATATGAAGTATTCCTACTTTTACGATACTTCAACCCACTGTGAGTAACTTCGCTGAATGAAGAACAAACATATTTTAAATATACAGTAAACACCATACATTGTCACTGGAAGTATTTGACCCTTTTCTAAAAATATACACATTACCTACTATAAGTATTAGTTTCATAAGTCTTACATGAAAATAAAATCTGAATAAGTATTTCTTCTGCCTAAAATTTGTTATTTTGCAAATGCTATTTATTTGTGTACATTTTTTCATTTTAGTCTTTAAAATACCAGAACTTGCACATAACTTTATATTTTTGTCTGTCTGATTACATCACTGTTAAATATTAAATGATCAGATGTTTTGATCAGTTACTCAGAACTCAAGTAGCCTTTTTATGAAATATAGCTTTACTCTTATGTGAGGCATTTCTTGGATGGCTACTTTGTAGTACTATTCTTACTTTACAATTTTTGGGTACTCTACCCACCTCTGATAGGCTTGCAGTTGTTAAAAAGGAAGCCTGCTTCTGGGAAGTTACTTGAATATTCTTTCAGTTTTCTTTTTGACTACATGACACTAAAGTGTGTCTTCAGCAACAATAGGTTTGAAAATGCAAGTCACTCATCCGTGGTTTTGGCTTGCCACTTAATCCTAAATAATGGTTCTCTGTAAAGCAAGAAACTGAAAGAAGAAACCTTAGTCATGGTGACAGCAGTGTGTTGTTGTTTTCAGATAAATTATTGGATTCTGATTGGACGTTTCTGCTTGACCTGTGAATCTGCGTCTCTTTATAAAAGCAGAACAGGAGGCAGCTGGTTACCTGCTTGACTGTATGCTGTGGCTGACATTAAACATGTTCTGCATGCTGTGGGTTATTTTTCCAACTCTGGCTGTTGTGGTGCAGGGTGGTGTGTCCTCAGGGAGTGCTGAGGCACTTCTCAAAGGAGGAACGAAAAACAATGGAGCGGGTGCCGCAGCCGCTGGGAATGTTGCCAATGCTGGGGTTCAAAATGGAGTTCTGTTGGCTGGTGAAGCCATCATGGCACGCTTAGTCCAACTTGGTGGGTCACTGTTTATCCAGCCAGTTGGAAACCCCGGTCAATCCCCGTTGCAGCAGCTTATTCCCATTTCAGCTCTCCAACAGGGTGGGATTTTTCTTGTGGGACAGGGCGGAGGAGCAAACGGGAATCTGCAGATCACTCAACAAGCTGGAGTTGGGCCAGTGATGCTGCTTGCTGTGGCGCCCCAGAATAATGGCGGAACAGGCCCTCAGCCTCCTATGCAGATTCCTGGCCAAGTCCAGCTGTTCTCAGTGGCTGGGCCCAACAACCAGCAGCAGCAGCAGCAGCAGCTGGGTGTTGCTGCTGGCGGTGGTGGTGCACAGGCGAGAGGAAGATTGAGGTTTCAGCGTTCAGTGGCAGCTCGTCTCAGGAGGACACAGTCTCCGTTAATGAAACCTGACATTGATGAAGAGGAGGAAGAATGCTCTGGGATGGACACAAAGGAGAAACAGATGTAATGACACCATGCTGTTCTGATGATTTATTCAATCTTCATACTCACAGATCTGTCCCATAAACAGCATTCAGAGATTGACCTTAGGAAACAATTGTTGTTATAACAAATGGTCAATAAACTGATTAAAAATTGAAGTGCTCAGACTCTGCTGACTGTTTTATTTACATTTTATCTGGCTCTAAAAGTATATTCAAGTAAATAAAACTTTAAATAACACCCATCACTATTATGGTGCAAACACCCAAAGATTGCTGTTATTTATTTGTCAGAGTTGAGTAAATATATACACAAACTTCTATTTCCAGTGTATTCCCAGTTTGAAACCTGGTCATTTGGCTCTCTAAGCTTGAAAAACATCCCATAACATTAACATCACAACTCAGTGCAGTAACTACAGTAAGTGTTGTTAATTAAAGACCAGACAGGATGAAAATAAGCAATTCAATCTCCTACATGAGAGAAATTATCATATTCACGTTGGGAAATATCATTTTTCACAATGTAAAGATCTAAGCAAGAAAATGTTCCTCACTGGGAACACAACCACAGTGTGCAATTAAATGTCCAGACCAGACTCCCCACATGGTGTTTACGTATGTTACTGTGGGTTGCCTAGTCAGCAGCTAAAAAACTGTTCCCAGACAGTCTGTGTGAGAAAAGAAATGATATACACAGAAAATGCATTTAATGTGATTCATGTTGAGATGAACAGCAGATGTAGTGTTTCAAACTGTCTGCTCCTGTGTGCCATGCACAAGAAGCTGCTTTAGGGTTAGTAACATTTGTATTTAAATGATTAAGTCATCTCAGAGCTTCTAGTTATGATAGAGAAATTAAATTACGTGTCTTCTCCAATTTTTTATGTTCAAGTGAATACAAATAAGGTAATTACAAACAAAATTCCTAATCTTAAATGCTATTTTATATATTAAATACATCGTTTCCAATTAAAAAAAAAAAACCCTGAAAAGCACGGCATACATTTGAATTCAGCCTTCTTGAGTCAGTACTTTTAAGAGCCACCTATAAGTAAAGCTGTTGGTCTTTTGGGTTGTGTCTCTACCAGTTTTATACATCTTGAAGCTGAATTTTTTTGCCCATTCTTCCTGGCAAATAAAGCTCAAACTCAGATTGAATGGAAAGTCTGTTAACAGCAATTTTCAAGTCTGGCAACAAATTCTCAATTAAATTGAGGTCTGGACATAGACACAAGGTTATTCTAGTGACCTAAACTATTCCATTGTATGTCTGGCTGTGTTTAAGTTTTTGTCCTGCTGGGAGGTGGACTTCCACCTAGTCGAGTCTTTTGCAGCCTTCGACAAGTCTTCTTCCAGGATTACCTTCTATTTGGCTCCATCTTCCAACAGCTTTGGCCAGCTTTTCTGTCCTTTCTGATTAAATGTATTCACACAGCATGATGCCTCCACCCCTATGTTTCAAAATGCAGATGATGTGTTCAGGATGATGTGCTCTTTTAGTCTTCTACCACACATAGTGTTTTCCACTTAGGCCAGGAAGTTAAATTCGATCTCATTTGACCAGGGCTTGTTCTTCCACACGTAAGCTGTGTAGCTTACACAGCTTGTCACAAACTGCAAACATGACTTCAGGCAGCATTCTTATTACGATGGCTTTCTTCTTGCCGATGTTCCAAAAATGGCCAAAAATGCGTGGAGTGCATTACTAATCATCATTTTGTCAGTAGATTCTCCCACCTGGGGTTTGGATCTCTGCAGCTACTCCAGAATGACCATGAGTGTTTGCAGTTGTGCCATCCTCCTTCCATTGTTGATTGATGGATTGATTAATATTTGTCAAATTTTCAAAGTTTAGGATGTAGTTTTATAACTAACCTTCTCATCACTTCTCCCTGACCTGTCTGCTGTGTCCCTCGGTCTTCATAATGCTGTTTGTTCTCCAATGTTGTTCAACAAACCCATCAGGCCTACACAGAACAACTGCATTAATGCTAAAATGAGATTAGATACAGGTGGGCTCTAGCTGATTTATGAAGGAATTTGGTTGCTCTGGATTTTATTTTATTAATCAATTAAAGGGGACTGAAAACAAATGAACTCACAGTGTTGTAGAATTTCATCCTGTCCTCTTCAATAAAATGTATTGCTTTGTGTTTGTCTATTGAAAAATGAATAAAATGCATTAAAGTTAGTGGTTGTAAGGTGTAAGTTTGTGTATATATTTACTCAACTCTGACAAATAAATAACAGCAATCTTTGGGTGTTTGCTCCATAATAGTGATGATGAGCTGATGTGCCAGGGGATAACATCAATCAGAGAAGCAGCCAAAAGGTTCCTGGAGAGTAATGAGGGGCTGCAGAAATGCATAGCTTAGGTGAGAGTGTCGAGAGTACAACTATGAATTGTGTGTGCCACCAAACAGGGTGATGGTGGCGACAGTGGTAGGAGTTCGTCCTGTAATCGGCGGCTTGCTCCGTCTGCTCCGTCCGTCTCCATCCTTGTGTCCTTGGGCAAGACACTTCATCCACCTTGCCTGTTGGTGGGGGTCAGAGGACCTGGTGGTGCCGGTGCATGGCAGCCTCGCCTCTGTCAGACTGCTCCAGAGCAACTGTAAGTGTGTGAATGAATGGGTGAATGACTGAATGTAGTGTGAAGCACTTTGGGGTCCTCTGGACTTGATAAAGTGCTACACAAGTACAGGCCATTTACCAAACTGTCCTATATAAAAGAATGGCATTAGGAAAGGTATCGCTAAAAGAAAACCAAAGGTTCATAGTTTGTAACACACAGAGTAGGGGACACGGAAGAAGATGCTCTGGTGATCAAGTGAGATCAAAATTGGAGATCAAAAACACTGGTGGGATGCTTTTCTTCAGGACAAACAGGAAAACTGGTCAAAGTTTAATGGAGCTTAATCATAGGGCAAAGTCCAGTACTAAATCCAATAGGAATCTGTGACAACACTTAAAAACTAATGCTGACAGATTAATCCAAGCTGACTAAATTCAAACAACTTCTGTTAGTAGAATGGGCAAACCTTTTAAATGTACAAATGTGCAAAGATGAGACAGAAATATCCTAAAAGACTTGCAGCTCTATTTGGAGAAAAAGATGGTTCTACAAAGTATAATCTCAATAAGGTTGCATACAAATGTTTGTTACACTTTTCAGATATTTATATGTGAAAAAAAATTAAACATCATGTACGCATTTTTTCCACTTCCCAATTTTGCCCTAATTGGTCTATCACATAAAATCACAAAAAAGCTCCCTGAAGTTTGTGGTTGCAACAAAACAAAGAAGAGTTCAAGAGATATAAATGATTTGGTAAATCCGCTGTAAGGAGACATTCAAATTAGTTTTTCATGCTCTGATACAAAACAATGATGATGTCATCTGTTTTTCTTCCATAACCATAATCCACAACATTTAATAGGTTCTTACAGGTTTATAAGTCAGTGGCATCCACAAACCTCTAAAGCTCTACAATGAGACACTGAATCCCTCCGTCATCTTTTTGCGGTCCATCAGCTGCATGGGGAACAATAGTTACCAAGGTAAAATCTTAAAAAAAAAAAAAAAAAAAAAAAGGTAACTTTTGGCTTTTACCCTTCCTTAAAGCTTTTCATCATGAACATGTCATTTCACAAGTTCCCATGACACACAGGTGACAGAGTGCAAAAATACCAGTTTTCTTCTCTCTAATTGGTTCATAATAATCTTTGGGACACATAAAAAGGTGTTCTCAAAGCAAAAAGTTACAGTTGTCCTCCAAAACCTGAAGAAAGAGTGCTTTTGGCAGATTTCAAGGTGCAAAAATGAAGCTTCTTCTTTTCACAGTGTTTGTGGCAGTCACCTCCAGTGTAAGTATAGTTTGTCTGCATTCTTCTGTTTAGTTTGGGCGTCCTTCTGTTCCACTGTTATGTAACATCTTGTCTTCTCATTCCCTGCAGGTCAATGGGGGCAAGGTGAGAAACAAACAGCATGAATTTAGGTGTGTTTTGTGATGTAATTAACATGAGAGTAGAGACAATTAGAAAAAAAATCTTTTGCTTTCTGCAGACAGCGAGACTGTTGGCAGCCATGAATGCTGGGATGCTTAATGGGATGATGGCAGGAGGTTTGAACCCACCTCTGGTAGCTGGTGGTGGAGTTGGTTTAATAGGGCAGCCCCCGTTTTCTCAGGTTAATCTAGAAGCTTATCTCTTGTTACTTTAATGCAAAGATATGTCACACATTGAATAGCTTTTGATTTCTCTCTTTCTCACAGCATGTTTCTGGACTTCCTACCTTTGCCGTTCGAGCTCCAATCCCTAACGTGTTCCCTGCAGCAGTCAATCCGGTTAGCAGTTGGACCAATGGCACAAAACTCACCCTCTACTGTTTCAGGCTTTCAAAGGTCATGTTTTTGTCTGTCTTGTTTAGTACCAGTTCCCTATGATGGGAGCTCCCCAAATGCCCCAAATGAATCCTCCTCAGCAACTTCAGATGGTAATCACTCACATCTCTCTGAAGATCAGGTGTTTTTAGTTTAAGAATAAATCCCTAGAATCGTGAGGACTTTCTGTTTTATTTTAGGGAATGGCTGGAGGTGTCATGCAGCAGCAGCCTCCTTTTCAGGCTTCTTTTCAGGTACCAGCTCAGCCTCCTGCTCAGCCTCTGGTTCAGCCTGATCCACTCCGAAGATTCAGGGTATGAAGTGATGAATGTGTATTTGTAGTACTCTTAGTGTCTGTGAGATGTATTTAACCTTAATGAGGTTAAATGTTTCTCTGTGTATCTGCAGCGTCAGACTGTGAAATCTGGACATGCAAGACAATCTACTGTGAACACACAGGTATAGCAATTAATTTAATCTTATTTTGCTTGAGTTGATCCTCTTCTGCCAAATGCATGTTTATTCAGTTTTTCACTTTTACCTAAATATGTCCACAGATTCCACGACCCACTGAGTCCACGACAGTTCTTCCTTGTGACAATAAAGCAGCTAATTAAGTTCACATTGGTAATATGTCAAGACCATTCGCCATGACATATTACCATCTCACATTGTCTTGCTCTATGTATCTCCATGATTTCAATCAGAAATAAAATCAGTCTGTTTTTGCATCTTTTCTTTCGAATAAAGAAATTATGTTGAAATCAACATGAAGTCTCATCACTTGGCTTCATTTATGTGTAATTTGTTGTGGATCATTGCTGCCATCTAAAGGGAAAACTCATTTAACTTAAATTGAAATAAAAAACAAACTCAAGGAACTTGTTATTCTGAAATAGCTACAGGACTTATAATAGGGTATAATATCATAACAGGACAATAAATAGTTGCAGGATTTTTTTGATAACCAATTATAATACTTCTATATTGTTTGGTACTTGCCCAAAGGGATGCAAAAATACTTGCATCCCTTAAACTTTTCATATTTGGTCATGTTACACAAACAAACTTCAATGTATGTTATGAGTATTTTATGTGCTAGACCAACACGATGTAGTGCCTAATGGGGATCTGAAAGGAAATACATGAATCTAAAAAGTATGGTGTCTATCCATCTTCCATAACAGCTGGATTTATTATCTAATTACACACAAATTTATTTACTGATTAGGTGACTTCTGAAAGCAACTGGTTGTCTGGATTTTATTTAGGGATATTGAAGTAAAGGGGGCAGAAGAAAAATATATACCATGCATCTCTGAGTTTTTTGTAAAAAAGAAAAAAATCAAAAACTATGTAACCTTTTTCTTTTATTTCACAATTCTATGTTATTTACATAAAATCTCAATAAAATCTGTTGAGGTTTGTGACTGACAAAATTTAAAAAACAAGGAGTTTGAATATTTTTGCAAGGCGATATGTGTCAGCACTGACAGTTTACAAGCCACAATCTTCAAACATAACTTTAGCACAAAGACAAAAAATGCGACTCTGGGCTTAGGACCGCTCAGAGTTGGTCAATAACCAATTTTCAGGGATGGAAAGTAAATAGTTACTCAGGTTAATGTAAAGAAGGAAAATTTGTCTGTACTTTGTACTTTTTTTAAAATTAGTTCACAAAACCTGAACTTTTACTTTTAGCTGAGTACATTTTGAGTATTTTGCTCAGTTACATTTGAAATCCTGTCTGTTAATGAGTATTTTTTGTTCTTTTTAATTGAACTAGTGAGCAGTCATGGCACTGGGTTGATCATGTACGCTGCTACCGCTGTCCCTTGGGCCACGTAGGTGGCATGGCCATTGCTGAAACACAGTTATTGTGATTTAAGTTGGAAACTAAGTAAATGCTGCTGGACCCAAACTGCATCATATCAGTCTCCTCTTATAATTTACATAAACATATATGTAACCTATGGCCATACTAGAGCAGACTTTGTAAGAATGGGAGACTTATGCTGAAAAATATGACCATTTTAAAAATGTGATGTAGTGTTGGAAGAGCAAGGAGCTGAGAAAGAAATTCTGTCTTGAGACAATGATCCGTAAATTAACAAACTCACCGAGATCAGTCCACTGCTCAGGTATATATTGATATTTTAAGGTTTTTTTCTTTAAAACTGCTCTTATGCAGAGGAAAAAGATAATAGGGTAATTAGAAAGTTATGCCATATGCTGAATAACAAACTTGTGGAGAACTGTAATTTTTCAAAAAAATTTTCAATCATAAGGATCAGATATCTAAGAAAACTAGTTTGCTTGATATTTTATAGTGCAGAAAAGGAAATTCTGATGTTATATAGCATATTGTTGGAGATTTGCTGTAGAGAACCCTAAAGACAGAAGCTGAAAGAAGAAAACTGGAAATTTATGGCCCATTAAAATTGCACATAACTCCCAAATATTCATGATGTCACATGCTAACATGATTTATTTTGTGTTGCATTTTTATCTATAAAGGTGCTCCTTTAATTAAAAACAGTTTGAGACCAATATGTTCTCATTTTTTATTCTTAAATCCGTGAGCAGAACTGTCTTCTGCTCATAAATGTGACTAAGTAACTTTTACTTAAAGAAAAATTTTAGTGAGGTACTTTTTACTTTTACCTGAATAACATTTTATACTGGCAGCTTTACTTGTGTTTAAGTAAAATTTTATCAAAGTAACTGTACTTTTACTTGAGTACATTATTTTATACTGTTTTACCTCTGCTAATTTTCACAGTATTTATTCAAGGCCACCTCTGAGTTTGCTTTATGCTGTGTAATATCCATCAAGTTATTTCCCTATCTAACTAATGCATTTAGCTAAGAAGCTGACTGCTTTAATAAGATTTTCCACAGTTTTTCCTTTAAATGTTTCTGTGACTGTCTTTTAGTCTGTTTAGTTTCTCACCCTTTGCTAAAGATGAGCATCACCAAAAAAAAAATGATTCTGTAACCATAATGTTTTACTGTCAGAATCATATCACAGATGAGAAATTCAAAAATTTTCTTCTTCTTGTGCTCCAATGAGAACATAAGATTTTCTTCAACATGCAATGTTTTTAATTGGCTGACTGTGGAAAAGTTTATAGTTTAGAAATGCTTTATCTATGCCATAAATGTATCTGCATTGATTAAGTTACCTCTGTCAGTCTTGAACAAACTATTGGACCTCCAGCAGTCCAAAAAGTGAGTCTAGTTTTAAATGTTTAAACTCTAATTTATCTTTAAAAAAAAAAAAAAAAAAAAAAAAAAAAAAAAAATCCAAATTAGAAATTAAAAATTCCTTATGCACAAAGGTATGAAAACAACTGAACTTGGATATAAAAGAAGGTGTCTCTGAATTAATTATTTAAAAAAACATCCATAAACAACAACCAATAAAGTTATATATTTTGAAGAAAAGCATGTGCAATGATAGGAAGTTATGGTAGCCTGAAGACTGGGCTCTGTGCTCAGAGCCAAAAAACAAGCAAAAAACCCAAACCAAAACAACAACAAAACCCCCAAAACTAAAATAAACCAAGAAACTGAATAAAGTGGAAAAAACTCATGAATTTAGAATAGGAAATAAAGTCAATAAAACAAACAAAGCAAAACAAAACAAAATTATCCTAAGGAAACCCAGAGAATGACAGAATGATAGATAGCCTATATATATTATATTGAAATACATAAACCATTATTTATAGAACCTTGCAAAAGTGCACATTATGCCATAACCACAAAATAATGTTTGTGGCATAATGTAAAAGTCACAAATATGTGGTTTAGTGTACAATCTGACGTGGAAAGAAAATCGAGCGGGTTTCAATTTTTTCAAGTGTGAATCAGTGCAACTGAACTGCAAACAGCTGTAAGTCATTTCTCTACCAGCCTAAAACATCTAGAGACTGAACTTTTAGCCAATTATTATTTACAAAATAGCCCAAGCTTAGTCAGATTGAATGGAAAGCATCTGTGAACATTAATTTTCATGTCTTCCAAAAGATTTTCTATTGGATTTAGATCAAGACCTTAACCGGGTCATTCTAACACAGGAAACTGCAATCATACCAATCCTTTGTAGCTCTGGCTTTATGTTTAGGGTATGTTTAGGGATGGATGGATGGATGGATGGATGGATGCATGGATGGATGGACAGAGTAGATGCAGTCATGTAAATGATTTGTGACAAATGTCTGATCATGAGCTCTCTGTTCCATTTTTTCCTACTTTTTTCTCATGACATGCAAAAATTTGTGTTCCTCCTAATGCGCCTAATTACATGCTACAAGTGTTAACACGTGCATGCAGTCATAAAGAGAATAAGTGTCTTAGTAAGTTTGTTGAAGATATGAAAAAGTGTCAACGAAGTGGAAAAAAACTAAGACAGTCTGGAGATTCTATCATCTGTGGAAGAAAGTACACACAGTTAGAGATTATGAATCTTTGGAGAGTTATGAACAATTCCACACAGGACATGTCACGGTGCTCAGAGACATGACTTATTTTTAATGACAGACTTAGCAGTTCTGTGTTGTAAGTGTCTGAGTCTGTTGTCATGAGAAATGTCTGTCATTCTGACCGCATATTGTCTGGATGAGTTGTTAGTGGACTATTACAACTCGCATTCAGACAATTTAAAAGGCATCTGGACACGATAGAGAAGGCAGACACTGAAAGGGAAAGAAGAGAAGAGCAACGGTAAGATGAACTTGTCACACTGAGATTTTGAAGAACTTCGAGGTGACTGTGGTATTTTATGAACTTTTAACAAAATATGCATGTTTTGGCTCACTGCAGGACATGATGAAGCTGCAAAGTGCCTTTCTGGTAGTGTGCCTACTTAGGTCAAGCCTTGCTCTGCCAGTAAGTTTCAGTTAAACTCAACATTATTACACATGAACAAAGTAAGTCATTTTTATTGATAGATTAAATGTTATGCCTTCTTCAAGGTGCAGATTGGACTTATTGCAAGCAACAGCAATGAGGTAAATCACATTTAAAGATCTGCATTTCTTGTTATACAATAAATGAAACAATTTAATCTAATTTAACAATTTTGCTGATCAGATCCTGAGACTGAATGGATTAACTCTTGCAGCTCTTGGACAAGCACAGGTGCATAAAAAAACAGTTACTGCTGAAAAGATTTTTGCTTTTCTGTGTTCGGTTTTATACATCCTGTGTGCTTTTACTTTCTCCAGGGCTCAATATTACCCCAGTATGTTCTGCAGCAGCAAACACCTGAAGTCTTGCTCACCCCACAGGTGTTGAATTTGAACCCTCAACTAGCAGGTCCTTTTGGTCCCCAAGGGCCACAGCTGTTGCTTCCCAACCAGGGTAACCAGCTAACACCCATGCTTGTCCCTAATGGCCAGCAAGAGCAGCTTGGACCAGCACAAGACCCCAACAATCCCAACATTCCTCAGCAGGCCCAGAACCCTGTCCAGGTACCATACCAGATGATTACAAGATCATGCAATTAGATTGTTTCACCACTGTACCTGGTGCAAGTATCCCCACATTAATAAGGAAGAGATTTTTTTTTTCAATTTCTCTTGCAGATGTATCCACAGTTTCAGTATCCATCTTTTGGATTCCCTCAGCTTCATAGACAGCAGGTTTTTATTTAAGCATACTAACCCATATATAAGCATCATATTATCTAGAATTTATTTTATTAATTATTAAATGTTGTTTTCTTTTAAAGGGCTACTCTTACTTTGTACCACGATATGGCTATGCCCAGCAGAGAAACACTGCAGCTCTGCCCAACAATGGACAGCAGAACCTGGAAAGAACCACACAAAGACCACAACTCCCACTACAGGTAATTTTTAAAAGAGAAAACACCTTTAAATATTTATCTATTTAAATTTAGGTTTCTGGTAATTAGTAAGTAAGTCAACTTGTTTATATAGCACCTTTCACAATTATAGAATCACGAAGTGCTTTACAAAAAAGAATAATGAAAAAGGCATACAAGTCCAATGCAGAAACATAGACCAAGACTACATGGCTTCAAAGCTATGAAAACCTGTCTAATTATGACTCTCTTAGTGGAGAAACATTTAGTGGTCAATGTGGTTTAAACCAAACTAATGAACCAGTGAAATCAGTTTAACAGTAAAAAAAACAAAAATCAGTTTATTGCGTAGCTCACTTTGAATTAAGGGTTTGGGCTGCAGTCTCTGATGACTCAACACCAAGGCTTAATGATAACAACATAGCTGAGGATGCTGAGTCAGAACATCATAGATGTGGTAAGTGTGTTGCAATGAAGTCTGGCTACCAAACCAACCAGACAGCTGGTCTGTCTGCTTAATGCACTGCTGACAGTGTTGACCTCTCACTGATGCTTCTTGTAATGCTTACCTGCAGAATTTATGTCTCAGTGATACTAAAGTGTGCTTCTTTTACTTAATGAGGAGGTAACAGTTCAGTAACATTTTAAAAAAAAATGGGAATTTCTGGAAATATATATTCTTGAACATTTTTATATCTTGTCTTTATTGGTTCTAATCTGTGAATATGTCTGTGCTTTGGAAAGTACTCAAAAAGTAGAGTCAGAAAGTTTGTTCACAGTTTTAAAGGCTAATTTGATAACTTGCAAAGTGTGTTATGATTAGTGTATGACCATTTGAAATCAGCTGATCTAACTGTAATGCACCTTCTATTTCAGCAGGGCTCTAAGGTACAGACAGAAAAGGTAATATATATTTTTTTGTTTTTGTTCCTGATTTAAATATTAATCTCAGACTGTATTATTTTGTAACTTTCTCTGTGGTCTTTGCCAGACATGGCCAGCAGGAACTCAGAAAGAGTCCACCACTGTTCCCCCTGATCCCCGTGGTGATGCAACTGGTCCTGGGACTGATGAGGTACTCCTCTTTTACAAGTAAACTGTCTGTTTGGCATCAATTGAGAATATTTTTCCATGTTTAATTTTACTTTTTTATTTTTTATTTTATTTTTTAAATATTTTTACTTTCAGGGAAATGGCAGTTTTCCCTTCCTGTTTGAGCCGTAGATGTTACGTGGAAAGAAGAAACGTCTCTGCTGAGGTGAAAAAGGCTGGGGGAATGTTTGCCACAACTTAATTGAAACTTATTCTTTGCTTTGACTACATTTTAAATAAATAATTTTGTCAATTGAAATTTTTTCATTTGAATTTGTTTTCTTGTCCCATACAAGCTTGATTTTGCATCTTTCTCAAATCTCAAAGTTACTATATATTTCAGTGATACTGAAATAAATGTTAAAAAGTTTAAAGTAAACATGAATATAGGTTCTTAGACTGACTACCTTGAATTCATGGTTAATTTGAAAAACATCACCATTCTCAGACCTCCAGTATCCTCATACCCCCACGATTTCCAACAACTGTAGTCCTCAAGAACCAAAAGCCATGCATAGATGTTTAGAAGTTGCTCTGATTCAGCACATCTGAATCAAATGAATGACAACATTAGTAGGCCTGTGCCCAGATAAACAGCTCTCCTGTAATGGTAAGTTGTTTCTCCTCCATTAGCACATTGAGCGGTGCATACACTGGCATGATTGACAGCACTAAGACCCTCCTCCTGGCTATGATTGGTTGCTTCTGACTGGGAACGGTGCATTTCTGCAGATTGCAATAGTACCACTGGGAGGAGGTGGAAGACCTTGATTTTTTTTCCACAGATTATCTGTCTCATACTATACTGTCACAACATATTGACAGTTTTTACACATTTGTAAAGAACATTTTTTCTTCTCTTTTTTTTTTTTTTTTTTTTTTTTTTTTTTTTTTTTTTTTTTACAAAAGTTACATACTTAATCTTTAAAGAGGCAGTATTATGTGTTTTCCAGCCATTTAAAATCATTTCATAGCACAATCAAGTAACTATGTTACCTTCAGTTGTTCTAAAAATGTTGTATATATCAAATATGACTTAATTCTCCTTTTACCTTCAGGTCATAATGACCCGAAACCGAGCTTAAAAGCAGAGAAAAAAAAACCCTAAATGACACTTATGTTCAACTTGAAAACTGATGACTTTTCCTAGATTTACCCCAGCATTAGAAAAAGTAAAATGTTGCCTTTTTTATATTCCCATGTAAGCTGTAAAAAAAAACAAAAAAAAAAAAACCCAAATATTGTCTTCGGGTCATTTTGACCCAGAGACAATATTTGACAGTCATATTGCACTGAAATCAAAATCACAGAGTCAATTACACACCACAAAGTTGTGAAAATGCTTTAGTTCTGTCTAAGATTTATCAGTAGCAGACAAAACATGACAAGACATGTGGTCTTCTCCAGCAGAATACACTTCCTGTACACTGCCTGGATTTGGCAGCCAAGGGGGTGGCACTGAAGATGAGGGTGTCAAGAAATTTGAGAACATATAGAATTTCATGATCGAAATATAACAATACTGCCACCTGGTCAATATGTGTGCCTTTTTTGCCATCCTACAGAGAGGATAAAGAGCAGGAAAGCAGTGCAGGAAAATACGGGTTCTCATGATTGAAATGTAACAATATTACCACCTATACAAAAAGGTGGTGGTTGGGGGCTTAATGTGATGTCACCACACAATATTTCTAATTTTCACAACATCTGAATTACATCCATCTAAACAAGATTTAATCATGTTTCTCTTCTTTCCATGGGACATGATGATTAAAAAGAAGGATTTAATTAAAACTCTTTTTTTTCCCCTTTCAACTTCTAAGCTGGTGATGGCCTCAGTAAACAGAAGGATGTTTTTAAAGCAAGATTGCAACTTTAAACTGACATCACTCTGTAAATGGAATTAAAAACTTATGTAACACCAAACTGCATTTTTACTCAAAAATATTTTACTTATCATTAAACTGTATTCAAACAGCCAGGTCCCAGTAAGATCAATGATCCCTTTTACTAGAGAGACATGAAAAGTCTAAACTTTCCACTGATATTTCTTAGTACTCTTTGCTAAATCAAGCAACTTTTGTCTTTTTGCACAACCTGGAGGAATTTCCTGCAAGACCATTCACAGAAGTTAGCTGTGATTTCTGACTGGAAGAATCCTTTGGAGACTCAGAAGCTTCTTCAACAGGTCTTCTGTATCTAGATCAAGAGCATCAATTGCAATCCACATCATCCACTTTTTCTCCACTGTGAAAACCATTGACTGTGGCCACAGTAACTTCATATAAACAATGAAATTAAATAATTGCACTTAAATTATGAGCTATTCATCCAATTGAAGTAATCAGAAGTTTACAAGACCCTCTGAACGAGGAGATTTCCCCATGTTGCTTTGCTCCAGGGGGTGAATTCCTGCAACGCCCAGCGTGGTTCAGCTGCACCAAATGCGAGTCCAGGTCGGAGTCAGATGAATAAATGAATTTTTTCTGATGATTTAGTTAAAGGGTAAAGCTGAGGTAATTTCCCCCCCCAACTTTCACACTGAAAAGCACATGCAGAATGAGCTGGACGAGACAATGAGGAACGAAAAAGTGTCCCACAGTCTTTGAGGAGATGGCCTCGGTAGCTTCAGCAGAAATCTGCATGATATGACGGTCCCCACCCTCTTTAGAGGAGGCACTCTGCTCAGTGCAAACACAAACAAGGCCAAGGCTGGACCAATGGCAGCTGGGATGGGTCAGGCTGGGCCCTGCAGTGCAAAAAGGCCTCTAAGATAGGAATGCCATCTAGTGTTTGTAAATACAAATTGCAAGCTGAAGTCAAAATACGGGAGAAAGAGTATCCCATACGGGACACTTAAAATTGGTGAAAGATACGGAAATCCTGGTTAATTCAGGACAGTGGCAACCCTAACACACACTATATTTAAGAGAGTCAATAACTGAGCTTAACAAGCTCCTTGTCCATCTGTGAGATATTAAAGAATTAACCGTCATGCCAACTTTATTTCAGTTCTTTATATATATCCATTCATGCATATGAAGCCTGGAATACAACATGAAAGATTAAGCATAGAAAATGTTAATGGAGAAATAGTACAACACGTGATTCCTGCATAGGGATTAGGCTTCCACATTCCTCCACTCACCCCAAAGTCACACTGTCTGTCTTTAAATCCCAGCTGAAAGCTCTGCTGCTCAAACAAGTATTTCCACCTGGATAAATCAGTACATCCCATCATTTTACTCTCTAAATTGAAATTTTTCTTTTCTATTTTGAATCATTTGCTATAAAATTTATTGCTTTTATTTTTTGTGAAGTGACCTTGTGTGCCCTGAAAAGCGCCTTTTAAATAAAATATATTATCATTATTAGAACTACTTCTACTACTACAAGAAGGGACCATTGCCATGGTTAAATGGACACATGGTGGGAGCATTCCAGGTATTTATACTAATTTATTTATGTATTTGTGGGTTGACACAGGGCAGTCCATGCGGCACCTGCACCTGCGCTCTATTTCACGCAAATTGGCACGTATGAAGGAAAGGTGCAGACACATCCATGCGCATGGTTGGTTTTATACATCTGAATTTTTTTGTGCACTGCACTTTTCAAAATTTGTCCCTATGCCAACTTTTAGTGTGAAAGCTGCATACTCTTTTATTCATGAGGCCCAAGGACTTTAATCAAGAGTAATGCAGAAGATGTTAATGTTAGCACACCTGCAGAGCAATCTCTAAGAATAACATAACTAAACCCATTGTTGGTCAAGGCCTCTACTGATACTTGCAACAAAAACATGACAGCAATTTTGATTATACAATTCAACCTGATTAAAAAGATGGTCTCAAGAAAATGTGCAAAGCATTTCTCAAAAACGCAAGTGGACATATATGAATGCAAACATATCTGTGTGTTGTCTGTATGAAAAGGCTCCTCATTTGTAATCTACAGTCCTGGTATCCTTTGACTGATTTGTTTGAACACTGGTAGATCAGGTTTGACATAGACAATTGTAATTTCACAGATTTATTATGGATTATATTTAACATTAGCCATCTTATTACACATAAGAGCTGTCAAGGTGTGGTTTCTGTATCTAATCCCTGATTAGACATTGCAACCAGGTTGCATTTTTAAAAAGATAAATTTCCCAACAGCTCTGATCCAGATACTGTATATAAGAGAAGTCCAAAATTCAACTCAGCACAGCAACCTCCTTGACTATTCGTGGGACAGTCAATCGAAGCAGAAAGGACTCGACGGTGATTACATGAATTTATGCTCAGTTTCTTTTATACTATTTAATTGAACCAATTTGTTCACTTGACAAAGACTTTATTCATGTTCCAACAGCTGAGATCACTGCAGCCATGCTGAAGGTAGCACTTATTCTTGGATGCCTTCTGAGCCTCATTGTGGCTAAACCAGTAAGTGAAAAATATTTGAGAAGATTTTAGTAATATATTCTCAAATCTCAAAATTTTGAAATTAAGATTGTCTGAAAAATAGAGATTTGAAAATAGATTTTTTTTAAATGCATTTACTTTGCAATGAAGACTGATATACTTAGATATTTCCTGCTTTTTGTCATGATGCTGGTTCAATTTCTTTTTGTATGTGCATTCCAGTACATTGCTGTTAAACACTTAACACTTTTTAAAATTTACAACAAAGTTTTCAAGCACTTTCTATTGACAAAAGCCCTTAGTTAAGTAAGACAAACAAATTTGATCAAAAATAATCCTCATGTTTTACTGTTTTAGAGCAGCCATAGACACAACCTCAATCTGATAGAGAATATTGTGGTCTACAATGAAAATGAGGTCAAAGTAAAGCAAAGAATGGTTGAGGAACTTGTTTGTTCTCCACAGATGGAGCACCAGCGATTTGCTCGCTCTGACTCTGACTCTGGCTCGAACTCCGGTGAGGTGAGAATCATTTCTTTTCTCTGTAATAAACAACAAATAAAACATTTAAAATATATTTCATGTATAATTCCACTAAATTTCTAACTGTGTTTATGATTTTCTTACAGACCTCAACAAATGACTTTGCTGCCCTGCTAACCCTCCTTATCCAGCTTCTCACTACCACAACTACAACTACAACAACTACAACTGCGGCCACAACAGCAGCTGCTGCTACATAAAATGGAGTCTTGAACATCAGCAAATTTGTCATGTGTTGCAGAGAAACAGTTACCTTTTTTTTCAATTTTAGTTTCAAGTAATATTGAGATGTTTTCAAAAAATCAGCTTTGTTTTTCCTAAAACATGAATCAGGTTTGATATTTGCTTAAAATAAACTTCAGCAACAAAAAAACAAACTGTGATGAGTCTTCTCTCCTTACAGCCTCTGTATACATTTCTATGAAGGATCCAATTTGATGATAAAAGTTCAAACACATTTTTATGAACAATTTACTTCAAACATGCCTGTTTGTGACTGTGAAAGGTAGACAAGATGATAAACCAATGGGGGACTTTCACTTAGTTTCATTAAATTTTTATTCATCTGTCATGATTTTTATTGGTGAAGGTCACAAGTAGCTAAACAACTCTTAATAAGAGCGTTTCCTGAAAATGGAAACATGTCATGTTGCTCTAGACTGAAGGAGAAAAAACCCTGATTGTCCATTTGACCACATGAATTATCTTCCGAAGAAACACTATTTTGTTAAAATAATGTTTCAAAAATTGTTTGTTGGATTATCAGCAATATTTTGGACAATTTGTACTGAATGTCCTGTTAACTAGCCACAAAGTGACTGACAGAATGATGGACTACCAAGATGGTGGTGTGCTAAAGCAGATCTTAGAGAGCAGTGTATTGGTGACAGTCTTTGCTCAACTTCTCCGTCTCATGTGGTTTTCAATTTCTCATTGTTTACTCTAAGAACTGCCAAATGCACCCAAAGTGTTTGTCAAGAAGTTTGTTCTGAACATCTGGATCCATCAGCTGGACCTCAATTTCATACTAAAAAATGGAGCAGTTCAAGACTTATGTTTACCTTTTCCACCTGCAGTGTGGGTCCACCTGAAATTGGTTCCTTGTGACTTTTGCTATGCCTTACAAGATTTCGATTAAAAATTGAAATACATTTTAAAAAATTTATATTGCATATTATTTTAGATTCACAAGTTTTCCCTGTTTTGTTCTTGCAACTAAATTAGATGTTATAACAGATCAGATCAAATATTTCACAAGACAACACATTAGTGACTTGGATACAGGCTCATAATAACAGATTACTGCCATAGTAGTGGATATAAAGGAGGACCAAAACACAGAATGGAACTAGATAAAATGCTTTCTTTAATGAAGGAATAATAAACAAACGTACAACGAAGAACCGCAGAGACAACAGGGAACATGGAGAGTCGATGAAGTGAAACGGAAGGAGCCTGTGGAGAACAAAGAAATCAACAAAGAGAAATTTAGTTGAAGGAGGATGGAGTAGAAATAACAAATGAAGGCGGGGGACTAATTGCCAGTAAACGGATGTAGGGGGGAAAGATGCAGGTAATGGCAAATGAGACAAGGAGTAGCAGCTGGGATCTGGAGAAGAGTGGTGGAGTAAGGGGAGAAAATAAACCAGGCCAGGGAAATGAAAAGGGGAAAAGAACTCTTAACCTAATGAAACCATAACAAAAAGAAACATAAATCTAAATAGGCAAATCCAAAACACAAACAAATAAACTGGCTGAACTGAGAAAAGGAATAAACTAAAATGGCAAAAGATATGGAAAAAAACAAGAAACAAATGATTAAAAAGAGAAAATAACTAAAACTAAAAGTCCAAACAAGGAGGGACTTTTGACAATTTTAACAATTACTTAAAATATTATTGACTAAGGACTCTACTGTTTATTATCACAAAAACATGACGACAGTTTTGATCACACTTGTTAGATTATTAGTATTTTAATTCATGTGATGAGAACCCTGTTCTCTTTGTGTTGCAACGACCATACCCAAATTACCAAGAAATCCCCCATCCCTCACAGCTGTTGAAAAGCTGTTACAAGTCTTTGTTTTATTTTGAAGTTGTTTCTTTCTCTATATATTTAAATAAAGCCCTGCACATAGAAAACAGTTAAGACCAGTTTGGTCACACATAGTCACATACTGACCCACAGGAGATAGTGCTCCACCAGTGAAACCAGGTAGGGCCTAGATAGGAATAAAAAACTGTGTAAGTCTATGTACTGGGATCTCCTTGCCACAAGGACGGAGGATGACGCATTATTTGTGAGTAATCGTAGACAGAAGCCCCAGTGAACTGGTTTTGTATTAGTTCTCTGCCTTAAGTTCATATTGAATTGTTAAACTTCAGTATTGTTTGAAGTGTTATCCTTTAGAGGACATAGTTACAGGATCACTCCCTCTGCAGTAAATGTTCTGGGTTTATGCCATGGTTTATATGGAGGCAATAAAAACATAATTCAAGTTGATTGAAGAGATGGTTTCTAGATAATTTTCAAAGCAGTTGTCAAAAGCATGAGAGGACAACAGGGGTCTATCCCTTCCAAATCTCATAATCTATTCCTGGGCTTGGCCCTTCAAAAGTATACATCTATTCACCTCTATTCCCAACACCCCTCCCACCTGGCGCGCTATAGAACTGGAAGATTGTGATCCATATTCCCCTGCCACACTAGTGTTTTTTCGCCAACAGTTCTTTAGAAATCCAAGTATGGTCAAAATCCATTAATATACAATTTGATTCCAATTTAGAACCAAATCAAATCACATTTTACTCATAAATTGATACCCCAATTGCAAAAAACCCATCCTTTGTTCCTTCTCTGGATCTGAGCTTTTGTGATTGGAGCAGATTAGGAATATGTTACATTCGTGACTTTTATGTTGAGAGTATATTTGCTACCTTTCCAGAACTGTAGACAAAGTTTAAACTACATAGCAACATTTTTGTTTAGATATTTACAAGTCAGAGATTTCATATGAAACTATATTCCAGGCTTTGAAACAGGACCGCAGACTATGATTGATGAATGTTTCAACACACCCCCAAATAAAGACAAATTAATCTCCAATATATACAAAAAACTATTAAGGTTTGCCTCTCCCTCTTCTATTTAATATAAAAACAGCTGGGAGAAAGACATGAGTATTCAAATTACTGATGACATCTGGGAAGAATCTCTTCAATACATACATTCTTGTTCCAGTAGCGCCAAACACTGTCTAATGCAATTCAAAATTGTACATCGACTTCATTACTTGAAAACAAAAATCCATGATATTTTTTCAAATGCTTCACTTGTGATACATGTCAGTTCTTCAACTCAATGCTTTTTCATGCCTTTTTCACCCGTCCTAAAGTTGGTTTCTACTGGTATGACATGTTTCATATATTGTCAAGAATTCTTAATATCAAACTGTCTCCAAAAATTTAATAATCATCTCGGGTATATCTCAGATATCCAGAAAAATTTACTTCATGAAAGCGAACATTTATTTCCTATTCTCTTGTAACTGCGAAAAAATTGCTTCTGATCTCATGGAAAGGACCAGCAGTACCTAACTTCAAAATGTGGCTATGAGAGCTATCCAATACCTTAGATCTGGAAAAAAAATTTATATCACTGTTTATCACTGTTTCAGAACATTTGGCAACTCTTTATAGATTTCTTATGACCTGTGTCTGTATGAATAACTAATATATTTATAGACCATATTATTCCATTTCTACCTCTGCTGTGTGTACATCTGTGGAGTTTTTGTTTTGCTGTCTGTTTTGATTTATTTGTTGTTTTATTTCATCCTGATACAAAAACGGTTAAACTCCTCTTTTAAAATTAAAAGATGTCAAATGTAAAGTGCTCAGTAAAAATATTATGACTAAAATCATGAGTGGACAAACATCAATGCAAACTCTTTTGGGTGTTGCTTGTAATGTTTTGCAAACCTCATACCGGTTTACTAATTTGTTGGAAAACACAAAGGGATCAAGAATGAAGGTGTGTAATTTTGTGGACTTATTATGGATTTTATAAAATAACATTGGACCATATTATTACATCTTAGAGTTGTCAAGGTGTTTCTGTATCTAATCCCTGATTAGACATTGCAACAGGGTTGCATTTTTAAAAAGATAAATTTCCCAACAGCTCTGATCCAGATACTGTATATAAGAGAAGTCCAAAATTCAACTCAGCACAGCAACCTCCTTGACTATTCGTGGGACAGTCAATCGAAGCAGAAAGGACTCGACGGTGATTACATGAATTTATGCTCAGTTTCTTTTATACTATTTAATTGAACCAATTTGTTCACTTGACAAAGACTTTATTCATGTTCCAACAGCTGAGATCACTGCAGCCATGCTGAAGGTAGCACTTATTCTTGGATGCCTTCTGAGCCTCATTGTGGCTAAACCAGTAAGTGTGGTAAAATAATAATTATGTTTTAAAAATGGAATGAAAACATGCAAAGAAGTTTAAATATATAATTTTGCATGCACTTACTTTGACTGCATTAACTCAGATTTCCCTGTTGTGTTACAATGCCAGTGTAATTTTTGTTGCACATACATTTCAGCACAATTCAGTTAAAAATTTAACACTCATCTAATTTACAACAGAACTTTCCAGCACCTAATACACACCTAAACCCTAAACGATCTCAATTATAAGGGCAAGCAATTATAAGAAGAGTTTGATTGCTGTCATGTTTTTGAAGATTTGAAGATCCATTAAGAAGGGTACAAATTATTTTTACATGTCATATTTTCTGTCAAAAAAGTAAACAAAAACTTTTTTTTCATTTCCTTTTTTTTTTAAACTGAAGATTTCTTTTGGAGGACTACTGTATCATGTTAAATTAAATTATTGACAACATTTATTAGAAAATAATCATTTGTAGCTCACCTGTATTTGGGACTTCTTAGCTCATGCATATGTTCTGTTGAACTACACTGGAGAAATAGAGTGGTTGAGGAACTTGTTTGTTCTCCACAGATGGAGCACCAGCGATTTGCTCGCTCTGACTCTGACTCTGGCTCGAACTCCGGTGAGGTGAGAATCATTTCTTTTCTCTGTAATAAACAACAAATAAAACATTTAAAATATATTTCATGTATAATTCCACTAAATTTCTAACTGTGTTTATGATTTTCTTACAGACCTCAACAAATAACTTTGCTGCCCTGCTAACCCTCCTTATCCAGCTTCTCACTACCACAACTACAACTACAACAACTACAACTGCGGCCACAACAGCAGCTGCTGCTACATAAAATGGAGTCTTGAACATCAGCAAATTTGTCATGTGTTGCAGAGAAACAGTTACCTTTTTTTTCAATTTCAGTTTCAAGTAATATTGAGATGTTTTCAAAAAATCTGCTTTGTCTGCTAAAACATGAATTAAGTTTGATATTTGCTTAAAATAAACTTCAGCAACAAAAAAACAAACTGTGATGAGTCTTCTCTCCTTACAGCCTCTGTATACATTTCTATGAAGGATCCAATTTGATGATAAAAGTTCAAACACATTTTTATGAACAATTTACTTCAAACATGCCTGTTTGTGACTGTGAAAGGTAGACAAGATGATAAACCAATGGGGGACTTTCACTTAGTTTCATTAAATTTTTATTCATCTGTCATGATTTTTATTGGTGAAGGTCACAAGTAGCTAAACAACTCTTAATAAGAGCGTTTCCTGAAAATGGAAACATGTCATGTTGCTCTAGACTGAAGGAGAAAAAACCCTGATTGTCCATTTGACCACATGAATTATCTTCCGAAGAAACACTCACACCTGATAAGAGAGACCACTCTCTGAAAACCACTTGTTAGCCAAGCTGAAACTTGTTCACACTACCATGTTATTACATACTATGTTTACTAGTTCAGTTTTATTCTTTTTTTTAGCAATGAAACACAGGAGGTACAATAATCTTCATACCGGTTTGGGCAAAATTAAGATTGATGATAGAAATGTTGTTTTCACACTCAGTAACAATACACCAGAGATGGCAACTTAAGGTTGAGGCTCTGGCTTGAGTTGCACTTAAGTTGCAAAAATTAAGACTTCAGACTCAACATGGACTTCTGCTCCAAAGAGTTGAGACTTGACTTGGACTCCTGGTCTGAAGCTAGTCTTAGTCACAGTTTTTATCTTATGTAATAAAGAGTGAAAGGAAACAAATATGTGAGCTACAAACTGCAGCTCTGACAGGTAATGCACTGCTGCACATTTTACTATGACACGATATGCTTGATTACTAGCCTGTGACAGTCAATTCAATTCAGTTCAATACAGTTTTAAATATAGCACCCATTCACAACACAGGTCATCTCTAGGGACTTTGTAAAAAATTCAATCTCAAATACATTTCAAATGATCCTGGTTATCAAACAGTGAAAAAAAAAATCAGTTCATTATTCAACTTAGTTTTGAAAGTTTTCTATCTAAGGAAACCCAGCAGATTGTGTCGAGTCATTGACTTGCAGCATTCAGTCCTCCTGGACAAGCACATGGTGACAGTAGACATTCGCTTGCATTGTGTTATTGACTTTACAGAAACCCTTCGGACCGTGCATGTAGTGACAGTGGAGAGGAAAACACCACTTAATAGAAAGAAACCTCCACTAGAACCTGAATCAGTATGAGTGGCCATCTGCCACAACTGACTAGGGGTTTGAGAATTAATTGCAGGAGATCCACCAGCAGCATTGCAAGAAGCCAGTCCTCAGTGTCAGAGCCTTGAGAGTGTCTTTTGGTCTGGCTGGTTGGCTGTACTTGGTTGTCCTCTGCTTTGGGCTCTGTGCCCATTGATTATGTTGAGAAGGAGGGCTCAATGGATGGAGTTGTTGACATCACAGGGATCCCTGCAGGTTCTGCTTGTCCAGTGAGTGGGAGAGGAGATGGTTGGTCCTCATATGCTGTGCTGTTGCTTTTGGAACTGTTTGAGGATAAACATGTATGTGTAAATACAAAATTTACAAAATGCTTATTTGAAATATTAACAAATACAATTTTGATGTGTTTGCAAATTTGTTTTTTTGCAGCAAAGAAGTACTTATACTTCATGAGTAGTCAGAACATATGGATAAACTGACCTTTTAGGTTGCAGGTAAGAGATTAGGAAGAACGTGATTTTTCTAACATTTCTATTCCTTTCCTGTCCCCTCAGCTGATCTATTTGGTAGAGCTGTTCTCCTACTGCTTTTTACAAAGCTGTCACACAGAGCTTTCCATTTGACTTTGTCATTGTTCAGCTGAAAAAGAGAAAGAAATTCAGAATTAACAGCGTTTTTCTCCGACAGGTACTTGGCCTCCAGAGACTCCTTCATCAGTCGAGCGTTCACTTGTTGACTTGGACATGCAACAGGGAGAAACTCTGTCCACATAGTCTGTGTGAAGGTTATGATGGGACAATTTATCCCATCCTCAACTAAGAACACAAGGACAAAAGTGGCCAAGGGCTTCTGGGAGAAGCAGAATTTGCCAAATTCTTTGGGGGTTATCTATGGCAAACACATCTACATAAAAGCACCAGCACTCTCTGGAAACCAGTGTTTCAACTTAAAAAAAAAAAAAAAAAAAAAAAAAAAAAAATATATATATAATATATATATATATATATATATATATATATATATATATATATATATATATATATATATATATATATATATATATATATATATATATATATATATATTTTTTTTTTTTAATTTTTTTTATTTTTTTTTTTTTAGATGTCCTGTCTGGCAGTATGGCACTCAGAGTTGCTGTCTCGGTGTCAAGGTAAGGCCCAATGGATTTGCTTTCACAAGCGGAGCATGATGTTCCACTTGGTATATATATGAAACTTCATTAGAAATTGCATTAGGTTTATTTCAAATGTAATGGACACAAAGACAAAAAAAGGAGGAAAATAATGAGAGAAAAATTGAGAAAAGGTTTAAAGGGAAAGAAGGAGATACAAAAAGAGGATAGAAAAAAGCATGGAGAAAAAACAAGTCAATACCCTTTAAGTCTGCCTCGAGACCTGTGGAAAAAAGAAAAAAACAAAACAAAACCGAGGATCCACAACAAACAACATACGAATATATAATAATAACAGTTATAACTTCAATGGAAAAATTAAGTTATTGTGTCAGTCACTTGTATGCTTACTTGATTTGTTAATGTGGCAACATTTTGTGGTAGTGGACCACTTGTTGCTTTGACCATTTGTGTTTTGGGTAACAATAGGTCAGGTATGGTTGGATTACTAGTTGCTACTTTTGGGGGTGGTGACTTTGTAAATCCATTTTGATTTGACTGTTGTGAGCCTTTGGTTGGTCACTTGTGTTACTTTAAGTCAGGCTTGGTTTGTTTAAGTGGTCTCATATCTGTCAGAAAGTAATTTGAACGCAACACTTCCATACGCATACATACAACACATCCAAGCATTTGCATTACACCACTGATGCTGATACTGAACTTTATGTTTTAAATATTCCTTTTATGTACCTTTAACATGATATCCATTTATGTTAAGACCCTGAGCCAATCATAACAAAGTTACAAGCCTTGTTAACCATTTAACTATATGGAGTAATCAGAAAAACGGCTATATCACAGTACATAAAATGTAACAAAATTGCATCGTATATTTATAAATATAAAACGGTTTATTCTGCAGACACTCCCAAAACTTGATCAATTTCTGTATAAATAGACCCATATATTTCTTAATTTACTTGAATTTTGAGAAAATATACTCTGTCTTTGGTGAATTATTTTGAAATTATGGATGTTTATGCTTGTTCATTTTTCTGTTAGCGCAGTGTGATCTTCATAAATTGACAGCGCACTTGCTCCAGCATCTGGAAAAAATTGTTGTTGAATTTTGAAGGATGGCCATAAGAACTCCGTTGCCTTTTGGCGACGGTGTAAATGCTCCTATTTACTATAAAGGGTTTGCTTTTACTGCGGAGTTCATGTCGCAGTGAAGCAGAGTGAACGCAGTGTAAATCTGGGGTAAGCCTACAGCAGCAAAACTACAGAGATAACTCAAGATAAACTAACCCCTTAGATTGACTCATGAGAGAGGCAGAGCCAGGGCGAACTGTCTTTCCAGACCAATAAGCTTTATCCAAGAGCAATATTTTAAGCATAATCTTAAAAGTACACAGGTTGTCTACCTCAGGGATAAAAACTGGGAGCTGGTTCAACTGGAGAGGAGCCTGATAACTAAAATATCTGCCTCCCATTCTACTTTAAGAAATCCCAGGAACCACCAGTCAACTTGCAATCTGAGAGTGTGTTAAACATATGTTAAACATATGAAAAAATCAGATCTCTGATGTATGATGGAGCTTGATTATTAAGGGCTTTATATGTGAGAAGGAGAATCTTAAATTCTATTCTGGATTTAACAGGGAGCCATTGAAGGGAAGTTTAAATAGGAGAAATATTAACTCTCTTTTAAATTTTCATCAGTGCAGTGTTTTGGATCAGCTGAAGGCTTTTAATTGCATTTTGTGGACTTCCTGATAGTAAAATTTACAATGGTGCAGTCAAGAAGTTTGTGGATTAATGACCCATATCAATCTGATCCTGTTAGCTGTATCTGTCCAACTGAAGGCTGCATTAAATGACTATGGATCATTTCAGAACCAAATAAACACAACTTACCTTTAACATTCTCTTTTTGTTAACCTTCCTGCCACATTACAAGGACATCTCTGTGTGAAAAATAAAAATAAAGCATTTCCTGTTCTGTTTATTCAAAAGTGTAACACTTATTTACTTACATACTACACTTTGCCCCAGTAAATGATGTAATGTTTGCCTCATGTTTGAACATTTCTAATATTTAGAACTAAAAACAAAGGTTTTCATTGTAGATTCAGACAACGGTTTCCCAATGCTATTCTCCAGCTCAAAATAAGATGAGCAAAACCCTCCAAACCCTATTTTGTGCAATATTTAATAAAGGAGTCAACAATATGAAGACAGGGATAAACAAGCATCAACTTAGTCATCACATTTTCTCAAACAAGCTTTTTGATTCACTGAGAAATTCAACCTTATGAAACTTAATTCTCTTTTTTTATTTTTCTTATACTATAAATGCCAATTTACATTTCTAATAGGGTAAATATTACATTTGACCAATTTTCAAAATAATATTAGGCATCATTTAGCAGTTTTTTTGCATGCTGAACTAAATGTAAAAACATTAGATCAGTATGTTATAAAAATGATGAGATTTAAAGATCATTATTAATTGTTCATGAGGAGATTTATGCCCAAAGACAAACAGTTCAGGTCTGGATTCCTAATCTACAGCAATGCCAGGTTAGAGATGCAGCAAATGTCATGGATTTAATGAGAAAATGTTTATTTCAGTCATTAGAGACTTTACTCTGGCTTGGGTTAGACTTGGCTTGCATTCTCTATACTAAACTCAGTTGACATACAATAATTATGTGTTAAAAACAGGAGGAGGTGTGCATAAATCCAAACCGGGCTGGATGTTGCCCGTCTCAATCACCAGATCTCCTGATTTCTAAAACCAAATCCATCTGTTTCCATGCATCTGCATACAAGGTTTTATTGTCAAACAACTTTGAGAATGAATGTTTTGAACAAGAACAAAACAAATCCAACCATTAAAATTTTCACAAGAAAGTCAATGATTTCACATAAGAACTTTAACTGAGAGCAAAATGTCTATACAATCATGTTCAAGTGGGGTTTCTGCCTCCAGTCATTGGCCAAACATTAACCTATAGACACTTTCTTCATGTGTTTCCAGACAACTTCAACTTGGAAATGACTGACTCAATCAGATCATGCCTGAATGATGGCATAGCTTGTTCAACTATTTCTGTCCCATGCTAAATTTGGGGAGAAAGAGAAGAGAAGAGTCTTTATTATTATCATGGAAGTGACAGAAAAAAATGTTGCACCTACCACTATCACCGTACATGTAATAAATAAAATATAAAAGCTATGAAAAAAAAACCCATCCATAAAAAAACAAACAAACAAACAAACAAAACCATACTCAAACATTCAAACAGAATGTAGACAGAATCAATGGTCCTGACAGCACACAGATGAAAACTGTTCTTCAGCCTATTGGTCCTACAGTGACCTGAATCACTTCCTCGATGGGAGAAGGCCAAACAGTCGATGTCTGTGGTGGAATGTGTCTAGCGATATCTTCCAATGGGGGCAGAGGGCTACTGATGATCATTTCTACATGCATGAATCCAAATTCCTATGGGTGTTGCCTGTACCAAATGTAATCCAAAGGTCTGGTATTGGTTTACTAATTTGTTTGAACACTGAGGGATCAAGAATGAATCAACCTTCTAACGTAATTTTGTGGACTTATTATGGATTATATATAATAACACTGGATTGTATTATTACATCTAACAACTGTCAAGGCGTGATTTCTGTATCTAATCAGATGTTGCAACCAGGTTGCATGTTTTCAAAGCAAAATTTCCCAATAGCTCTGATCCAGATACTGTATATAAGGAGTCGTAAATTAAGCTCAACACAGCAACCTCCTTGTCTATCTGTGGGACAGTCAATCGAAGCAGAAAAGACTCTACGGTGATTACATGAATTTATGCTTAATTTTTTTTATATTATTGAACCAATTTGTTTGCTTGATTAAGACTCTATTCATTTTCCAACAGCTGAGATCACTGCAGCCATGCTGAAGGTAGCACTTATTCTTGGATGCCTTCTGAGCCTCATTGTGGCTAAACCAGTAAGTGTGACAATATTAAAGAAGAATTTAGAAACACATTCTCCAATATATTTTTTAAAGTTAAGATGGCATGAAAAATAGAAGGAAATTTGAAAATGTAATATTTTGATACATTTGCTTTGCAGTGAAGACTGGATGAACTCAGTTCAAATGCTTTTACTGTTTAACTCTTACATCTACTATACACCTAAGCGAGTCTAACTTTTTGAGCCTCTGACACATTTGATCTAAAGTAATCTTTATATTTTACCTCTGCAAGTAAAATTAACGTTTTGGAGGAGGCATAAACCCAACTTTAACTTGATAGAGAATCTGTGGAGGGAGCTAAAGATTAGGATGATGCCAAAGAGGTCTTTCAACCTCAAAGAACCTGGAAACCATCATCAAGGAAAATTTGTAGAAGAGAAATTCTGATCAGCAATTATAAGAAGAGTTTCATTAGATTTCTGTATTAAGAGGGGTAGAAATTATTTTTTACGTGACTTTTTCAAGCTTTGTCAAAAAGTAAGCAAAGACAGATAATTACTTTTTTCAGAAAGGGATACCCTTTTACATTGTCTTTTGAAAGATTCTTGTGTCATGTTAAATAAACATAACAACAATAAGAAGAAAATAATAATGTTTGGCAGAACCATATTTGCTGACAATTAGATTTTATTGGAAAGAAAAGCATCCTACGATGGACCCTGCAAAAGTTCTGTTTGACTACACTGGAGAAATGTATGTGTATTAACAAGTGAAAAAAAAAGGTAAAATCACTGAACATGAAATAGCAGGAGGCTATTGTGGTCTACAATGAAAATGAGGTCAAAGTAATACAAAGAGTGGTTGAGGAACTTGTTTGTTCTCCACAGATGGAGCACCAGCGATTTGCTCGCTCTGACTCTGACTCTGGCTCGAACTCCGGTGAGGTGAGAATCATTTCTTTTCTCTGTAATAAACAACAAATAAAACATTTAAAATATATTTCATGTATAATTCCACTAAATTTCTAACTGTGTTTATGATTTTCTTACAGACCTCAACAAATAACTTTGCTGCCCTGCTAACCCTCCTTATCCAGCTTCTCACTACCACAACTACAACTACAACAACTACAACTGCGGCCACAACAGCAGCTGCTGCTACATAAAATGGAGTCTTGAACATCAGCAAATTTGTCATGTGTTGCAGAGAAACAGTTACCTTTTTTTTCAATTTCAGTTTCAAGTAATATTGAGATGTTTTCAAAAAATCTGCTTTGTCTGCTAAAACATGAATTAAGTTTGATATTTGCTTAAAATAAACTTCAGCAACAAAAAAACAAACTGTGATGAGTCTTCTCTCCTTACAGCCTCTGTATACATTTCTATGAAGGATCCAATTTGATGATAAAAGTTCAAACACATTTTTATGAACAATTTACTTCAAACATGCCTGTTTGTGACTGTGAAAGGCAGGCAAGATGATAAACCAGTGATTGAACATGATCAAACATGACCAAAGTCAGCTTGTATAGCTGGAGAAAGATTGTCCCACTAGTTACACACATCATCAGCTCATATCTCCAAGAGTTTTGAAAACTACAATAGCTGGTAAAAGTAGATGTTTCTTGAAAATTTATGAAAAGATTGTAACTGATAAAAGAGTCTGCTAAGAAATTGATTGCAACACTGAAACAGCTTCAGGAATTTCTGACAAGTATTGGCTGTGATATAGATGTTACTATTACCTGTATGTATACTTTATATGTATGGTCTAAGAAGTAAAGTTGCTGAACCAAGTAAATTTTTTTTTTCAAAGAAAAAATCCATACCTAAATAACATCTCCCAAAACAGTGCAGGAACACAATGAAACAGTGATGCCAGTATCATGCCAAGGGATTACTTTTCTTCAGATGAAACTGAAGCACATACAGTAATAATTAACTTTAAGGTTTCTGCTTCAATGCTAGAGAGGAATGTTTTTTTTCATCACACATCCAAATCAACAAAGGAATGACTGCTTTTAGACTTCTACCTAAGCAAACAAAGAAGTGCAATTGAATTGAAAAGGAACCTCAACATAGTACTGGTTAAAGGGTCTGAAGACTTTCGTACTTATGTACTTTTGTAGCTTCATTAAGACTAACCTTTTAGCTAAATGTTATATATTTTTCTTAATGTCTGTGAGTCAGCTTAATTCATTGCACTGGATGTGTTTTAAGGCAACACCTCAAGTACTTTTTCCTTTTATGACATCATGGAAAATCAAAAGAAATTAGCCAAGATAGCAGGAGTAAATTTTTTACCTCCACAGTGAACCTCTATTCTTACGAACAGAAGATCTGTAAATGCCTAGGGGGGCTATGTTTAATAGTTCAAACAACTATACAAGTAACATTGTAACATTGCTCATTGCTCACAATTAACATTGTTTAGCATATAGAAATAAGTTTGGTAATCCTTACTGAATTAAAACAAGGAAAGTTTATTGTAATCTAAAGTCAAAAACTAAGAAGAAAATTGTTATATGTGTCAGGTCCTGCTTCTTTTGGACTCTCTTGGCTTTTGTTATTTTTTAGTGTTGAATTCTTATTTTCACTTATCCTAGTTTATTTCTTGTTTGTCCAGTTCTTAGGTTTAGTATTTCAGTTACTTTTATATTATGTTGATCATTGCAGTCTTTTCTTAGTTATCCCAGTTATTTCCTTATGTTCAGTTTTCTCCTTGTATCCTGTCATCCTGTCTTTCTTATATTTATTAGATCTGCCATGTTTCAGTTCACTTTAGTACAGTCTTTAGTTATTTCCCTGTGTCTAGTTATCCTCAGTTACATTTAGATTCTTTTTCTTGCTTCCTTGTTGCTCTCCCTTGCCCCCTACTGCCATTCTCTCTCCTCAGTCTCCCCCCCTCTAGTTAATTCCCCACACCTGCTATCATTTAGTCATCACCCCCAGCCATTGTTCCAGCATTCACTTCCCCAGTATTTTAGCTCCTCTCTCCCTCTCCTCGCTGGTTCCTTCTGTTTGCTTCATGCCGTTCTTCCTGTTATGCCTCCTGTATCTTCCTGTTCTCTCCCCATTGTGCTCCTCTTTGTTCTCTGGATTTATGTTTTTGGTTTAACTCTGGCTCCCTGCATCTGTACAGGGCTCCCTGTTTTTGTACGTTTTTGGACATCGTGTTCATTAAATTTTCAACAACTACTCACTGCCTCTGCCTCTCTGCATTTGGGTCCTCAACAACCATCACAAATCATGACAATATGTATTTTTGTCTCATGCTTATTAACATCTGAAATTTAGTAGACACAAATATGTGTCATTGATAAAGTGGGAGGAGCTTGCCCAAGTGGCTGGGGAAAGGGAAATCTGGGCCTGCTTAGGCCCACGACCCAACTCCCGATAAGCAGAGCAACCATTTTTCATTAGTCTAGAAACAACTTTCGCTAATGCTCATACACTGAGTACTCATGTTCTAAGGATAAAGAGTGAGAAAAGAACATACATGGTCAATATGGTTATGTATGATTACTAAGAAGAATCAACTCAGGGGAGATTTTTAATTGATATGGTTTATTTGTCATGCAAACAAGCAGAGAGGAATAATGTTTCCTTGAATGTTGAGTGAAGAATCAATTTGATCAGAACAGCAGGTTTTGAACCTAAAATGAGAAGAGGTCAAATAGTCATAGATTTTCAATAAAAATCAACAATTTAATCAGAAACAGATCAAGTCTATCATCTACTTCAAGCAGTTGGTCATTAACTTATTGGTCACTGGGAATATTGCAGTTTTTATGCTGAAGTTGCAGCTATAATTGCTTGGAGAAGATTGATGAAGTCGGTGAGCGACAGAGAAGTTGAGCTTGTCTTTAAGAAAATCAAGAAGATTATGATCACACACACACAGCAGAGGTTTTTCTCTGTGGTGATACAGTAACTGATGTTCAAGATTGTTTTAAATATCAGGCAGAGAAAGCCTTCACCTCATCAGAGTCAGAGCGAACAAAACGCTGATGCTTCATCTGTAGGCTGAACAAATCCTGTTTAATACTTTATTACAACAATGATACTATCACCCACAGATGGTATCAATATTAACATCTGTCAACATTGAATGATGCTCACAAATGGTTTAAATGTAAGGAAGAGAAAGCATTCACCCCAACAGAGTCAGAGTGTGCAAAACGCTGCTGCTCCATCTGTAGGTTTAACAACACCTGCTTTATACTTTATTACAGCAAAAATTATAACAAAGATGTGATCACTGATAGCATGCAAGAACAATGGCTACCCTCAGTATAGTTGCAGTCACCTTACCTGATAAAGAAAAAAAAAAAAGATTTCTTCTAATTTGATAAAAGTTTTAAAAGAAATTTAAATACAAAAGAAAGACAAATACAGTAAAGAAAAAAATATGAAGCTAGTACATATGTCTTTGGCAGATTTTCTCAGAGAAGAAATGGAACATTGTTGGTTGTTGCTCTGAATGATCTTTTCTTTTCTACTGTTCTGGGAGCAAAGACGTTGGGAAATCAGAGCTTTTTCAAAATCTTTTAAATCTACATTAACATATTGCACTTGTAAAATTTCTCAATTTAGAGGCCTACAAAATATAAGAAAAAAAATAATTTTATTATTAGGAGAACATGTGATAAATATGAAGTTGTGACACTCCTTGGTAAGAAGTTGCAAAACCTTGAAAGTATAATTTTCTTAAAAACAAATAACGTAACATAGTGGTTTTGTTTCACAACTGACAACACCCAGTAAAGCCTACATTTCACTTGCCATCTCATGTTTTAGGAAATCAGTTAATGCTGTGATTCAAGCAGCACAAATGCCAAAAAATGTCATCACTTGAAGATCTATTTAAAAAGATTTGCACAAATGCATGTAGGAGATTTTCACAGTTGGAGGGTTGGAGAAAATTATAGCAGCAGGATCTGCCTTTAATAATAATATCAATAGCTGTTTATTATTTATTTTTACTGATTCTAAAACTGGATACTAGTTGTTTTCCTCTGTCATTGATAATTACATGTCTCTTTATGGTATTTCATGAGTGGATGTACAGTTATGCCCACAGTTATTAATACCATCTGCAGATTTGGGTTTAAAGTAATCTTTCATTTTTGCCAACATTTTTCTTCTGAATAAAAGTCAGGCCAGAGTGTCAACTTGAATTACATTGAGAATTTATGGAGGGAACTAAAGAATAGGGAGATCTACCAAGCTTGAGACCTTGGCGCTCTTCACCAAAGATTAATAATCAAAATACCAGTAGAAACATATAAAACGCTCATCAGTAATTTTAAAGGGGTTTTTATTGCTGTAATTCCAACAAAAAGACTTTTCCGATTCAGAAGAATATACATTTCTGACATTTTTTTTAGAGAATTAAAAAAACTGATAACTGACGTTCCCAATGGATTGGCTGTTTTATTAATTTTGAGGTCCATGTCTGTCATTTTCTGTTGGAAATAAAAATGCTAGCTATAGGAAAATCTAAATCTGCCAGGTGTATTAACTATTTTAGGCTTTATTGCATGTCGTCTGGTATTCACACCACAGAGTTCCATTTTTGTCTAATCAGAGCAAAGAATTTTGTTTCTCATAGTTTGAGAATCCATCAGGTGCCTTTTGGTAAACTCCAGACAGGCTACCATGTGCCTTTTATTAAGGAGTGGCTTTTTGTGTGGCCTGATTGGTGGATTGCTGCAGAGATGGTTGTTCTTCTGTAAGGTTCTCCTCTCTCCACAGAGGAACGCTGGAGCTCTGACAGAGTGACTATTGGGTTCTTGGTCACCTGTCTGACTAAGGCTCTTCCCCCAAGAGTCCTGCTGGTTCCAAACTTCCTACATTTATGAATAATGAAGTGCCACTGAGCTCATTGGGACTTTCAAAGTAGCAGAAATTTTTTCCGTATCTTTCCCCAGACTTGTGCCTCAAGACCATCCTGTCTTGGAGGTCTACAGACATTTCTTTTGATTTCATGCTTGGTGTTTGACCTCTGACCTTCACTGTTAACTGTGGGACCTTATATAGACAGGTGTGTGCCTTTCCAAAATGAAGCCCAATAAACTGAATTTACCACAGGTGGGCTCCACTTAAGTTTTACAGATATGTCAAGGATGATCAGTGGAAACAGCTCAGTTTTTAGCTTCACTGGCAAAAGCTGTGAATATGGAAATCTAATTGGTTTTCTATTTTCAATAAATTTGCTAAACACTCAAACAAAAATGTCCACATTGTCATGGAGGGGTATTTGTATGTGGAGAATGTTAAGGAGAGAGATTAATTTTATACAATTTGGAATAAGGCTGCAACAAAACAAAATGTTGAAAAAGTGAAGCTCTGTGCATATTTTCTCAATGCATTGTATTTGGTTTAATTTATATGGATTTGTTCTAAGAAAGCTATTTTTTCCATTATATAATTTAGTGGATTTTTTTAGGTACTGTCTTACTGTTACTCTTGACTTGATTTTTCCTGGTTTCTGTTTAATACAAAGTCATGATCACCATCTAAAAAGATTTAATCATTAAAAAGTTATGAAATAAAAACACTGATGGGTTTTTGTTTCACAGCAAAAGTGTCTGAATCTTAATTTGCAATAAGAAAGAAATCAAGTTTTATACACATAAAAATAGAGTCTGACAAATGCTTCTGTTGACAAGCAGAAGAACTTGACATCTTCCACAGCTTTCTCCATCTAGGGAGTATAAAACTCAACCACAAAACTCAGTGATGTTGAAAATGAGCTGCTGTCTCACTTGTGGTGAACCAACAATAAGCTGTAACAGTTGTAATGACCTGTTCTTTCAATAGGATTTCACAATGTAATTTAGTCGCCAAAGTGTAGGTAATCTGAAAATTATTAGGGATATCTGTCCACAATTTAATAACTTAAAGTCACTAATTCTCAACCACACCTTGAAACAGCTATGGGAGAAAACGGCATTGCAGTTTTGCAACAGTTCTCCATCTGTAAAGGTATAAAAGAGAACTTCAACATCCAAAGAGTGACACAACAGCCTCTTCATTTATCTCTGAGAAAACCTACTGAAGGTGAGATGACTTGCCTTATTTAGATAATAGCTTTGGTATTTTCTGCATTGAATTTATTTAATACTCTTTTCTATAAACTTGGACAAATATGTTGTTCAGAAAGTAATTTTTAATATTCTGCTCCAACAGGAAAGATCACTGCAACCATGCTGAAAGTAGCACTTGTTCTTGGATGCCTCCTGAGCCTCATTGTGGCTGAAACTGTATGTATAACATTATCATATTTGAGTTAATAAAAATGAGCACATACTATATGTAGATACTATGACTACTATTGTAAAAAAATATAACGCAGGTAATGTCAAACCTTTACAGATGGAGCACCAGCGCTTTGCCCGCTCGGGCTCTGATTCTGACTCAGATGAGGTGAGTGTCCTCTCTGCCTAACCTTTGAATTTAACCTGTGCATCAGTTTCTGCATCAATCGTGAAAAGGTTTTCTGCTATGTAAAATTTTCCTTAATTTCCTTAAAGACCACCACCACGACTACAACCACAGCAGCAACTACCACAACATTGACACTGGCCCAAATCCTTGCCCTTCTTCAACAACTACTCAATCAGTAATGATCAAGTGAGTGACAAACAAGGCAAAGCAGATTTTTGACAATACTGCCGTATATAATCATTGATCTTTGACTTAATCTGTTTTTCATGAAGTTGTTGAGTTTTACGGAGAATCTATGACAATATCATTTCATCTCATTTCAGATTCAAAGCCTGCTGTTTTAACCAGATGGCTTTTATTCAGTCAACATTTGGGCAAATGATATTCCTCACCGTCTGTTGACTACAAACAAATAAACATTATCAAGGCATACTTTTCACTGGCCATGTTGTCTTTCATTATATTTTTCACTTCATCTTCAACACATGCTTGCTCACTATAAGAGCATCAGTAACAATGTCTACAGCTAAATGAAAATTGTGAGTAGGGGACAGCAATAAGTTTACCTTCTTTCAGTTATTTGCTCAATATATTAATAAAACTATGATCATCTGGGTCTTAAAAAGATAAATCTTATTGCAGATAATAATGTTGGTTTTATTGATATGCTGTATAAGTGGACCAGGATGAGACATTTGAGTTGACATTTGATTGATGTTCAGTTGCAATCTTAGCTCCAGCTAAACAGCAAAATTGACAGAGAACTCAGAGTTTTAATTCCAGAGCACATCCAACTACACTGCTCAAAAAATAAAGGGAACACCTAAACAAAGCAATGTAACTCCAAAAATTGAATTAATATAAATGAATTAATAAACACGCTGACACTGTGTGGAAGTCCCTGGCCATGTGGTGACAGAGTCCGACAGGATGCCTGAGGGCCCCACGATGGACCACAAGATGCCAGAGTGTACTGGAGAGCCAGAGTCACAGTTGTTCATAAAATTTTTAGCTGTGCTGTTTAGTGTCTGTCGCCCTCCTTACGTCCATCTCTCTGATGGACAGAAGATCCAGCAATGAAGACACATGAAGTTATTTTGGCTGCAATCAGTTTATTAATGACAAACCAGCCGCAAATACTGATTAGTCTTCCTAAAATCTAGTAAAAACTTTTAGCTTGTTCAGCAATAACGTGAGAACAGAACTTGCCATAGTCCTTTTCACAGACCAAAGTTAGAAGTTCTCCTGGAGAGTTTTCAGCAAGGTCTCCATCTCAGGTCTGCATGGGCTGCAGAGCTTCAGGACACATTTGAGAAGGTGATGGAGAGCAAGATACCAAACAAACTGTCACCATACAATATTTTTATTATAGTTTATAGTTAAGGTTTCTATGTTAAGTGTTCATAAATTTTTACAGTGTGTATTTTATGTTTGCCATAGCAACAAATGAATTTCCCAGTTGGGGTTATTAAAGTGCATTTACTCTGTTCAAGTAATTGTAAAGAACCCAAAGTGTTTCAGCAATGTATCTCCAACATCACTATCCCTCAACCAGCAGACTAAACTGAGACTCACTGGATCAATCTGTTTGAAATTGCCCGAGTTTGGTGAGCCTGCGCAAATTGTACTGCAAACTGCCTGGTCTCAGCTGACAGGAGTGGTACATAATGTGGTTTTCTGCTGCTGTTGCCCATCTGCATTGAGGTTCAAGGTGTTGTATGTTCAGAGAAGGTTTTCCACACACCTTGGTTGTAAATAGTAGTTATTTCAGTTACTGTTGCCTTCATTATCTGGCCTTCACTGCCATGCCACATTCAAAGACACTTAAAGCCCCTTTCTTCCTACATCTAATGTTATGTTTGGACATGAACAGGCCATCTTTTCTCTGTCTGTTGATACCTAAATGCATTGAGTTGCTCTTCTGTGATTGGCTAATTTGTGATTTGTGTTAACAAGTGATTGAACAGCTGTCTGGTGAATGTATGATGAGGTCACCAACAAAGAAAACTGAAGAATTTTATCCTGATAGCCAAACTTTTTGCTATGTGGTAGTCTGAGACTGTTTTGGAATTTGTGCTTCTGTGAAATAAATCGATGAGGTCTTTAAGATATCTCCAAAGGTTATTTAGCTTAATTTATGCCTTTAGACCTAAAACAATGAGTGAGGCTCAGGTTTTCTTTATAACCCCTAAGGTTCTTTCTAAAGAAAAGCTTTCTAAAGTCGGTGCAGATACAAAAGCTTCAGGGTTGAATTTTACTAAAGGACAACTCTCACATTTCTTTATCAAAATCCTGTCACTTGTGAAAGTACACACAACTTGTGAAAATATGAAATACGGCACAAGCCTTTCACCCTCATGGTCATATGGATTTGTTATCATTGCTATTATAGCTATATGCTACAGTTTTGAGCACACGCAGTAAGTGCATTTATTAGGTTTTTCAGTTTTTCCATAATATTTATGCTGCACATCTATGGTAGGCCACAACAACAAAGACAGACAAATCCCAATGTTTATAATGTCTACTGAAAAGTAGCCATTTAAACACCATAACAGGCTCTGAACCCTTACAGAAAAGTACATAGAAGGGAAAAAAAAAATGTTTTTCTGCATTTTTAAAAATTCTAATTTGAAATTAGATTGTTAAAATAAAACAAAAACAAATAGTTCATTTTGATTAGGAGTTTTATTCAGATGTTTCTACACATCTTAGTAAGAATTGAAAGGTGAATGTAACAGCAGTCTTACTACAGTCTTCTTGTTAAAACGACATGGTGTCAGGCTGAAATGAGAGAAAACAATCAGATTCACTAAATGTGGCACACAAATGATTATATACAGTAGTAATGTTAGACATCAGTCACCCACTTGATCATTACTGATTGAGTAGTTGTTGAAGAAGGGCAAGGAGCTGGGTCAGTGCTGATGCAGTTGTTGCACCTGCTGCTGTGGTTGTAGTGGTGGTGGTGGTGGTGGTCTTCAAGACAATCCAGAGGTTTATCATAACATACAGCAAAGAGCTTTTCTACTACAGTAACTGATGCTCAAATGTGATTTAAATGTTAGATAGAGAGGTCACTCACCTCATCTGAGTCAGAACCAGAGTCAGACCCCGAGCGGGCAAAACGCTGGTGCTCCAGCTGTAAATGGTTTGACATTACCTGCATTATACTTTTTCACAAAAATAGTCATACTATCTACATATAATATCTGCTCATTTTTATTAACTCAAATATGATAATATTATACATACAGGTTCAGCCACAATGAGGCTCAGGAGGCATCCAAGAACAAGTGCTACCTTCAGCATGGTTGCAGTGATCTTCCCTGTTGGAGCAGAATATTAAAATTTAATTTCTGAACTACACTTTAACCTAAGTGATCAAAGCTTTCCAATGGAGAAGACACCAAAACTCAAAGCTAAATAAATAAGTCAAGTTCCCAGACCTTCAGCAGTCTTTCTCAGACAAGTGAAGAAGCTGTAGTGTTGCACTTTGGACAATGAAGTTTTCTTTTATACACCTGTAGTGCAGAAATGTTGGGAAACTGTTAAGAAATAATTTCAAGGTGTGGCTCATAATTAAAGAGAGATTTGAATATATTACATGTTAGATAAATACTCTTAATAACTTAATAACTAAATTATCTATACATACATTCTAAACTCCATTGAGTACATATGGTGCCAGATCACCTTATTACAACACAACATTGTTTATTTTTGGCGGACCACAAATTAGGCAGCAGCTCATTTCACTCTATTTGGGGGTGAAAAAAAGATTTAAACTTTCTCAAGGGACAAACTCTGGACACGGACTGTAGCACTCATACCATAATTTTCCTTCAAGATGAGCATTAAGTGACTACAGATTCTGTATGTGCGTGCATGTGTAGGCAGTAGACATGAAGTTCAACTGTGGTATACCTACCTTCAGGATGGTTATAGTGATCTCACCTGTTGGAGCACAATATTGAAAATAACTTTCTGAACAACACATTAATCATTTCTAATGGCGTAAGATGTTGAAATTCTCTTTAAACCCTTACAGTTCCAGAAATGTGGGGAAACATTTAAGAACTGTTTTAACCTGCAGGTTTCAAGGTGTGGTTGAGAATTAGAAATAAGCTTAACCTCCTAACAATGAACTCTTGCATGACATGCTCTTCATTGTCCAAAGTGCAACACTACAGCTTCTTCACTTGTCTTCACTTGAAGGTATGGAATACCTTCTCTGAACATACAACACCTTGAACCTCGATGCAGATGGGCAACAGCTCCAGAAACCCATATTATGTACCACTCCTGTCAGCTAAGACCAGGCAACTTGCACAGGCTCACCAAACTTACATTGATACATTGCTGAAACACTTTGGGTTCTTTACAATTACTTGAACAGAGTAAATGCACTTTAATAACCCCAACTGGGAAATTCATTTGTTGCTATGGCAAACATAAAATACACACTGTAAAAATTTATGAACACTTAACATAGAAACCTTAACTATAAACTATAATAAAAATATTGTATGGTGACAGTTTGTTTGGTATCTTGCTCTCCATCACCTTCTCAAATGTGTCCTGAAGCTCTGCAGCCCATGCAGACCTGAGATGGAGACCTTGCTGAAAACTCTCCAGGAGAACTTCTAACTTTGGTCTGTGAAAAGGACTATGGCAAGTTCTGTTCTCACGTTATTGCTGAACAAGCTAAAAGTTTTTACTAGATTTTAGGAAGACTAATCAGTATTTGCGGCTGGTTTGTCATTAATAAACTGATTGCAGCCAAAATAACTTCATGTGTCTTCATAGCTGGATCTTCTGTCCATCAGAGAGATGGACGTAAGGAGGGCGACAGACACTAAACAGCACAGCTAAAAATTTTATGAACAACTGTGACTCTGGCTCTCCAGTACACTCTGGCATCTTGTGGTCCATCGTGGGGCCCTCAGGCATCCTGTCGGACTCTGTCACCACATGGCCAGGGACTTCCACACAGTGTCAGCGTGTTTATTAATTCATTTATATTAATTCAATTTTTGGAGTTACATTGCTTTGTTTAGGTGTTCCCTTTATTTTTTGAGCAGTGTAGTTGGATGTGCTCTGGAATTAAAACTCTGAGTTCTCTGTCAATTTTGCTGTTTAGCTGGAGCTAAGATTGCAACTGAACATCAATCAAATGTCAACTCAAATGTCTCATCCTGGTCCACTTATACAGCATATCAATAAAACCAACATTATTATCTGCAATAAGATTTATCTTTTTAAGACCCAGATGATCATAGTTTTATTAATATATTGAGCAAATAACTGAAAGAAGGTAAACTTATTGCTGTCCCCTACTCACAATTTTCATTTAGCTGTAGACATTGTTACTGATGCTCTTATAGTGAGCAAGCATGTGTTGAAGATGAAGTGAAAAATATAATGAAAGACAACATGGCCAGTGAAAAGTATGCCTTGATAATGTTTATTTGTTTGTAGTCAACAGACGGTGAGGAATATCATTTGCCCAAATGTTGACTGAATAAAAGCCATCTGGTTAAAACAGCAGGCTTTGAATCTGAAATGAGATGAAATGATATTGTCATAGATTCTCCGTAAAACTCAACAACTTCATGAAAAACAGATTAAGTCAAAGATCAATGATTATATACGGCAGTATTGTCAAAAATCTGCTTTGCCTTGTTTATCAATCCAGCCATTTGTCTCAAAGCAGCCTAATAATGCTTTTGAAGCCTCCGGGGTCTATCTTCTATCAGTTCTCATGTGTACATGCTGGCGTTGAATTATTTGGGAATTCAAAGCACCAGGTTTTGATCAGATCTGTCAGTTGATTTACTCCAGTAAGATTTTGCTTAGATATGACCAAAATATCCCATGATGAAGATAAACGCAATGAGATCTTGATTTTGAAGCTTTACAACGGTGGAGAGTTTTACCTTACAGAAAACAACTGCAATAGATGATTGATTAATGTAAACAGCTATAGAGGATGTGAATTTCCAACATAGGTTATAAGGAAGAAAACTAACAGCAACCAGTTCAGTGTTTGTGCAATAGAGAAGTTCATTAATGTGCAGAGTTAAGCCCAACATGATTCAAACCCCTGGCAGATTTAGATGTAAAATAGTCTTTTAATTTCATCATGGTTTTTCTGACTGAGAGTAATATTAACATATTTCAAGTGGCCCAGTCAGAGACTCAGCTGAGAATTTTTGGTGGTAGCTGAAAGGTAGGGTGATTGCAAGGAGGCCTTCCATCCTCAAACACTTGGAGTTCTTCATGAAACAGAAATCCTCAGCAAATCAGTGGAATAGATGAAAAAAGATGGTCACCAATAATACGAAGGGTTTCACTTCCATATGCTTAATGCGACAGGAATTAATTTCTAATTGGATATTTTGTTTCTAATACAAAATGTAAGTCACAATGCTTAGAACCTAACTAATTTTACGCTAATCTAATATAAAAAAATGAACCTGTAATCATTTTAGTTTTATTTTGGAAAAAAACCCCGCCATAAACTATTTACCCTTTTTTTTTTACCTTGTCAACACTTCATGATATACCTTGAAGGCCCTGACAACTTGCCTTGCCTTCTTGAAAAAGACAGAAAAACTAGGGGATTATCAGGTCTCAGAGCAACAGAAATGTGCAATGACAAAAGAACATGTGGAAATATTGAAACCACTTACAATACCAGAGGAAACAGAATAATACATAGCATTACAAGAGATTTCCACCAGCTTTGCTTTCTAGGGACTGAGCAAGATTCCTGACAACACCTTTGAGTGCTCAGTTTCTTTTTTTTTTTTTTTTTTTTTTTTATTATTATATTGCACTATTTTTTTTACTATACTGAAGGCTTTCCATGATGGTCTGTTCTTCTTTTATTCAGGAACGACAAATAAAACTTCAATACAGTGCATACGGAAAATATTCACAGATGTTTCAAATGCTCTAAATAAGCTCTTTAACACTAGGGTTAATAATAACAGCATCTCTTTCAGGAGGTTTATCTAAGTAAATCATTTTTATGGTACATTTTTTGTTGTTGTTTGTCTTTTTTTCCGTTAAACATAAAGTAAGGCACAATATATCACTAGTAATTTTTTTTATGTTTATCTTAACCCATTTAAAAAAATGAATTAATATTTTACTCACTATACTAATTACAGGTTTAATAATTTGGTCAGCAGTGCTCAACCCTTTGTTGATGTTCCAAAGCATTCATGTTTCATTATTGCTTTATCCATTTCCTCACATTTCCACACACTCGATTTGTCGGGCAGACAGTTTCCTAACAGGTATAGTTTCCCAACAGTCTAATATGCTTGGGAGCTTAAATCCACCCATCTGCATGTGTATAAAAAGCTCAAGAGACCAACACACCATCACAATTGCCTTGACATCCTCTGATACAGATTGTGAAGACAAGACTGTAAGTACAAAATTTCTTTTTTATTAGTTGTTCTTTTTTCTATCTGTTTTTTCTGTTTGATATTAACAGAGTATCTGCATGATACTGGGTTAATTTTACTCATCGTAATCTTAAAATTATCATTATTTATTTTGCCAGGTGATTAGTGACATCATGCTGAAGGTAGTGTTTGTGCTGGGATGCCTCCTGTGTCTCACTCTGGCTTTTTCAGTAAGTGCAATATTTAGAAGACTGAATAAATGTTTTTTTTCAGTCAATCTGATAGCCACATAAGAGACTAAAATCTTTTTGTTGTTTTTAACAGGAAGACTCAGCATCCAACCGAGTGGAGCGCTCACCCTGGGGCCATCACTCTCACAGGGTAAGTTTTTTGTTTTAGTTTTTCTGATGTTGGTAAGAAATGTTATAAAACCATTACCTGTTTTCTGAATCTGAATAACACTGATTCTGACTTGTTCTTCAGGGCCGTGGTCCTTCTCATGGCAAACATGGCCGTCCTTGTGTAAGTGAAGATGTACTTCAGAAGCTTCTTGAGATTCTGTGCACCATTGCAGCTACTACTACCACAGCTGCCACTACTACTGCTGCAACCACTACCACAGCTGCCACTACTACTTCTGCAACCACTACCACAGCAGCTACTACAACTACAGCGGCAGCTGCAACATAGAAGCTGAACAATGGCTGTCTAAAAGAATATTCTATCTCCAGTAGGTATGTCAAATGAAATCTCTTTGTTCTCTGTACTATTTCCTCAATAAAGTACAAGTTGAAAGCACATGGTCTCTATGTGTTTCTTAGTCTTCTGAATGTAAAGGCCTCAACTCACCATTATGCACCTCTTAAAGTTTTGCGTATTTTTGACTTATTTTTAAAACTAGTCAAATGGTAAGTGGGCTGGTTCTGAAAAAATTAACACCAATTTGTCACAGATATGTAAGTAGTGAAACACTTGCCTAAGGTCAAGGTCGTGATATTGATGCATAGCGGGCTGATAACATCATCCAGTGTTGGTCCTTAGGCAACAGCAGCCGCCTACCTCATAATATGATGAGAGTGAAAAAACAGAGAACCATACCAACTTAGACATCACCTTGTCAAACGAGATTTGTGTCCAGTGTCGAGGAACCAGGGCACTGTGAGCTGCTAGTCCATGGGCCAGACCATTTTTAGTCCATCTCAGGGTGGCAAAGATTAATCATAATTTTTGAAAAGACACATCTCGAGGAATTCCTCTGTCACTCTGAAGTGAGAGAAGTCACTGGCAACATAGAGTTTTTCAGCAAAAAGCATGGCAACTTTAAAAATATAGGGACAATGTCTTATTTTGATGGGCTTTCCTTTTGAAATACCACATCAGATCTGGATGGCATTTGCTGGGTGTCATCTTGAGGGGTTCCTCTGTTATCCAAAAGTGAGAGAAGTCACTGGCAATAGAGGGTTTTGCTGCAATAAGCACAGGAACTTTGGAAAATATGCACATTAAAAAGTTTTAAATTCAAGGGTTTTAATTTCCAGATCAGGTTGAAATTTGGTGAGTCTCAAGTGGAGGAGGTGTGGTCTTAGTCTGAAGTGAATTCATGTTATGGAATCAGAAAGTTTTTTGAAAAACTGGGTGTCAAATATAACCAAATTCGACTTAAAGTTGCATATGTATGGTTTACAGTTATTTATTTATTTTTTTACATAAATAACGTATTGATTTATTTTCATACATAATTCTCTACTGAAAATGTCTAAACAGGAAGTCTTAGACTTTTATAGCTGTTATAAAGAAACTTAAGAGTGAATCAAACATGAAGTGGAAGTGTGCTTTTATTTGGAAAGATGCTTGTAAAGGAGGGCACCATAACTCTTTGTGCAGTCGCGCACGTCAAAATCGAGTGAGGGCTAGATTGACTGCCATTTCCGAAGTGGAGGCTGGCTTGACCACAGCGGGTAGGTGTAACACCAGCGTGCTTGTATCGTCGCTCCACCATGAAACACGCTACGGTAATTACGCACCCATTACAGTCAATGAGTGTTTACACTGCGTCCAAAGGGCAGCACACAGAGCCATAGAGCACCGCACCAGCATCCAGCAAAATTAGAACCGATCCTGTCGTGTATTTATGCTTCTGTTGCATTTAAAGACGGTTTGGAAAAACACATTACCGCAAGTTAACAACAAATGAAACAGTTGTGACAACTGAAAAAAGTGCAGGGGAGAGGCCACAGATACAGGAAGTGCGGGGGAAATTTCCCACGGGTACCCCCATCTGTTACACCCAAGTCTTCTGCACAGGGGCCATCACAGGGGCCAGGACCAGTTCTGCTGGGGCACTGGCCCCTGTTGACTCGTGTCTAGAACCGTCCATGCAGTAAATAAAATAGAATATAAAACAAAGTCAGGCTGTTCTTTCTTTGTTTTGCTCTTGTTTCGGAAGGGCTTTGCTCAGAAATTAAATAATGTTTATTTCAAATGGGAGAGGAACAGAACCCTAAAACAAACATCTTGTATAATTTTGTGGCAAGTTAGCAAGTTGTTGAGCCACATGTAAGAAACAACTAAAAACAATTATAATTTTAAGGTTCTCATAAAAGTTCCATCAAACCATAGATGAGGCAAGTTTTTAAATTCAAGAGTGTTTTAAACATGAAGAGCACAGATGACAAACCTTCTGGCTGTGATATAACAATGAAAATATGGTAAGAAGCACACACAAATAGTTTATTCATATAGTGGTAAAGAGAAGGGTTATAAATATGTCAGAACTCAGTGCAGGTAAAAGGTATATTGACTGCATTTGTACAGTGATGTTTGAATCATACGAATCACTCAAAGCCCTTTACAAAAGAGTCACATTTGCCCATTCACACTAAAATATTGATGCAGATCAGTAGGCAACTGGCAGTTGAGTGTCTTGCCCAGAGGCACATCAACATGTGGCAGGAGGAGGCTGGAATCAAACCCACCGCTTTCCGGATGAAAGACAACTTCTCCACATACTCAGTCAGAGTCGCCCCAAAGGTAAAAACCCTTATACTGTTTGTAAAAAATGTGATAAAAACAAATTAACAACCATGTATTATCTTACTTTTTTCAAACTGTAAAGCTGCAGAGGAAATTTAAAAACTCTGACTTTACTTTTGGGGACACAGCAATGATAGATCATTATTACATCAGGGCAATGATGGCCTGTTAGACTAAAACTTTCCAGAAACATTTGCAATAGTGTGTCATATTTATTACCTGCAATAGAAAAATATACAAACTAAGTCCACCATGTGTACATCTATAAACAAGATAATTATAATGTTTGGAAAGGATGGAGCAAGTGCTGTTTTCAGGGAGCTCTAAGCAACAAATCCAACAGTTTTGCAAGTGTGGAATCTTGATGAAAGAAATTAGTGGTTTCTGACTTTAAGAGAAGAAACTAAGAATTTTTCTCTGAAAATAAAATTCCTGTTATTTGAACCGTAAATGTTCAAAACAGAAGCTACATTTCTTTGAAGATGCATATTTATCCACTTCTCTGTATGCAATTTTTCACACATCTGCTCAGAAAAATAATAGGATGTGGACATTTAATCTTATAAAAGCACAGCCTAATCTTAATGCCGAAACTGTGTTCACGCCTTTGTTGGTTTTGCTGAAGGCTGACCGCACCACATCGGAGATGAGGTAACACTTGTGAAATGGGCGAGCAATGTTGACACACCAGAGCTGTTTAAAAGCTAATTGAGTTTCTTAAGGCAACCATCTGCAGACTGAGTAGATGAGCTTGATCTTTTATTCATTATTAAGGTTGTCGTTTTTGTGCCTGACTGTGATAAGAAAGGAAGGACAACATGAAGTCCAACATGGTGTGTTTTCTGATGATTCTTCTTTGCATCAGTGCCTATGCAACTGTAAGTACAAAACTGTTAAACTGTTTTTTTACTTTAAGTTGTGCAAAGTATTGAACATTTTTCTTTTTAATGTTAAAGTAAAATACTTTGTCTCTTTATGGATTTTGCAGAGGTGCCGTGGCAGCCACAGATCTAGCAGTGAGTCGGACAGTGATGAGGTAACTAAAATTAATGTCAAAAAAGTTTTATTTTAATTGTTTCTAGCATTTATCTATATCATTTGAGTTTCTTTTTTGTTTTTTGTTTTTGTTTTTTTGCTTCAGGGAAACTTGGATAAGTTGCCTTCACTTATCTGCACTCTGTTTCCGGCTCTGTGTTCAAAAACTACAACAACAACAACAACAACAACAACAACAACAACTACAAAAAAAGCAACCACAACACCAGCTCCAGTGACCCCCCGAGGAGACAGTAGATAAACTACAGCTACACCCTCTAAAATGAATCCAACGTGAGGAATATTTAGCAAGATGGAAAGAGTTAGTTCTTTACTTTGTTTTGTAGTATGACAATAGTATTTTATTTGGTGAGGCCACTAGCAAAACCAGATTTAAATGGCTTATATAAAAATTTTGAATGTATTAGTTTGAGCTAGTTCACCTTTCTTTGTTTGTTGTGCATCCATTCCAGGTATTTTTGCTGATTGCACTCATTTTTAACAAGCACAGTTTTTGTTTTAGTCTTTCCATGTAAAGTCTTGATAAGATTAGTCCATATAGTAAAAAAAAAAAAAAATACTATGGTAAATGTCTTTTTTTTTTGGGGTGGGGGAGTAAAACGTGAAAAGCTGAGACAGGAGCTTAGTCAAGCAAAGAGTAACAGGTGATTTATGTTGGAGACTGGTTCCACCAATGAGAAGACACTGACAACACACCAGTGTAATATCCCTTCAGTACGCTCACACATACACAAGCCTGGATGATGACAGCTTAAGAAAAGGGCTGAGTGTAAGCTGCTAAAAACCAGAGCAGCCAAGTCTGTCATACTGTGCTCCTGAATCACCCCCTTGACCAATACTTTGATTCACTGTTCTGCGCTGCTGATTCTTAAGACTCTGACTGAAATATGTTATCATGTCTAATTTTTTTTCTTCCCCAAATCAGTTACTTTGTGTTTGATGTAATTTGATGTGCTCAAACACTGTATTATAAAAAAAAAAAAAATCCTTATTTTTAATGTACTTATTCTCTATTTTTTAATTGTCTTCATATATTTTTAAATATGAATGTGCACTGACTGCTCTTTTGTGTGCGCTGTATGTGAAGATTGATGGTTCTAAAAAAATCAAGTAAAATAAGATATTTGCAAAGATACAGGGTTTTTTTTTTTTTTTTTTTACTGTGATTTAGTTATAATTTTTATATTTATTTTTGTGAACATTTAACAGTAAATCAGATGAGGATGTCATATCCTGTAAAAATTCTTATAGATTTCTCAAAGAGCTCACTGAATACAGCTAATTCAAGAAGCTCTGTGGTTCCTGTTCTGCTACTTTTGTTGAGGTCACTAAATGCTCAATTATTTGTGATCACACATTTAACACTACACATTAAATTTTAGGGCCCCTTACTTACCATCTTGTGGATACCAACAAGGTCAATGGTGTGTGGGAGTCACAACAACAGCAAATGGTGTTTTCCAGACATTTATAGAAACACAAGCAGTTCCTGATCATACTATCATACTCAACCAATCAGAATCAGAAAGTAGAGACACTAAAACAAAGCTACACTAGAAGGCCAAAGGAAGAGTATGACAAAAGTCTGATATTGTGCTCATTAATTGTCAGACATGAAAACCCAATTTACCAAATGAGTTTGGACTTTGCAGTATGTGTGAGACACTGGGTTCACAAGAATGAGATCAGATTTTAACAATATTTTTGGGAAAATTAATCTCTTTTTTTCGTCATTGTTCCTCATAAATAAACACATCACAGTCTACATGGTGTGTTTTAAAAACCTGTAAAAAGTATATAATATTCATGTCCAGGTTTGTCTAGATCATATACTGGGGTTTTACTATTGGTCAAATTCTATAACTGCTGTTACTATTATTTCTTGCCATATATGTTGCCATATAAAAATGCATTATGCACATCTAAATGTCAATAAATTAAGTAACTAAAATAATGCACTGTGTATGTGTAACCATGAAGAAATTCACCATTTTATTTTTAAAGATTTTTTCAGGAATTTTTCAGGGTATCTCACATTTTTTAAGTAGTTCTGTTCTTTTTATTGTGTCCACACAAAAAAAATAAGCATTTTGCCACCCCAAAGTGAATTTGACCCACTTTTAATTAAATAATGTACAGCAGTAATTGAGCTTTTCAGAATTTTTATATTAAAGACATGAATTTAAAACTCTGTGCAGTTGGTATGTTTATCTCCAGGTGCTTTTGTATGTACATGCAATCACTATTTTGTTTAATCCCCATTCTTTTTACAGGTATTGAAAAATCCATACACTTCACAATGAATTTATGATTGAATTTGGGTGAGTCATTCATACAGTTTAAGCAGCTTCAGAAAAGTTAGCTTTTCTCATGCTTTTTTGCAGGTGTCACACATATAACATACATAATTAAGGATAATTACAGCAGTCAGACAGTGACATCAGCCACACCCACAGGTGTCCTGAGTAACAGGAACACCGTCTGAACTCTTCAGTGGTTGTTTATACATTTCTATAGACATTACAGCATCATAATTGAAAGAAAACTTGCAATTCAGTTCATTCAGGAGAATTTGTGTGGTTTGCAGCTCACTGCTTCATTCAGGAGATAATTAGGAGGATTTTGTGCTTTTCTTTCTGTGCTGTGATTGGTCATTTCAGCTTGTGACTGATGCATAAGTCTCTGCTCCTGTCCTTTCACTTTCAGTCAATTTATTCAGCTCCACGGTGACATTACTCGAACGCTTTCATTGACTGATTGGGAAAAATTCAATACAATAGTGATTTCCCTCTGTTCTTAAAAATGTTCATCATATTTCTGCTTTCATGTGTTTCTATAATTGTAACTGCGGTACCGGTAAGTGGATCCTTGTTATTTCCACATTTAGAAATAATTTTAAAAAATGTTACAAAAGGTTATTATGAAGACCTTAGTTTAAAATCCTACATCTAATTATCTTCTTTAACAGGTTAGTCCAAGTGCCCATTCTCTGCAGCAATCACAAAAAGGAGTCAGTCATGGAAGTCAGCCTATTGAGGCCACAGTCAAGAAATCTGAGCCTCAGATGGACCCATCTCTTCCTCTCAGTTTGGACCAATTGCAGCCTGGAAATCCCCAGCAGGCGGATCAGCAGGCCAACAACCAACAACAGGCCAACAACCAGCAGTCATTACAGCAGCACGCATTGTTTCCACAAGGGGGCAGTCCAATGATGAGCCCCTTTCCTCAGAGTGTCGGTGGCTTTCTACCTCCGAACCAGCTGACCCTTGCACAGCAACCTCTGGTAAGAAATAAGAACATGATAAAGCTAGAATAAAGAAGATTTTTGATTCCTGCCTTGTAATCTTAAAATAATAAATCCCAATGGTACCCTTTTGGTGTTCTTTCCATTCTCCTAACTAGATTTTTCCATCATACGGATTCTTGCCTGTATTCCCCTCACCCTATAACAATCAGCTGGTAAGATACTATAAGCAAACACATGTTGTGCCTTCAGCAATATCACACACACACTTTCAAACATTGCATGTGCTTACTATAGATCACAGGTCAGAAACATTTCCCAACACAACTTACTTTAACTTGAAAGATTTCCCCTGTGGGGTCTTGAACAATTTTCAACAGTATAATGAAAGTTTTTTCCTCTTTCATGTGCTCTCAAAGAAACCCAGAGACAACCTCAAACTTTTTCATAGGAGACAACATTGTGCAAATAAAAACATCTGTCTTTAAGCATAATTACCGGCTGATTTATGATGCTGAGATAGCAACTAACATTTTAATGTCACAAGTGATTTTTTTAAATCTCTTAATTCAGAGTAATGTAGCACAATTCAGATTTTTGTGTACACAATACACAAGTTATAAACATAAATTAAACATTGCATGTATTTTCTCTCCCGCAAAGTTCTTACCTTATGGATTCCCGAAGGTTTCGGAGTCTCCCCTCCCTCAAACTCCAATAAATCAGCTCACAAATGGTCCTGCGCTGCCAGCAGAAAATGCTGCAGGGGCAGCTGCACCTTCTGTAACTGCAGCTCAACAAATACAGCAACAGGTTTCTGGATCTGACATGATTGATATCATACATTATTATATATTTAATTTGTTGGAAGTTAAAAGTTTACATGCATGATCAAATTGTCAAACTCTCTTTCACAGAATCCCCCAATCGTATACATGCTCCAGCAACCCATGGTAGATATGAAATAGTGTTTTTATGCTTAGATAATAAACAGCCGTTACTGTTTCACAATTTTTGCCAGATAATTTTTCATTTGACATGAGCTGTCATTACTTTCTAGAATCCCTCTTTTGGAGGTCTTAGCTCAGAGGAACTTGAGGTAAACCAGCCAAGATTTTTGTCTGACTCTCAGCATGTGCAAACACTTTGTTTCAGTGAACTCAATGATCCCAAGCCCAATGATGGCAAAATTGTTTTCCCCTCCACTTGTCTTATATTATCTATACATTCTTCTCCGTTTCAGACAGCAGCAAAAATGAGCCAGCTGGGTATGTATATGCCCACCATGCTTGCAAACCTTCCTGCTGGTGCAGGAGTTGTTCAGGCGCAGAGCCAAGCAGCTGGAGTCATAAACCCAGACCAACGGGCTGCTGGTCAAACTGCACGGACCTCAGCTTCTGGCGTCCAACCTTTACAGGGCCTTCCTTGCGCTGGATCACAGCCGAATGTTAACAGCTCGCCCGCAGGTCTGAAGAGAGCAGCGCCTAAAGCTCCCACAGTCCAGTCACGGGCTCAACCCAAACTCCTGCCCACACAGAGAAACCCTGCTTAAAACTGCAGCAACTACTGAACCTTACTTATAATGTATCAAAATATTAACTTGCCATTGCTGCAAAATTATAGGCAAAAATTTATCAGTAGGTTGTCTTTAGAATATTACTAATGATCGTTGGTATGTTTTGCCTTCAGTATAGGTTTTTGTCATATGTCAAATAAAGAAAACAATCAGACACAGACTCTTTTTTTCTATTCTGCATGCCATCATTTCCTCTATCTGGTTTCATTTAGTTTTAACATTACCTTACATCTTCATGCCTGAATTCATTTGGGTGCACATCAATAATACATTTTTTTTGAGTTAGCTTTTACGTGGAATCTTTTATTTGCTCTTGTAGTTCCAGGTGTTTGTGTCCAGTGGCTTTTTGAAAGGAAAAGAAAAAAGATCTCTTTATAACTTCTTCCCAAACTGTAGCAAACTATTTATATAGTTTGTGCCTGGTGCTTGGCAGAAGGATGACAGCTGGTTTTCAGAGTTTTTTTCTGTAAAGAAAAAAAAAACTTGTTTTTTTTTTTGCTGGTGGAAGTAAAATCCTGGAGCTTTACTAGGTAACTTGTTTTGAAAACTTTGTCTGTCTTCTTAACAATTTGTCTTGTTACAACCACAAACCTTAGTATGTTTTTTGGGAATTTCATGTGATAGACCAACACAAAGTAGCACCTATTTGTGAAGAAGAAAAGTATACATGGTTTTACTTTTTTTATTAACAAATAAAAATCTACAAAATGTTATGTACGCTCGTATTCTGTCACCTTGAATCAATACTTTGTCAACCTGTTAGTTTAAGTGGATGACCATGTCTTGGAAAATTTTCTGCTGGTGATTAAAACACTTCTTTGTGAAATGTCAAAAGGTTTAGTCATTGTTTTATTAGTTAACCATGCTTTAAACTTCTAAACAACTTTACTCCTCATGTGTTTCTTGGTCTTCATGATGCTGTTCGTTCATTAATGTTCTCTAACAAACCTCTGAGGCCTTCATTCAACAGCTGGATTTATACTAACATTAAATACACTGGATAACTTTTTACTAATTAGGTGACTTCTGAAGACAATTGAAGAATATACAAATGTGTGTCACACTATTTCACATTTTTATTTTAAAATAATGTGAAAACTATCACTTTCCTTTCATTTTCCAGATATGCTCTTCTTATGTTGGTGAATCACATAAAATCTCAATAAAACCCATTGAAGTTTGTGGCTGTAATGTGACAAAATGTGAAAAAAAAGTCAAGACACATTTGTAAGATAATATCAAACTTAATGATATTTTCAAATGTGGTGCTTCACCCCCAGCCCCTACCCCAGCAAGTAATCCCAAGAACTCAAAGTTTCAATCACTAGTTTTATGTCGGGATTATTTTCTGCCTACTGAACTAAAAACGTGAAACACTGTGCAGGAAGGCAAGACTTGAGCCCCACAGTGGGGCTTGATGCTAGCAGAGCTAGGTACTTCATGGCTAACTGAAAATTGTTGTCTCATTTTCTAACCTGATATCATGTATTATCTCATCTTGTGAGCTGAATGTATCATTACACCTCGAGTTGTAAGTGTATGATAGGGTATTTACTGTCAGTTCAGTACAACACCACTTCCTTTAGTTCTAGTCCTGGCTGGTGGTTAACCTGAGTGGAATTTGATGTTCTTCCTACATTTCTGTTAGTTTGTCCCAGATACTATAGTTTCTCCCACAGTTTGAAACCAAATAAATTAGTTTAACTGACAACTCTAAATTAACCTTAGGGGTGAATTTGAATGTGTGTGGTTGTTTGACTTGGAAATTTCTATGGTGACCTGCCAATGGACCTGTCTCCGGTGCCCAGGCGTTTTCTACAAAAGTTAAATATGACTCTTATACAAGCTTTATCTAATGGTATGTATTGTAGTGCTTGTTTAGATTTGGAAACCTGTGAATAAATCTGTCTGATGGAAAACACAAATTCTCCTGAATGAACTGAATGCCCTAAGAATTCCCTAGGTTCAAATCCTGACCTGGGCTCTTTGTGCATGGATTTTGCATGTTCTCCCCATGCATGTGAGGGATTCTCTGGGTACTCAGATTGTATCATTATTAATAAAATTCATTAGTTTTTGACAAAAAAATACAAAGAAATGAAGTGATTTTTAAGAAAAAAAAAACCCTTTCTATATTAGAATGATATTCTCATACAGGCCATGGGTTTACTGGGTTCTTGCACTTCTGCACCTCATAAATTACTCTGTTGAAGGATCATATGTCATAAAAGTGTGTTTCAAGCCAAAAATGTGTTAGGGGGGTTTCTCCCAGAGACAGGACTGCCAGTGATGTGATCATAAAATTTAAACTCTTTGGCTTCTCACCAATGCCTGTCAAAAGTTTGCAAGGTCTTTCTTCTGTGAGCAAATAAATAGGAGTAGATCTCCCTCTGCTCATCACACAGCCTTCTTCAAGAATACTTCTGTACTCACGAGTGGACGGACAGGAAAGGTACAATTCTTAATATGAAATACAATTACTGAAGGATTTTTTTTTGCATAATGTCTATATTTTAATTATTTTAGATGATCTGCATTAAATATGCTAGCATGGAATAACTCAGAAATAATTGTCTCCACAGCTTAATTCAAAATGAAGCTCATTCTGCTAGCAGCCTGCATCATTGGGGTGGCTTTCAGTGCTCCTGTAAGAAAAACTCACATTTGTTCCCCAAATTTGTTTTGTATTTTTGACATTGACCTTTTGCAGTACAAGTGATCAAAAGTCCAATTAAGAAGAACAGTAACTTGTGTCACAGTAGTGATTTTCACTATTCTCATGGTCTTGTTGATATCTAAATTACTTTTTTCAGCATTTTAGCAAAGCAATTTTTGATTTGCATTGTAATAAACCTGTATGAATGCATGTATAAATTTTCCCATGAAACAGCCACAGATGTACATGGAGTTTGACATCCACCATGCTCCTCCTCAGGTATTGTAAAAATGAAAAATAAAAAATAAAAATTTTTTTACAGCAACTCCAAAAACACCTTTTCCTTCCTGTCCAACTGATCCAGTAGTATAAATACTATGGACCTATTCTTCACAGGCAGCCCAAGCAATCCCTGCTGGAGCCCCAGTAGGGTCCTTGGAAGTTGTAAGAGCAACCTATTATTATTTCATTCTTTCAACATACATGTATACCCAGCGTTTACTCTTTTATGTGATAATTGTGGCTGTTTTCAATTTCAGTTGCTTCCAGTTAACAACCAGAGGCAATTTGTTGGAGGACCTGTGAGTGACATTTTAAAGCTGGATATTAACAAAGCCAGACAACCAGACAACAATGTGTAGTTTGTAGTTAGAATTATGGAAAAAAAGAAATCTTGAACAAAAATCTAAATAAAAGTTTGGTTATTCTTGCATTACTGTGGCTTAACTGCACATGTTAATCTCTGAATGAATTTTCACTTCAAGGTCCAAGGGTTCATCAAGCAGGAGATCCCCCGTGCAAATGGAAAAGATGATGAGATTGTAAGTGTATTTAATAACCTCCTGACTGAAAGCTGTTGTGGAATGTTTGTTGTCGTCATCATCTCATTTTTTTCATCTGTTCCAGTACTATCCCTTTGGGTTTAACCTGCCAGATCCAGCTGCGGCTGCACCTATCGCCCCAGCTGCTCCTGCTGCCCCTGCAGCTCCTGCAGCTCCTGCAGCTCCAGTTGCTCCAGTTGCTCCTGCACCTGTTAACCCTGTTGTTGTCGTTGCTGCACCCGTAAGAACTATTTAAGTATTTGATTTGAACATAAATGTTGACAGTACGGTTCATGCATTCAGATAACAGCAGCAGAAGACATATTCGATTTAAAGAAGAGAAGAGGGGAGCAGGTTCATTCAAATAACTTATTCTTGTTTCAAATAATAGCCCATCTTTTGGCTGAGTTTTTCAGAAACATTGGCTCAACAGGGAAAAGTCCTCACTACTGATTGGCTTACAACAAGCCTCTATGATTTCAGGTTGCCAAACCCAGTGATGATGATGATGAGGATGACTAAAAAGATCTGAGTCAGCAGCAGTTGCGCTCATGTGTGCAGAAAGAGGTACTATACAGTGCACACAGGCACACCCTTTGAAAGGAAAAGACATTTTATATAATATACTGTTAATGAAACCTTTGTCGTATGTTTAAATTAATCTCACAACTGACTTATTTTGTTGGGGTTTTTTTTTTTTCATTTAAGGTGAGGAGACCAGCAGCCAGCTCAGATGAATAGTAACCAGCCAATGATGCTGCTTGATGAAGCTTTTAACAAATTCGGTGCTGTGCATTTTGGAGAAAATTCCAGTCTAAATGGTGCTACATTTCTTTCCACAACAAAAATAATAATAATAATTAAAAAAAAAATGTGATGCAACACTTGCAATGAAATTAGTGGCATGCTGTGAAATGTGATTGTCCTGTTTTCTAATATCCCTGCATGTGATTTTCTGATCAGGAAGCTCAGATAATAAATGAAATAAATGCATTAATCAATTGCCTTGTGTTTTTTTCCTTTTATAAATACCTGTGTATATATTGACAACAGGAAAAATAAAGCTATTGAATAAACTCAGCATTTTTTTTGTTTCCATAATTCATAGTTAATCAGTTTATCTCCACTATTGATTTATTCATTTTATTTATTTTCTTATAAAGGGAAAATATGAAAGGATTCCTAAATTTTACACATTGTTTTTGTACATAACAACCTTGATATTTCTTTAATAAATTGGTCCTAACCATTGTTTAATACAGTATGAAGCTAACTGATTTTTTTTTTTTGTTTAATTAGGAAGATTTTTCAAAAGTCTTTCTGTTCAGATTTAATTGGTCAAGACTACATTTATGTTTGTTTTCATAAAGTCATATTTGATCATTACTTATTATATTACAGAAGAGTATTTTTCTATTAAGAATTTAAAGATGATCTGTGATATGGAAATATAGTTTACATTTTATGACTAAACACGACTTTTACTCTCATAAAACCTTTCAGTGTAAATCTTCTTCTAGAATTGTATCTCATAAATGACACTACTGACTGATAAATGTCATAAAAGTGTCTCAGGCCAATAATGTGTAACCATTTTTAGAGAAAGCTGTCAGAGTTGTAACCATGAAATTACAAATCTTCAACTTATCTCCAAACACCTGTCAAGTGTTAGCACATGTAGGTTTTTCTGACACGTTACAGATCGGAGCAGCTCTCTTACATCCAATCAAATGACAGTGGCAGACTTAAGCTGTACTTTATTATGGCATATCTATATACATATATAGATATGTATACAATGCCTATAAAAAATATTCACCCCCTGGGACGTTTTACCCTTTTATGGCTTAAACAAATTAATCAAGATTGACAAAATTTGGCTTTTTTGACAAAAAAAGATTTTTTTTACAAAAGAATCCTTTTAATGTCAGAGTGAAAACTGATTTCTACAAAACAATAACAATTACATAAAAATATTTAACATGAAATAAGTGATAAGTATTTAGTAGATGCACCTTTGGCTGCAATGATGTCACAGAGTCTGTGTGGATAAGTCTAAATCAGGCTTGCTGGATGTTGCAATTTTACTCTATTCTTTCTTGCTAAACTGTTTGAGCTCCGTCAGGTTGCATGGGGATCAGTTGCGAACAGTTGCCACAAATTCTCTATCGGAATGAGGTCTGGACTTTTAATAGGCCACTCCAGAACATCCACCTTGTTGTCTTCAAACCATTTCTGTGTGGCTTTCACTGGATGCTTCAAGTCGTTGTCTTGCTGGAAAATAAATGTTCACTGAAGCAGCAGTTCTCTTACTTTTGAAAGTTTGTATATAAAGTAATGTCGTATCAGTAACAATTTGACATGTAAACTATAGAAGCTTTATAGTCAGATACTGATTTCTTGATTAGTAAGTTAACCTCCAGAGCAACAACTTTGCAACACGTTACTTGTAGTGATTTCGAAGAACATTAAAATACTCTGATATCTATAAAGCTATCAAATCCAACGCTCCCTAAGCCTGTTATGATGGCTGAATGCAGGTTGAGCTGAGCGAAGGTGCTCAGCCACAGACTGTGTAATCAAACTGACTCTACTATTACTCAGACAGTGGATTTGACCACTGGTCATTTAGTTAAGCTGTGGAGCAGACACCTGAACTGTACTCCCTCATTGGGTGACTTCACTCCCTTCGACTGTAATCAGCTGTTTGGTGAGGGGGCACCCTATAAAAGTCAAACCTGCTCTTTCTGAGCTATAATACAATCATTTCGCATCATCTCATCCTCTGAGTTCAACATTTCGTCTTCTCTCTCTCGTGTCTGTTTTCACTGCAGCGGGTGAGTACATGTATACCTGCCTAACAGCAACCAACCCTCCAGTGAGACTTTCATAGATTTTATAATAGTGAATGTTATGTTTTTAGGGTGAAAATGAAAGCGGCCATCCTTTGCTTATGTTTGGCTGGCACTGCCTGTGCTGTACCTGTAAGTCTTAGATTTTATTTAAAACAGCAAAAATGTTATACTATCTCCCAAAATGTACTTCTGTCACTTCTCTGTTTCTGTTTCTGTTCCTTCGTTTAGTTTCAATACTTGCCACATTACACAGGGTCCAGACCGCGGGCACCAGCAATACAGGTAATCAAGCATATTATGTACTGTTTTTCAATCTTTTCCTCATTTATTTTTTCTTTCTTATTAGAAGGAACTTTGAGAAAAATAATGCTCTTACAAGCTGAAGTTTTACTGATAAAACTTTTTTTTTTTTTAACATTCATGCAGATGAAAGCACCTTTCACAGCTGGTTTTCCACATCCTGGAGGCACAGGAGCTTATAGTCTGGAATTTGTAGGTCACAATTTTTTTAACATATTGTTCCATTTAAGTATAAAATAAAATTGTTGCTTTTTCCTCCCTTATGCATATGTACTTTCTGTGTTTTGCTAAGCTTCCATACATATTTGGTACTGGTGCAGCTGGAACAAACCAAGCACAGGTAAGTTTTCACACATGTATATAGATGTGGTAATCCATGACAAAAGCTGTTTTCACTTTTCACTGATTTTGTTTCAACAGACTTTCCCTCAGTATGGTTTCATCAAGTACTCCATCCCACAGCCACCTGGCAGACAGAGTGTTGAAGTTGTATGTGTTGATTTGATGCTTCTCATAGCATGTTTGTCATACAATTTAACAATTGGAGCTAGACTTATTACTGTTTTTGTGGTCTTGTGTTTTTATATTTGTAGTTCTACCCTTATGACTTCACTCAGAACAAGGTAAATATTTTGGGTAATATAATGCATTCTTGCAAACCTAATAATGTGTATAGTACAGGACTTTAAAAGCAGGTTTACTTTTGTTTCAGATAATACAGAACAGTCTTCCTGTACCAAATGGCCCCATTCAGCAAGATGTAAGAGATTTTTTTTTATTTGATTTTCTATAATACTCTCCAAACACATTGTAAACATGAGTTGTATTTACTGTCTTATGTTTTTCCCAGGTACCCCCATTTGGATTTACTCCTCAAGCCATTCCCCAGCAACCTGTGAATGTGAGAACAGAGTATTAAGAATATATATGTCATTATATGTCTCTGTATTTTCCTTCACATGTATCCATTTTATTTTCTTAGATGCCAACCTTTGATATCAATGCACGTCCCTCCCAGGATCCGATGCAGCAACTGCAGCAGGACCAACCTGTGCAAACAAGCCAGGTAACCAAACTATGAATTACTTTAGTAATTAAATGTAAACCACAAACAAATGTTCAAAAAATATTTGCATCAATATGTGTGTAAAAATAATAGTATGTTATTTTCTGTGTTTGCAGGCACCTGCAAAAGTGTGAATGAGCAAACAATTGTCTCATCAACATTGAACACTGACTTTTGGTTATAAAATTTAAAAAATCATCTTAAAGTAACCTTTTAGAACATTAGCAAGCTACATTATGATGGGATAACCTGTGTAGATATTCGAAGAGCTTTTTAAATTACCTTTAAATTTTGAATAACAATAGCTGTCTTAGAATTATTGACTGTGATATGATGTTCCACACAGCATGCTGCATTTTCACAGTAACTACATTTTTTCCTTTTCCCATCAATGTTTTCTTTTTAAAAATAAAAAGTTTTAAGCAAATCTCTGTGAATACTGCTCTTTATTTGGAGAGTTTAGCCAAAGGCATCCTTATTTGCATCTGTGTTTTCGTCTCAGTACTTTACATAGAAGTACTTTAAAATTATGTTGTGTTGAATGCAGTGCTTTGAAAAATTATTCACACCTCTTGAATTTTCTCCTCATTTTGTGAGATTAAAGGCACACATTTCTATGTATTTTGTTGGGATTTATAACAAAATATCAATCTACAAAGTGTGGCATGCACCTGTACTAGGCCACTCTGAGGCAATAACATTTGCAATACTTTTGGGGTATGTGCCTACCACGTTTGCATCTCTAGAGAATAAAGTCTTAAATCTTTGTGGAGACTTTGTCCTGGTCATTCTAACACATAATTGTGCTTTGATCTAAACTATTCCTTTGTAGTTATGGCTTTACATTAAAAAATATCCTGCAGGAGAGTAAATCTCTACCCCTTTCTCAAGTCTTTTGCAGTCTTTTCAGTTTTTTTCCCATGCTTTGCCCTATATTTTGCTTGTTTCATCAACTCTGACAAACCTCCCTGCCCCTGCTGAAGAAAAACATTCCCCCAGGGGTGTTCAGGGTGATGAGCAGCCTTGTATTTTTAAAAAGGTTTGATTTGTTCAAAGCTTGGGATATTGTTTAATACTCTAACTATTCTTTAAAGAACTCCACAATTCTATTGATTATCTGCCTGGGGTGATCACTATCCAGCTGTTCTCTGATATTCATGAACAAACCTCTGAGGCCAATCAGAGAACAGCTATGTTTGAATTGAGACCACAAAGGTGGACAGGTTTATTTACTAATTTGGTGGCTTCTTAAATCAATTGGGATTAATTTAGGGGTACTAGAGTAAAGGGGCCTGAATACAAAGACATTCCACACTTGACAGATTTGCATTTATAAATAAATATATAAAATCATTGCTTCACTTTACTTCTATCACAAAAAATTCTAATTAAATAAGTTGAAGTTTGCGGTTGTGACATAACAAAATGTGGAACAGTTCAAGGAGTGTGAATACTTTTATATGGTGGGCTAGGTAAACACATAATACTTACTAAAGAATGTTACTTTTTTAAACTTTAAGAAGGCAGAAGCAGTACTAATTCACTTTTTTCTATTTATAGATTAAAAAAAATAATCAGTACATGAAAAACTTAATGATCCTTGTCAAAAAGTTTTGTTAGAAGCTATTGAATAAACAGAAAACAAGTAAACTTATGATTTATGAAAGGTTGATTGGGGAAAACGAGAGATGTATTAAGTCCAAATATCAACTTGCTCTTACAAGTCTAAAACGATTCTAAACACTGTATCCACAATACAGGAAAAGTATATTTGACATCTTGTGTGCTGTAGGATATCACGCTTAATATAAATTGCTTCAGTTATTTAGAAAATTTCCCCACAATGAAGTTTTACTGTTGTGAAAAACTTAACACCACTAAAGGAAAAATCCATCAAATAACTGGTCCCCTGGGGACAAAAGCCTGTTGCAACATGGGTTTAAAGCTTACCTCTTCAAACACCAACAAAAGAGAGAGGCGCCATCCTCTCACGCTACTCCGTCTCCTCTTACATGTTTTCTTTCCTGGACCACCATAAACTTCTGTCAGTGGTGTGAGAGGATGCTTTAAGAGATGATTTGAAGTACTTTATTTACCCTGAGTGGTTCCTCTTCTTTTCAGGGCTTTGCAGTTGAAACATTCAGTATCAGGTTTTTTAACACTATTGAATCAAACAATAGAAAAGAAAGAAAGGAAGAGTGTAAAAATTGGAAATACCCCACCCCAAAAAACAAATAAAAAAAACACAAGTATTTTAGTATAATGATGAATTTCCAATATTTCAACCATGGCACTGAGAAATATTGCTTAAAAGTATACTGCTACACTGAGCAAAAAAAGAAAAAAATATATATCGAGAGTCCTTTTACACAATGCATCCTATTGTTTCTCAGGATATAAATTTTAATTTTATTATGACAATTTGATGTCCCACCTCTATATATGTAGGGATACATCTAAAAGGCTGATGTGTAAAAAAGAAAAGCATCTCCTTTTTCATGCTGACCAGCCTAAAGACACTACAGTATATTTTATTCTGATTTCAATATGGTGTTCAGAGAAGTTGGAGCACAGAATTTACATTAAAAAATGATACAAATGTGAGGATTATCTTTTTACAGCTGAGGACCAGGCCTCCAGATAATTGTGCCAAATTCCACAGCTATCAATATGAACAGGGTCATTCTAAGCATGCATTGAAAAAGACAAATAATAATTAGATACTTTTGTCCCTCTGTCAAGCAAGGCACAGTTTAATTAGGATGGTGAATTACAAGTATTCCTGTTGGAACAGATAATAATAACTTCATCACCTCATTAACCTCGCAAAACTAATCTCAGTGTGGCATCACAGGAACAGAATCGCTTTGAAGAACTAATGAAGTGATTATTATCTATCAGAGGAACTGATTATCTAATCAGATTTCAGTCAAAAATGTCTGCGTTGAAGTCTGACAGATTACACAGTAAATCTTGCAGTATCTGATCTGAAACTTAAAAAAGCAGGGACCTCCAATGCTCAAAATCCATTTTTATAATTCACACAGGTTTTTAAACATACAGGGAAAACCAAACTTCCCAAAGGTGGACTATTTCTGCTAAGCACACTTCACACACAAGTGTTTGAATTTAGAAACATGGAAATACATATAAATTATCATAGAATGTTACTTAAAGAAAACACCCCATTGGACATTGGATTATATATAAAGTAATTGCCACTAAATGACAGAACCAATAGTTTTGTTTTTTATCTTTTGCTTACTTTTTTGGATTTTTTTCAAGATGTATTTTCTTGCTTTCATCGAAGAGTGTGAGGCTGGTTTTAATTAAAATTTGGGCATAGGCAGACATGTCTCAAGATTTTTAAGGGGTTGTAAACAGTTTGCTGATCTGGCCCCCTTCCAGTTAACCTGAACTCATACCAGTTTCCCAGCCCAACCAGATTTTTTTGTAATATTATCCATGAGCAGCAATTTGTGTCGTAAACTTAGCAAAATTTCATTGTAACCTCACTGCCTCTGAAAATGTGGTTTACTGATTCTGTCTTAGGCATGTGTTTGACAACATCAGCTATAACATCCTAATAGAAAAGCTTGAATACATTGAAGATCTGCTCTAAATTTGTTTGTACTTAAGGAAACATCTATTTATATGAGAGTTGTATGGTGTTCCACAGGCTTTTGGACGTAGAACTATTCTGTTTTTATATTACATTCACATATACATCCATGTTGTATATAATGCCTTAGCTTTATCTTTAGAAAGAAAAGTTAAACTTATGTGTATTTCAGGTAATGTGTTGTCAGATAATTATTGTAGCTTTTCAACCAAATCATGTCTTTGTTGTAGCAGAGCACCAGTGTTGCCCTGAAGAATTTTCATTTGGGACAAAATATTAGATGAGATAGTTCACTAGGTTACAATCACAACACTGATGCAGACAATGTAATACTTATAAAACCTGGTGTAATGTCACTGCACTTTAAAGCAACAAAGTTGTACTGCGCTGATTTATCATACTAATTTTGTTAATTTTAACTTAATATTGAACTGGGACTAAGTATCAGCAAATATCTAATCTTACTCAGATTGGTGTTACATAATAAAAGAAAACTCTCAGCACATCCCTAAATTGTCATGATGATGACACTCTCTTTCCATTAGTAGCCTGAAGACAGAAAGTCCTGTATTTCTGTCAGATTTCTATATCTGAATTCAGGCAAACCATATTTAATTATATTCCAACCAAAATGCCTTAAAGATTGACTTTTTGATGTTATTCTTATCTGTGCAACATTACAGCCCAAGTTCAAAAATGAAAAAAGCCAGAGCTACAGTATATTTGACTAATACTTGTCTTTCAGGTATTACATTAAGCCTCAGGAACAACGTTTTATTACCTACCATATTTAAAATATCCCTTATCAAGTAGATGATGACATATATCATTCTGATATTTATGAAATTGCAAGGAACTTTGGTGTCAAAAGCACCAGTTCTGTAATTCTCTCTGAAACTAAAAGTTTTGTCAAAATGATAATTTTTGCTTTCCTAATTTTATATGCTTTTATTCATATTTTTATATTTTATTGTTCCTGGCCTGATAGGTTATTTTATGAAAGGTCAATTGCAAGTTTTAAACTGTTTTGAAAACATCTTATTCGTTTGATCTCATTTGCCTGGTTTTATTGACTGTTACATTTTGAGTCCTGTTCTCTGTCTTGTAAAGCACTTTGTGTCAGTGCTTTAGATGTGCATTATAAATAAAGTTGAGCTCAGTTTATATTTCTAAGTCACTGTGCATTGGCCCTGTTGTCTAAAAGGCATCCCCCTCATTCTTCTTTCTCCATATTTGGTTTTAGGGCAATAAAGAAGAGTATGTTTGCTAAGCAGACCTGCACAGCATGTAATTAACCATAACAAGGGCCTCAGCCCCACATACCATTTTTTTAGTTTTGAGATGTAAGACGCAATCTTCAAACACATAGTTGTGCATGATTTAGTGGATGTGATTGGCTATTAGAGAATATAAAGGGCATCCATGGGAGGCATAAAGCAGGCTTCATTCCTTCTCTGAAGAGGCACGTGTTTGCAGTTCCAGGGAAAAAAAGGTGAGATGGATTTTTACCACTGAACACGTTGTTGCTGACATAGATGTGCAATTCTAAATTATACTGTAAATTATCTTCTGTCAAATATTATTTCTTTAAGAAATGTCATGATTTCCATTGTTTTCTTGTAAAGTAAAAGATAAAAGAAGTGTTTTATATTTTGTTCTTAATTTTTTCTTTAAAAGATATCACAATGAAGCAGATTTTAATCTTGATGTGCCTTCTGGTCTCCACCTTTGCTGCCCCTGTAAGTCTCGTCTAATGCTATTTTTTTCACACTGTGTGACACATACTTATTTAAACGTTTAAAGACTGTTGTTCTTCCAGACTAATTAATGTTTGTTCACTTCCCTGCATTAAACTGTAGGCACCAGGCAGTGAGAGTAGTGAGGTAAGAGGATTTCTTTCTTCCTTTCCAGTCCAGTTTTGGATCTGGCTGCCATGGCTTATATTTTAAGTCATCAGCTGAACAGCATGATGAGCGTCTGAGAGGGAGGAATAATTGGCTTTGGTGTAGCTCATGTCTGGAGATGTCTGGTATTTTTTTTATTTTTGCAGATTGCAGCTCATGCTAATGAGGCCCTGAGGTTGATGGAGATGTACAGGCTGTACCAGCAGCAGGTGGGGGAGGGAGGGTTATTGACTTTCCATCCAATAACTATCAGTGGTTTGCTAACTTGTTTAGATAATGGAGCATTTAACATCAGCCTCAAGCATGAATCTGTGGCTTTTTCTTAGGGACTTAGAAACCCCTTCCTTGCAGCTGCTGATGCTCCTGTAAGTTTATTCATATTAAAACGTTACTATTTACTATAAACTAACAGATTTATAAGAGAATCAATGAACACAAAACAAAAAATAAAGATTTTTTAAAATTTTATTTACTGAAGTGTTTTTGTTTTGTTTGGATTTTTTGTATAGGCAAATTCTGTTGGTACGCCTGCAGTAAGTATGGAAGCAGCATTGCACCATTTATTTATTTGTCAAGAGTCTCCATTTGAGGAGGGGAAAAAACCTTCTATTTCAGGTGGTTGCTGTGCAAGCCCAACTGGCTCCCATCCCTGCAGAGGATGTCTCAGATGAGGAGAATGAGGTGAGGAAGCTGCTTTAGTTTTAAACTAAGTATTTTCTGTTTATAAGCAAGCATCAACAATTACTTTGTTCAATATTTTTCTGAATTTATTTTCACGGGTTTGTCAGTTGACAGTTTGTCCTTTCATTGGAGACAAATGTGGTGCGATTTGTAATGCAAAACCTTTTTCCACCAGTTAACCACAGAGTGTGACGGTGAGTCAAAATACACAATATAAACACCCTCCAACATGAATAGCAAAACAATGCAACAACAACACATCCCAGCCAAGTCTAATAACGTCTAGCAGTAGATGCATTTTTATATGCACTTTACCTGAAGATTTTCTGACTTAACTAAAGTGCTAAATAACTTTGAAAGGGTATCGTGTTGATTTAGACTAATTTCAACATCAAAGCCCATTCCAGGATTTTTAAGGATTCCAGCTTGCATCAAAATTAGATTTTTTTTGCTCATTTAATATGCCACATATTTTCTAGATATGGTGTAGCTGTAACAATGTTTTTTTTTTTTTTTTGCTCCATTTCTGTTAGGATGGGAACCCCGCTCCTAGATTTGCAGTCCCTGGTGCTCCTGCTGCTCCTTTAAACTCTGATGAAGAGGAGGA